>VDFB02292527.1:39383433-39447624 GCA_007258455.2 Sequoia sempervirens | reverse complement strand
TATCTCCCTCCTACCAAGGATTAAATTTGATGGTCGACTTTGCTTGTCAACAATTTTTTTAATGACAGTTATCTATTCAAGGGTGCCCTTAAAACATTATGATATACCTTAGTGTATGTAAAATTATATATAAATCAAACATATATATCATTATAATTCTTTATAAATTTTGACAGTCTATCTAAAATATCTCCTTTTATCTGATACAATCTTCTTAAAATTTTGATTGTATTCTACGGAAAAAATCTCTAAATACGGTCATATAGCCATCAAATTGAAGCCCTGCCTCCTACCCCCACTCTCCCTTTCTCTCCCACTCCCTCCACATCTCTCTCTCAAGTCATAATTTAAAAAGAATATAATTTATATTTATATTAATATTAAAAATTAATTTTTAATAGAGGGGGTTCGACTGAACATCTTTAGAATGTTCGACCGAACCCAATTTAAATCTATTTTTTTATTCTATGTTGAATGGGTTCGGTTGAACCCCTATTCGACCAAACCCACCCACTTATTTTCACCCTCATCCCCTGAGGCACCAAAATTACTGAGAATTTTGCACTTCGAAGCTCGATTTGAGAATGAAAATGGAGGAGATCTCAGAAACCCAACTAGTATCAGGTTCCCCTTAAAACGAGCTATCCAATGAATATAATTTTAATATGTTTTGATTATATTATCTATTTGTTTTTTTAAGTTTTATTAAATATAGGTTTTTCACCAAAAACAAAACTCTCTGTTTTGCACATGTGGAAAAATAGAAGATTATCAAAAAATTTAAAAAAAATATGATTGCACCAAATATTGGAGTCCTTGATCCAACAAAAAAAGAAGGTTCGATACATATAGTAAAAGTTATGCGTTATACGGTCGTGTTATGTCTGAATTGTAATTGATTTGACTTTGAAACTTGATTAAAGAAAAAATATTCAATATAAAACTATCTAACCAAGTGGAAGCACTAGATATCAGAGTTACAAATCTAAATTTGAAAGAATTGGAATTTTATCTTTCAAGGAAAAAAAGTTATGCGTTATACAGCGTCACTTTTTTTAAAATGCTGTTTTTGAAAAAAACCAATTTTCGTGGGAGATAGAAAAAGAAGTGCAATCTGATTCCAAAATTTTGAAAAAAATTATTTTAGAATCTACAGACAAAATGTGACAAGACTCTAGTTTGCATCATCTTCAAATTCCTCACGGTTTAACCGCTATAGGTGCCCGAATGTGAAGATTTAGTTAAAAAAAAAAAAGCAGTGTCCAGTTTGGCCAAAAATTGTAAACCACTATTGTGGGATCACCCCCATATATGTACAATATGAAATCATACTGAACTATGTTGACATCAATGAAAACACCACCAAACTAGCTCATACTTGCAATAGGAGGTTGACCGAGAAAACAAGGTGTTGGCCATAAACCAACTGGTAGGGTGAAGTCCCTAAGGCTACTTTTATTCTAGTTTTATCCACCCATAAGACGGATTTCAACTGTGTGTGCTAGTCCCTAGGGTTTTGTTCTAACAATTTCTTAATGACTTCCAGCAAGTTCTTATTAGTAGATTCTACTACCCCATTTCCCTATGGGTAATAATTGGAAGAATATTTAATAACAAATTTATATTCAAAATCCCATTGAATGAATTGTGTAGAAAAAAAGGTGGGGCCGTTGTCACATACTAGAGTAAAAGGTACCCAAAACCTGGTTATGGTATTATCTTGAATGAATTTGATGACAACATTGGTGGTGTTGTTCTTGCATGCTTGAGCTTCTTTCCACCACATGCAGTAATATGTTATTGCCAGAATGAACTCATGACTTGCAGAGGAGTTGGATTAATCACTCCTATGAAATCTAATGCCCATTGGGGGCACAAATGGTCTTACTTCATAAACCAGTTGTAGGGGCATGGTTGGGTTGTGTTCTTTTGATGCGGCTATTTGACAAGCATGACAACCATGAACATGTTGGTGTGCATCCCAAAAGATGTGTGGCTAGTAATAGGCAGTCTAAGGATCTAGTGTGTCATGGATTCTACGGAACCATGCCTAGTATCATGGTTCCCATGAAATTCATTCAACACTTGTTTGGCTTGCTACTAACACAAGCATCTTAGATATATTCCTTCAAAATTATTCTTGAACAGAGACCCATTTTTATCATGTAATGAGCATTTTTCAGCATTAATGCTCTTCTCTATGTAGCATTCATACCCTCAAGGAATTTATTATTCAACAATAAGAAGACCAAGTCAATGTACCAAGGATCATTAGTGAACAATTACACTGTATATTGCTGACAAGTGATGTTGGGATCCACTTCTATTATTACTCTTGACAACTCCTATCCTCAGAATAACTTCATGGGATAGATCTCCAGATCAAACTTTTGCAATATTTCCATCCACTTCCCTCATCTTCCCCTAGTTCACTCTGCATTAATAATTTCACAGTAGGGTCTAGAATGACGACTGTGATTTTGATGTGCATGATATAGTGACGAAACTTCTTGATAGCCTTCTTAGGGAAAAATATTGTTTCTCCAAAGGAGGGTATCTAACTTCAACATTCTTGAAAGGGGAACTCATAAAATAAATTGGTCGTTCATCCCCTTCCACTTTTCATTGCATGAAAACTATTGTGTGGGAGTGCTTTGATGCAAAATAGTAAATAATTCAGACTGGTCAAGACCAAAGCTTTTGAAATAGAATATTTTATCTAAGAGAATGTTGCCTTAGCTTCATTACTCCATTCTATCTTATCATCCTTCTTCATCATCTTGTTCAAGATCTTGACTATTTCAGTAAACCCAGTTATGAACTTTCACATGAAATTGATCTTACCAAAGAATGATCTCATCTCTTTCTTGTTGCCAAGCATGGGAAGCCTTAAGATAGATTTTACCCTCTCTAGGTCAATGGAAATTCCCTTCTCAAAGATCACATGTTCTAATAACTTCGCCTCAGAAACCCCAAATACACACTTCTTCAGGTTTAAAGAAAATCCATATCTTTGGCACCTTTCAAGTACTTTTTCCAAATATGCGGAGCGATCATTCCAGTCCTTTGAGAAGACTGTTAGATCATCCAGATAGATGATGATACACTTTCCTATCATATATTTTAATGCTATGTCTATTACATGTTGGAATGTATCCCCTGCATTAATTAGACCGAATGGCATCCTTCTGTAAGCAAATGTTCCCCACTTGGTTGTGAATGTTGTTTTCATTCGATCCTCATATTTCACCAATACTTGATTGTACCATGAGTATCCATCTATAAATGAAATCATCTATAATCTATTGACAACTTTAAGTACTTTATCGAGTGACATAAGGGGTAGTTATCTTTCTTAGAAGCCTTATTCAAGTTCCTAAAATGTACACACAATATGATCTCACCATTTTTCTTGCGTATTGGCACCAAATTGGCCACCCAAGTAGAGTGTCTGACTAGAAATATTATCTTTGCAAATAATAGCTTATTTACCTCTTTAAGATAAGGGGTTCAATCAGAGCATTCACTGGCTGCAACTTCTAGCAAAATGGTTTAACCTAGGGTTTCAAGGCGGTCATGTGTGTTATCACTGAGGTGTCAAATATTTTTAGATATTCATACCCCCATGAAATTGCATCAATATACTCCACCTTAATAATTTTCTCCCAAATATCCTTCAAATAGGTTTTTCCTATGAGAATATTCCTTTTAGGGTTTAAATCCACCAGATTGTAAGTCTCATATTTTCCTCCATCAATATCCATGAGCAACTTGTATCTAGCTCTAGGATTGGAGTCAAAGATTCTCTCTAATGCAACCATCCCTTTCAGGGTATTGTTCATTTTAAGATTTAAATTCCTTCTTGAACCAAATCTTAGAAATCCCAATCTCCTGCATCCCTATTGGATTCATGAATTACTTTCCCATCAAAGACCCCTGAATTGGTTAAGAAGGCTAAAATATGTTTATCATCATCAAATACTTGGAAGTTCCTGATATTTTCTGGAATTGTTGGAATTGATACCAATTCAACAAAGAACCTTTTCAATTTGGAGAGATTTATGGGTTCCAGCATGCTTTTATCAACTGCTAACACATCTCCAATCAAGTTCTCTCTAGGAATAAACTTTATATCAAATGCATTGAAGTCTTCAATTAATCTACAAACCCTATTCCGATACTCTACCAAATTCTTGTTGTGACAAGTATACTGACTTTGAACCTACTTGACGACTACTTTTGAGTTTCCCAACACCCCAATACACTGTGCCTTTTTTTTATGTGTGAATATGAGTCTCATGGCCAATGCTTCATACTCTACCACATTGTAGTGCATCCAAACTTTAATCTTTAAGAAGCAAAATAATTTTTCCCTTTAGAACTAGTCAATTCAACTCCAGATCCACTCCCTTGTTTCGACTTGGATCCATCAAATTTTAATTTCCATAACTAGTTTTGATGTGGAACCTCTTCTTTTGGGAGGGCTTTTCTTTTTTGTGTTTAAGGAGTTGGTTGCAAGTTCATTTTTTTAGCAACTTTTATAACATTATTCTCAGGCACATCTAATCCTCTGGATTGTTCTTTTGAGAGGGGAGGATGAATGTGCACTATTTCTTGGGGATGATACTAGTTTAGTTGTGAATCCACTAGGGAATCTTGAACTTGATCTAACATTTTTGGGATATCAAGCTTGTCATCTAAATTTTTTGGGATGGTAGTAGCGTTGAATTTGAGTGAAGGTTGTTTATTTTATTTCAATACTTGATCGATGGACTAGACATCCATCTGTTGGCTTACTTGGTTTAAAATTTCTAGGTAGGGTTGACAAGTTAGTTCAAAATTATTTTGGTAATGAACCCTACACAATTTAGGAAGCAATAAATCCCACAAGTCTACCCCTTCTCCTAGGATAAGTTTTTCTTGATTCAACCTTTGTGATAACACATGATTAATCAAGGCCATTTGTTCATTGTTATCTAAAGGATATGAAGGTTGTTTATCAATGGTGGTTGTGAAAGTCATGATTTCATCAATTCTATAGATTCTCTATTTAGTTTCTAGGTATGCAACCTCATTAGGATGGTTATACTCAGTGATCATATGTTTGAGATGTGGTTCACTTTCAATCCTAATTTGGTTTTGGTTACCTTTAAATGGTATCCATATATATGAGAATTCAGTTGCAACATATCCATTTAGGCTCTTTGATCAATCTCTACTTAGGAGCATTTCATACATTTCAGTATTCTCCCTAGATGTGAATATGTTGTTGAATCCTAGGGTATGATCCCAATTGAATAAAGGAATCCTTTAGTTCTACTACATTTACTTCAATCTTGTTTAGCTATATGACTTTCTTCTAATTTTGAGTGGGTTTCATACCTAACTTTTGGCAGACGGAGTAAGACATTGTGTTTCTTGAAGTGCCAGAATCCATTAAACAGTTGTGTAGGTTCTTTTTTAATACCTCAAGGCTAAGAAAAAATAGAGGGACAATTGTCTTCCCTCGATATATGGTTACATTCATGTTTTCTATTGTGGTAACTTTAGCTTTTCCTTTTGGATGACTTATTTTTATATAGGATGCTTATCAGAGCCTCTCACTGACTAGGACAATTTTGCAATGCATCAAAGAAGGACATGTTGGATCCATTCTTCTTTAATTATTTGGTTATATCATAACCCACTTCATTTTGAAGTTGTGATCTAGCGGAAAAGGTGGGGTTTATTTTGGCTTGACCTTTAGCTAGTCCTTTAGGTGGTTGAGGGTGGTTACTAGCTTTGGGATTTGGTGGAACTGAAACATTGTTTGGGGTATTGGGAGTAGTGAAAGGTCCCCTATTTTAATTTCTCAAAAGTAGCCTCCTTTCTGGGTTTAGAAGGCTTGAGCATCATAAGTATCCCTTTTGAGTTCATTGTCCTCAAATTGGAATACAAAAGCATCTAGCATCATGGCAGTATTTACATTCCCATCATTTTCATTTTGAATTAGGTTGGGAAAACTGTGAATTGGCTTGGGCTATCTTCACCATCTTTTCCATTTGTGGACAATTTACATTAGAGTGGTAAAGGTATCATGCAACCTACACCAATTGGTCGTGAAGTTTAAGTTTTCTATGTTTGTTGTGTGAGAATGAGTGTTATTAGTCTGGTTACTATTGGTGATGTCACCATTGGTAGGTTTTGTGTCCCATTGCTTATTATAAGGCCTTTGGTTGTACCCTCTATTTTGGTTCAGATAATTCTTTTGATTCTAATTATTATTCTGATTTTGATCATTATTATGGTTTTGAGGAGGGTTAATCCTAAACTAAGTCAATTCATTGGTAACTTGGGAGATGGTTTTCTTGAGGGTCTCGATCTCAAATGAGAGATGAGAAATTTTTGCATTGTTCTCATTAGCTCTTGGTTGACTCATTTGTTTCATTTGTAGTAGATTTGCATGAAGATTATATCCTCCAAGATTTTTTTGAGGACTAGATTACCATTTAAAAAGGGAGTTCCCTCTAGATAGTGTTGTGGTATTGGCTTGAGCATGGTCATGTCCATTTCCAAACCAAGGTAGCATGGGTGTGATAATTATTTGATCAATTGACCCATATGCAGAGTTGGACATCCTAATCACTATGTTCATTAGTGGAGTGTTGTTGGTAATTTCTTGGTTTAGTGTAGTCATCTGGTTGGACATCCCTGGATATCCCAATGAAGGTAATGTTCCCCCTATTCCCCCTAGTGAAGGGGTTATTTACTATTGCAGCTTAACGACTAGGTGGTAAACTTTGGCCAACATGTCAATTTCTACAACAGTATATGTCCTTTACAGAAAAAGAGTTGTTAATGGATCTATAGCTTTTAGATACACCTATATTGCTATGTCTTATGTGACAAGATAAGGTGCTTGTAGTCTTTTATACATCCTTTGGAACCTAGTGTTAAACAACCAGAGTGGTTCATTGTGTTCCTTCCTACAAGTGGCGAACTAATGGTAAAGGATAGTTGGATCTATATAGACATGGAACTGATTGATGAAGGTGTCTTCTAGATCACTCCATCTAGTAATGGATCTAGTTGGTAGACTTAAATACCAATTGTAGGCCATATCTCCTAGTGAATAAGGAAACAAGCTACAACCACATCTTGATGTTTTATTTGAGCTCTTATGCAAGCATCTTTGAATGCTTGAATATGTTCTTTTGTGCTCTAAGACTCCCCATGACCATATCTTGGGAAAAATATCTCCAAGCTTTTAGGAATCTTATGGAGACCTCCTGGGATGGTTCCAAAGGGTGAAGGATTTCCTATGAAGAATACCATTGGTTGAGGTGGATGGGGTGGAGATGTTGGTGGTGTTGTGGGTGAAGTCCCTGGTGGAGCAACTATATTTCTACAGTTTTTCCTAGGTTTGGTAGGAAATATTAATTCAAAGAATGACCATTTATGGGGAGTATATCTAAGAATTCATTCGAATATATCATGCAAGAATGAACCAATATGCTCTAGTTTGTTCTTAAATGGTTCCTCCTTCTAGTGCTAGTTTTGATGATGGCCAAGTTGACACATGCAACATAGGAAAGATGAGATCACCTTACCACTCTTGAAAAAGATGAATGATCATGAAATCAATCACCTTCCAAGGTCCAAGGAGTTGTGTCACAACTATGTTGGTTAACTAAGTGGTCAATATGACTGTAATATGCAAGGGGCTTGTTGGTTTTTATTGCCCCAAACTGAGGTATTTTTAAGTGCTAGAACTAATCTAATAGTAGATTTAAAGAAAGAGAAAAATATATTCTAGAGCACCCAAGAAAATACAAACAAATATTTATTCCATTAACTAGACATGCAATTCTTCAAATGAACGTTTTAAAATAAACTAATGAATAATTTTTTTTGCAATAATTACAAAATTATATCCATCCACGATGCAAAGTTAATAACGTATTTCATTCCTTTCAAAATAATTTATTTAATTGCAACAAATAAACTTTATTTATTCTTTTAAATAATTAAAGATCAAATAACAAATAGAAAAATAACATTCCAAGTGAAACCCAAAGATTGTTTTAAATCTAGTTTCTTCTGTTATGTTGAAACAAACAAGTAGCAATTATAGTCCAACAATCTTCATAGGTGTATGGAAAACCATTGTCCTCAAATTCACTTCCTAAAAATTGATGCAAAAAAAGAAAAATACAAAAATCTAGAAAATATTGCTAACCTATGGACCTCAAATCTCACTTCAATTCGTGTATCTTTACAAAGAGAGAGTTTTTACATTAAATAGAATTATTACATTGAAATTCCCTCCAAAGATGAGAGACATGCAACCAAAAAATCTCAGCGCCCAACATGCAAATCCAAAATAATAGTTAACATTGGACTAAATTGTAGGTGACTCTCGTTACATCTGCTTCTTCGAGAAATTGGTGCCCAATTTCCCATGTAAACTTTGTTAACTAACTTCAGTTAAAATACTACACCCTCTTATTTTATAGGACCAGTTTAAAACAATATCTTTAAAGTAACAACAACATATTCCCCTTTCAAAATTCAAAATTCAGCTTCTCTTTTGTTTCTTATATTCTTCAAAATTTTCTTACACTTGTGTTAGCACTTCCACATCTAGCCCATCAACCCATTCAAGCTGGAATTTTATCTTTTTAAAAGTAGTTAATGTTGTTGCTATGTCGTTCTTCATCTGATGAATATCATTCTTTACCCATCTTACATCAGCCTTTATGTTCATCAATTTATCCAAAATTTCCTCTTCATCACTATTTTCAGAATTAATCTCTACTTCCAATTTATTATTCTAGGAATCCTTAATTTCTTGTAGAGTTTCCAATTTGTGTGTACTTAGAAATAAAAGATCCAGACTAATGATGGTAACAATAAAGCTTTCAAAAACTAAAGAATCCTCATACAAATCCATCTACAGCTTCAACAATATTATTCTATGTTCTATTATTAATTCCATCCCGAATAATATGACCTTAATGCTTTTTTCCATAAAACTTGCATCCTTGTCACCCAAAATTATAGATTGTTCAAGCTCTTCTGCACTCATTTTTCTTAACTCTTTCAATTGCTTTAAGTCTATTTTTTACTTTTCCTCGTCATCTCTCAAATTATTGGTATACTACTACAATTGCTCCTCCAAAGAGAAAACTTCTTCATACTTCTTATATCCTAAAACGAGTTCATCCATTTATATCCTAAACTTCTCAATCCATTGATCAAAAATGGGATCTTTCTTCTTCATTTCATTAAGGTCATCAACCTCTTTTTTTCTCATTAAGACTAGAGCCTCTGATGACGACAGCTGCTCTGAAGCCAAAGAGGCAAGATCTCTCAAAAATCTCTTTAAATGTCCCAATTGAGCTTTGAGTTCATCCTTCATCTAATTATCCTTGATCATTCTTGCCTTTGCAAAATTGACCACAAGATCCAAGGATGCAATCTGCTCCCCTTGGGTCAGCTTACCCATATTGATAGTTGATAATTAATAATCAACTGCCTGCAATTCTCTATCATCTTTTTCCATGATGGGGGTAGTTATGTCAACAATCATTTCCCCTGCATCATTTAACCTAGTGGGTTGGAGAGTTTTGGATTTCTTCTTTGGTTTAGTCCTCTCCACTTCCACTACCATATCTTTCCAACTTAGTGGTTGTACAACCACTTGTTTTCTTTTCTCCAAATTCAATTTCAGCCAACTTGGAGCCCCTATGGAAGTAGACACTTGCTGCTCCACTCTTTGAGTCTCCTTTGGTTGTTCCTCCATGGAATTCTTCATCTCAATTATTTCCAAGGAAGAAGCCTTTTCTTGTTTAATCTTTTCTTGTTGAGCCCCATGTTGTTCAACTCTTTTTTTATCAACTTGTCATTGTATGCTCTCAATTAGCTCTTGTTGCTCCTTCTCTATGATCACATGTTTTGTGTCTTTCTCCTTATTAGCCTCAATGTTAGGCAACTCCACATGAAATTCCTAGGTATCCTCCTCTTGATGCTCTTGTTCTTTAAAAGATATATCCTCTACTAGCTTTTTCTCTTTTGAATGTGCTCCTAGAGAATATTTAGGTGGTACATCCACTTGGTCACTTTCTTTCCCTTCTTGTTTAACTTTAGGATGAAAAGGAGATTCTTCCACATCAATAGCATTGGTTTTCTCTGCAACTTCTTGTTTTGATGCAGCGATTGTGGCAATAGTAGAGAGAGGCTCTTCCACAAGGGTCTCTCCAATGGGGTGGTCTTGAGAAATGGGCATTACTCCAAGCTCGAAGACTACTCCTACAAATGCAGCCATGTAAGTAGTTGAAGAATTTTTAAAAGCTTCAACCACCCTTTCCATTGTAGGATTTTCTTCCTTGGTCATCTTAGGAGGTGGTTTTTGTTTTTGAATCCTTCATTTTCTTAGAAAGCACCCCTTTCCCTTGATAATTTTTAATTTGTATCTCTACCCATGAGATACTTTTATCGACAACTGTTGTTGAAACATCATCAATTAAGAAATCTTCCTTTTCCATCCAATTAATGGGATCCAATACCTTGGTACCAATTTTTTGTATGTCATACAAGGGGTCTAATGTCTGACCATCATCAACCAATCCTTCTGGGATATCTTCCTTGAATTTAAAGTCTCTTATTTGATGGATTGTTAGTCTATCATAGTCCCTCTTATGTACCTCAAATTCATCTTGCAAATCTTCCGAAAAGTCTTCAATGTTTGGCTCATGGTGTGGGAACAATGATGCATAGAGGTCCTTCATTTTTCCTTTGGGATCAAAGTTATCCCTTTCAATGTACTGTTTCAGATTGATAGCCTACAGTTCCTTGATAGCTGTCTTGGTAGCTACGACAGATGGGCACAAATAGAAACCAAGTTGAATGAGGTATTTCACCCCTCTTGCTTTATGCTTCCTAGAGAAATCCAAATTCGCATCCATCATTTGTTGGGAGAATTCAATCAAAATGAGCTTATCACTACAACGCCTTGGGAGCAAGAAAGGTGCATTATCATACCTAAAGACTCTGATGTATGTAGATATAGGATACTAGATAAACCATTGTCCTCATTCCCCAACTAAGGCTATGGCCTCCTTTGTTATTTAGAATCCTACATCCCTTGTGAGTTGGTTGATGAACGAGTATAAGAAGGCATCATTTACCCATTTAAAATGCTTCTCAGTTTCCTTGTACTCTAACTAAGTGTAAAAATCCCAAATCTTGTTCTCTCCTTGTCCCTCTCCTCTAGCTCCTATGGTAGTCAATACTAGAGAGTTTCCAACTCTTGCAGCATAGTAGATCACATAGGATGGCGTAAAGAATTCCTTTGTGTCCCTTATTATAGTTATTTGAGCATGGATGGTGTTAGAGACAATATGCCCCTAATCCAAGAATACTTCTCCTTTTAGAATGATGTTAATAAAATGGAACATCTAATTTTCATAAGTATTGGATTCTTCTTTCCCAAAGACTTTGCACAACAAAGTGATTATGTCTCCTACTTCAAAATAGAAGTCAGATCTCTTGAACTTTGTAGGAAGTTTTGCAATTGACTTCATTTTTTTCTTCAACCACTTTTTATTAAGATACCTGAAGTTCCCACTGAAATCTTTCTCATATTCTTTAATTGCCTTAGCTTCTTTTATTGTTTTCAATCAGGGATATGAAGGCAATTCAAACACCATTCTAATCATTTGTGGGGAGAGATCAATGATCTCAATGTCCCAAGGGTCATAGCATTTTCTCTACATTGGATTATAGGTAGCAGTTGTTGCTAGAATGAATTCAGGACACTACACTACTACTGGGAAGGAGGCTGCATGGGAAATCCCTGAAATGGCTATCTTTTGTGCCCTTGGAGTAGCCTCAATGGAGAAGTTGTCTTATTTGAAGGATTTCATGTCAATGTGTCCCAATTTTGTATCAATGATCTTCATTACCTGTGATGTGAATTTAGAAACCACAGGGTCTCCCTTGAACTTATACTTCATTATTAGAGGGATTTTATCTACTTTAGTTTTCTTTACTCTAGGTTCCCTCTATGCACCCTCAAGACTGGATTCTCCACTTGAATCAGACATTTATGACACCTGAGAGAAAATAAAATTTGATTTTGTAAGAAACCCTTAAAATCACTAAGAGAAATTCACTTAGAAGATAATTTGAAGTTATGACATGTCGGGTTTCTAAACCTCGTAGGGACCTCTTTTTACTAGGTACTTTCAAGCCTTTTTTAGGAATCGAGATTAAGTTTGGACTTAGGAATTTTTAGTAAAAATTCCAATCGGGACTCAAGAAAACCCAAAGGGACTTAACCTTTAACTGGAGAGAGTTGGGATCGGAAACAAACTCAAGATATGGACCTTTGTTATGAAGTCTAGTTAGGATTCACAATCTCAGCTGGACGTTGACCTTTTCAGGAGTTGGGGTACATAGTGGACATTGGCCTGCAGTGCAAGAATTTCTATTCATGTTTTGGAAACCCGAATGGAGCAACCATAATGGGGTATGATTCGGAGTTGGATCCCCGATCATACTAATGATAGGTGGGAATGAACACTCAGGTCAAATTGGGACATTGGCTCTTTGGGTACGATCGAGACTTGGAGTCCCAAACAGACTCTATAATAAATTCCTTCGGGTTTATTAAAACCTGATGGACAATGGCGTGTTAAGTTACAAAGTGCTCGTTGGGAGTCAAGAGCGGGATCAGACGATGGAATTGGACCCAAAGATAAAGTGTCTCCCTAGGGCTACGAGTCCCACAAGAACCAAAGGCAGTTTGAAATGTTTGATATTTTAGTAGAGCTTAAGTTTCGGGATCGAGATAAGAAACACATTCCAGATGGATCTTTTACCAAGGAGGATGCTCGGGTTTCAGGAACCCGTCAGGATTTTATTGAATTTGAGGTCAACTTAGGAAAGTTTATTAAAACCCTAGGTAAGATTTATTTGAAACCCTAAGGGAAACATAAGGCACGATGAGGTTCAAGGACCTTGAAGTCTAAGAGCACATTGGGATCAATGATCCCCACTAGAACAAGGGTAGAAACTAAATTCATAGTCCTTCAATAAAAACCCTCGAAAGAGGGGCGAAGCTAGATCACGCCCAAAACAGGAAAAACCATGAAAACACACAAAAATGAGAGGCAAAAAACAATGAAAATGAAATCCAAACAAACAAAAACACAATAAGCAAGAAAAAGAACAAGAAAAATGAGCAAAACAAATAAACACCAACCTAGAAAACATAGAAGGAAGAACCCATAAATAATTTTCCACACGATGCCTCCACAACCTCAAATCCACTTGCCCGCACTCTCTTAGCCTTAAAATCTATCAATTAATAGCAATTGTGACTGATTTTACAGTAGAAATATGCTTTTAAATGTTGTAGGCACGTGAGAACCAAACTGTCATTAATGTGGTTGGTAGGCGAGAAGGCAGGTTCAGAATGGATGTTGGGATCAGGACCCAAAGTCAAAAATTTTAATCAGGACTTCAATCCCCAAATGATCCCAAGTAGGAAAAAAAAAGAAAGCAAAGCAAGGTTAGGAGTAAGAAACGAACTCAGACTAAACTATACAAGGTCTAAATCTGATATGGACTTTTGATCCCAACGAAAGGAAAAAGCAGGATTGAGGATCCAAAATGGACCTAGACCCTTTTGACAAAGGTTTGAAGTCTAATTCGGGACTCAATCCCAACATGACACAACATGAATCAGGACCAGGGATCCAAATCGGATTCAAACCTTTTGAAAAAAATTCAAATTCTGATTTAGGACCTAAATGTTGAAAACACAAGTAATGGGGCTAGGTCAAAAAACAAAACCAAACCCAGAACTTTCTACGAAAGGTCCAAAGTCTGTTTCGAGACCTAAAACCCACGAGGCATAAACAATGAAAAGGGCTCAGAAGAGAAAACACTCCTAGGACCAAAACAAAAGACAAGGAGAAAAGGAAAGGGGGTCAGGAAAGAATAAAATATTGGGACCAAAGCAAAGGGAAAACCACAAGGGAAACAAATAAGGCAAAATAAAGGGGAAACAACGAAAAATAAGAGGCAAACCCATTTTGTACCAAAAAGAAAATGGCAGTGAGTATGCAGGGCATAACAGGTATCTAGAGAAGAAAGTTCATAATCTATTACAATAGTGTGGCTAGACTCCATGAGAATCAATGGCTTGCTATGTTTTCCATCTAGTTGATGACACATTGATATAATTTAATGATAAGTAGCCTCCATTTTTAATCATAAAATCCATAGAAAGACGTAAAATAAAGGTGAAAATATGCTTAATTATAGATACATCTTAGAGGACATCAACATTGGTTCAAGCATAAAGAGATATGTTAAGTTCCTATTGACATGTGTTTTGACACACCAACTTGTTGGAATGAAAAAAGGAATCTCTAATTGAAAGGTGTATAGTCTCAAGGGTCTTCTTATAGTTATAATTTTAGAGGTTGATCAAAATATCTCAATAGGAGAGAGCTTTGGTTGGTCCTTTCAAGGGGCTTTGGTGAAATATTAGGAATCATTCATAAAATTAATGGTTTATCATAGTGAAATAAAATATAAACAACCAATGTAAACCATTAATTCAATTAAAATCATGATGTGAACCGAATTAAAACCTGAATTATAAATTTTAAAATTCTAACAAGTACTTTTCAATAATTAATTTTTAAGGGTAAAAATAATTTATAACCGTATCATCTTCAAATTTAGAAGTTTAATTATAGGAATTTGAAAAGTAATTCACATTATCTTATTCCAATTTTAAAATAAGATAATTTTAAATTTTTATGATACAAAACAATATGTTAAAGGTACAATTTTACCATGTGGATTAAATCCATCATCATAAAACCCTAAAATTAATCCTAATCTAGAGATCTAGTATACAAAAGTGCAAAAACGAAAGAAAAGAAGAAAAGGGTTAGATAATATAAACGTCACTTCAAACATCCCATACACCATTTAAAAACTGGATTAATATGATGAAAGCATTCCTCATCTTTTATTAGGTTAGTGTTTAGAATACATTTTTCATCCTTTCTATATTCCATAAGTTTTTCTTTTTCTATTATGAATTTCACATTTATAAATAAATGAATGTTGAAAAAAAAATCAGTGATTGAAAGATGGAACAAAAATGTAAAATTATGGAAAACTATTTTCCAAGCAATAGGAAAGAAAAGGTTCATGGATTGTAGGAAGACTAAAAATTCCTTCCAAGAAAACTTGATCAAGTTGGAAGCTAAATTATACAAAAACCCCAAAAATGAAGAAATAAATGAGGAGCTAGTCCTCAATAAAAAAATATTTAAGAAGGATTCAAACTAAAAGGACCCAAGGGTTGAGAACAAGGGAAAATGAATTGGATAAATATTAAAGACAAAGGATTTTTTTTTAGATACATTAAAGATAAAAATGTAAGAGAAAACATAGGAGAGATGTGATTAGGAAATTCTTTGCAAAGTGACCTAGAAGAAGTAAAAACCAAATTTTATAGCTTCTACAAAGATCTTTTTCCATTGAAGGAGAGAATGAAGAAATTCAAAATTCCAAAGAAGTATGCAAAAAATTAATCCCTAAAAAGATCTATAAAAGAAGTGCAAAAAGTCTCAAAAAAGAGATAACAAAGGAAAAAGTTGTAAAAGTCGTCTAGACTCTCAATAAAGATAAATCACTTGGGGCCAATGGATTGCCTATTGAATTATTCAAGACAAATGTTGAATGGATATGTGAGGACCTGATTCAAGTATACAATGAAGCCACTAAAAGGTGATCCCTAGGAGATGAAATAGACAAAGGAATAATCAAATTTCTTCCCAAAGTAGGAGACAAAGCCCAAATTAAAAATTTGAGACAAATTACTTTATTAAATGTATGATATAAGATTGTAGCAAAGATATTGGCACTAAGGATGACATACATCCTTCCATCATTCATCAGTAGCACTCAAACAAGGTTCATAAAAGGAAGGTACATACTAGAAAACCTAATAGCAAGTTGGGAGGCATGGAGTGGGTAAGAAGTTGAAATCAAAATATAGGCATGTTACTGCTAGATTTATAGGGTAGAATGGAAATTTATAGTGATGGATCTAAAATTCTTTGGGTTCCTAGAGGAATTTTGTCAAATGGTAAAATATTAATGAAGGATGTAGTTGCACAGATAGATATTAATGGATCTTTAACAAAGAAATTCACACTATAGAGATCCATAAGGTAGGGATGCCTTCTTACCCCTACCCTATTTGTGATAGCTTAAAATTTTATCTTCTATCTATTGAGGGATGTTGGAACACAACAATCTATTGAGAGGGGGGGTGAATCAATAGATATTAAATTTTAACTCTTAAAACTTTTGAGCAAACTAACTTCTAAAAACAACTTAATTTGCATATTGAAACATGAGATATAGAAATTTAAACAAGCACACAACCAAGCAACACATAACACAAGGTATACATGGAAAACCCAAGATGGGAAATACCACAGTGATAAAATTCTACTAGGAGCTATTGTCCAACTCCAGCCTCACAAATCAAAGCTCAGATACAATTTTTAAGGGCACCAACCCTAAGGAGACACCAATCCTCTGATTTAGGAGTACCTACTCCAAGGAAGCACCCACTCCCTACTCTGATTATCTAGCCATATATCTGATGGATCCCACCAATCAGATTTACAATAGAAGTGATTACAATTTGTTCTAAAGAACACTATTCTATGTTACAACTTACTCTGCAACAGCTCAAATTTTTGTTACTTATCACAAAAACTTTCTTTTATTCTCTGCACCCCCACTTGTTCTACTCTACCCTTCTCCTTTTTCTTTAATACATTCTATGTCCACCTCAAAGAGCTCAAATTACCCTCTATACAAAATGCACACAAACTCTTCTCTACCTTCCCCATTTCAACTCACACCCACCTTATTTTGATCATTTGTTTTGTGTTGTTACACATCATCAGTGATTACCTCAGGATTCTCTACCATGTACAGATCTTCTGTTAGGGTTCTAGGATATCTTCTTCATTGTCATACTTTTGCATTGAGCCGCATAACATTTAATTCTGTTACAGAGAATTTTCCCTCATGGTCTCTATGTCAAACCTTAGGATCAAAGATGCATTTAATTTGTTCCATGTTTATTCGATCTAATTTTGACCTTAATCTCCATCATGATCTGTGCCACTGATTTCCAAATCAAATCTACATTACATTTTTCATAGATGCAAGTAGAAAATTTAATTTTCACCTCTGTGTCAGTTATTAGTTGAACCCCTTGTTCACGCCAACTTAGCTATTTGTAATCTTCATATTTAAATCTGAGTCATTGATCCACCTCTTCGTTCCATGATCCTTTGATCATCATTCATCATCGAAACATTAAAACCCCTCCTTCGGATCAACCTTCTTTAAATGTACATCATTGATCTTCATTTAACACAAGCCATCTATACCGCAAGACTTGGTTGAAACCTCAACGGAGCAGTGAGAGGCTTCCATCTATCACCATGTCATCATCCTCCTTTGTCGCAGATCACACACTACTCGAACTCCACCGTTATCGCTATACTGTAGGATCCCTACATAACCACTGCAAGCTGGTGGTCATCGTTCAGTCTTCATCATTCTTGCTATATCGCTAGCTGAAAGCATGGACCCACAAAATCTTACCAGGCTAGTGGGCTAATGCCACCTATCAATCTCTTGTATCATCTTGCACTAGGAACCACCGCTCATTGCACATCGCAGGATGCACCTTAACATTTTTCTTCACAACAACGATGTGAAGAGACCACACGATACCATACCACATGCTTGACTTGTATCTTCAAGATCCACTTCTAACTTTGTGCGTCATCCAATCAAAACACCATTTGATCTCCATTGTTCCCCACTTCCCCGGGAGGTATAGACAGGGTCCCACCACAGGTGCCATAGGCTAGCAGGCACCGTTGATCTTCCTCAGCTTGATCACAACCGATGATCAAACTCCATCGCTCATTACGCAAACTAAAGGAAAACTTCAAACCTTAGTTGTGATGCATGGGACCATAGCAATAGCTTTCAAATGTGTAACCATTGAGCACGCACCGTCCAATTTTCAAAAAGGATACATAAGTGACACCAACCTGAAGACTAGGTAATGGGGTCGATCACTACATGGTTTTAATGACATAAGTTTATAACTTATGTGACCCACAACTTTGATATGCAGTCAACGACAAAATATAATTTATGTTCGAGCACTATGATTGCAACAGCTAGGGTTTAACTGGTAAACCCTAAATGTGTCCAAGAGCATATATAAACCATTTTGAAGCTCATCCTTCAGCCTCTAGACCTACAATTTATGTTTCTAATAAGCTCTCAGAAAACCCATTCGAATCTATCAATAGATTCTCATACAAATTCCTAGAAGCCATTGTTGCAAAAATGATGACAACATTTTTTCAACTATGCAACATTTAGGGAAACTTTGCAACATTTGCAAAATGTCCTTTTATGCATTTACAATAGCTCACACACTTCCAGAACTAGATCCACATTTTTCATAAACATCTTCTATCTATTGCATGTTGTGGATGTGTTGTTGATGTGTGGTTTTCATTGATGTCAACACTATTAGAATTTGGTGTATTGAAGGCTATATATGTTGAGGATATTGAGAAAATTGTAAAAGAAAGTGTTTTAGGTTCTCAGTGGAACTGTGTAGGTCATGAAGGTGTCTTGTTCTGTAAGTTGAAAATCAACTCTTGTGGACTAAAGGGTTTATTTTTGCGAGTATTTAGATAATCTACGAGAAGTTTCAGAGGTCCACATGAAGATTTGATCATGTTGTGGTCTGACAATATTTCTGCAGTCTCTGTCAATGTTCCTAAGTGAAGTTTGTGTGATTCTGGTAATTCTAGTTGCTATGGATGTTTCTCTGTTGTTTCTTGGTGTTCTTGGATGTTTCTAGATTGTGCTCTATCTTTGTGGTATGTCCACATTGATCGATGTGCTCATGGTCGAAGATTTTTCTTTGTATGTTCGATTTCTCATGTTCTTGGCCGACATGATGGGTGTAATGTGTGGTGGATCTTCGAGGTGAAATTAATTGAAGTATTTTCATGTTGGAGTTGATAATTTGGGTCTCCACTATGTTGTGGACAACCTTAGTGGATTCGCATTGAAAATTTAATTGTAAATTTGGGCCAATATTGTAAATATGTTTTATTTTTCTGGCCAACTAAGTTGTTGATGTAATCTCTTGTTGTGGATATATAAGAACGATTGTTTCATCGGTGTAAAGTGTACTCAGTGTGCTCCCATGTGTATATGTGTGAATATCATTCAATTGCAGAGTAGAGTGTGAAGAAGACTGAGCGAAGTGTGAAGAAGTTTGAGTGAAGAGGGAAGAAGGTTTTTATGTGCTTAAGTGGAACTGTAATCAGGCTTGTGTAGAAGCTATTTTCTCAGTTCACAATTTGGATGGTTTTAATCCAAACCTTTCTTTGGACAATGAGTCCTCTTTTGTATTTGAGAAGTGAGCTCTAGGTAGTGTGCCTGAATGCATGTGCATTCCCATTATTTCTCATTATAATTTTAGCAAGGTATAATATTGTGGACTAACCTCCGTCATGGTTTTTCCCCTAATAGGGTTTCCACGTAAAAAAATCTTAGTGTTCTCTGTCTCTCTGATGTGTTAATTATTTTTGGTTAATTGATTATTCATCAGATCTGAGACTAGGTTAAGTAAAGTTTAAAAAGTTTAAATTTCTGTGACAACTGATTCACCCCTCCTCTCAGTTGTCTTTCCTTGTTTTTCCAACAATTGGTATTAGAGTAGGTTCCTTTGAAAAAATCTAAAAGCTTGAGGTGATCTGAGATGGCAACATACAAGAAGGACAGTTCTAGATTTGATGGAACTAACTACTCACTATGGAAAGTCGGGATGGAATGTCACCTAAGGTGTATTGGTGAAGCCTTCTGGAAGATTACAAAAGATCCATATGTTATTCCTCAGAATGGTCCGTCCACTGTTGATGAGATCAAAGAAGCTGAAAATAATATTAGGGCTATTGAAGCTTTGGTGAGTGCTCTAACAGATTCGGAGATGGCAAATGTGATAGGTCTCTAGACAGCTCGTGAGATTTGGACGAAGCTGAAAACTTTGAATGAAGGAGATGGAAAGGTGAAGATGGCTAAGCTATAGAGTCTGAAAGGAAAATATTAGAATTTGAAGATGGGTGAAGATGAAAATATCACTTCTTTTATGCTAAGAGAAAATGAAATAGTGATGGGTATTAGATGTGTCGGTGGTTCTTTGGATGAGGATGAAATTATGGCTAAGATACTTAGATCCTTTCCTCCCTCCTACAAAGTGAAGGCTCATGCTATTGAATAGCTCATATCAGTAACAAAGATGACAAGAGACATGCTGGTTGGTAAGCTTGCTGCTTTTGAATTAACTGAATTTGGTGAATCTGCTCCAAAGACTGAATTTGCATTCAAGGCTACTGTATCCAGAAGTAACAAGAAAAGATATGGTCCAGGAGAATGTTCCAGAAAGATATCCAAGTATGATGAAGAACTGAAACAACTTGAAGATAAAGAAAGAGAGGTAGAAGAATTGGAAGCACTGATTGTAAAGAAAGAAGGCAGAGGAAAAGGTAAGTATGAAGGAGTGTTGCCTATTAAATGTTTTTCTTGCAGTAAATTAGGTCATTTTGCAAGATGTCCTAAAAGAGTTCCTAGATCTAAGCCTAACAAGTCTAGATTCCAAAAGAAATGTTACTTTGTTGAAGAGGGAGTGACTAATGATGAGTCTGATAAAGATAATGGAAATGAAGATGAATGGGTTTTCATTGCTACCATTGAAAATAGTCCTGTGGCTACTGAATCTGCTAAAGATGAGAAAGCTCTTGCAGCCCAAGTTGAAGAAAAGGATGAGTGGGTTATTGATAGTGGATTCTCACATCATATGATTGGTGATAAAAAATTTTTTGTAAGTCTAGAGAAGTATGATGGTGGTGTTGTAATAGTTGGAGACAACAATGCTGGTGTGATTCATGGCAGAGGTTCTATTTGTCTTGGTGGTAAGCATAACACTGATGATGTTCTTTATGTTGAAGGCCTGAAGGGCAATCTTTTGAGTGTTGGACATATGGTGGACAAAGGCTATGATCTACAATTCAAAGATGGAAGATGCAGGATACATGGAAGTTCTGGCAATATGATTGCTACAGGTAGAAAGATAGAAGGTAATATTTTTCACTTGAATACTGCTAGTGAGAGTTGTTTAATTGCTCAAGTAGATGAAAGATGGTTGTGGCATAGGATATTGTGTCATGTAAATTTTGATAACATTGTCGAGGTAAGTTCCACTCAAGTAGTAAGAGATTTTCCTAAGTTAGTGAAGCCTACTAACACAATTTGTAAGGAGTGTCAGATGGGTAAACATACTAGAGTCTCCTTCCAGAGCAAACAGTTTCATTCAAATGATTTGTTGGAGCTGCTACATACTGATCTTCGTGGTCCCTCCAGAGTTAGAAGTATTCATGGAGAGAGGTACTTTATGTTGATTATTGATGATTACTCTAGAATGATATGGGTTCTTTCTTAAGAGAAAAATGTGAGGCACTGGAAAAGTTCAAAAGTTTCAAGGCTATGGTAGAGACTGAGAAAGGTTTGAAAATAAAATGCCCGAGGTTTGACAGAGGTGGTGAGTTCACCTCCAGGGAGTTCAACTATTTTTGTGAAGAACATGGAATCAGAAGACAATTATCTTCTCCTCGAACCCCTCGACAGAATGGAGTTGCAGAGAGAAAAAATAGAACAATTTTGGATGTTGCTAGAACAATGATGTTAGAAGGAAATGTACCCTAGATCTATTGGAGTGAAGCTATAAGCATTGTTGTGTATACTTTAAACCGGGTAAATGTTAATGGTAATTCTGGTAAGACCCCTTTTGAGCTATGGTTTGGTTATAAGCCTACTATTAAATATTTCAAGATCTTTGGAAACAAATGTTATATCACAAGAGATGATGATATAGGCAAGTTTGATGCAAGAAGCAATGAAGGAATATATTTAGGTTACTCTACTAAAAGCAAGGCTTACCAGTGCTATAACAGAAGACTGAGAAAGATGGTTGAGAGTGCAAATGTTAGAGTTGATGAGGATTCTGCTAAATCATCAGATATTATGGGTATGATTTAGATGAAGACAATACAAGCCAAGGGAAGAATTATTAGACACAGAACCAACTTCAGATTATTCCATATGTTCCAGTAAAGCAACCTCAATTTGTCCCGGTAAATCAAGTAAGTTAGGAAGCACACACAAGTGCATGCGCAGAAGAAAGATCAGAAGAACCAGAAGCTCGAGAAAGTCCCAAAACTCCAAGGTATGTAAAGCTAAATCATTTTGAAAGTAAAATTATAGGAGAGAAGAGTAAAGGTGCACAAACTAGAAGAAATATTGCAGAAGAGTATTATCTAATTTCCAAGATTGAACCTAAAGATGTCACTAAAGCCTGCCAAGATGAACACTGGATGGAAGTTATGAAGGAAGAGCTGACATATATTGAAAATAATGAAATATGGACACTAGTTCCCAGACCTAAAGATAAAAATGTGATTGGTACTAAATGGGTGTTTCAGAACAAGTTGAATGAACAAGGTGAAGTGGTTCAGAATAAAGCAAGACTAGTATGTAAAGGGTACTCTCAAATGGAAGGTGTTGATTTTGAAGAAAATTTTGCCCCTGTTGCTAGAATTGAAATTGTTAGATTATTTCTTGCTTATGTTGCATATAAGAACTATAAAGTCTATCAAATGGATGTAAAGTCAGCCTTTCTGAATGGAGAACTAGAAGAAGTATACATTGAACAGCTGGATGGATTTCAGCTGACTGACAAGGAAGATATGGTCTACAGATTGAAGAAAGCTCTATATGGACTTAAGCAAGCCCCCAAATCTTGGTATGCTAGAGTGGGAAAATACTTACTGAAGCTTGGATTCACTAAAGGTACTGTTGATAGAAAATTATATTTCAAATTCGATCATGATAAAGAGTTAATTATAGAAGTTTTTGTTGATGACATCATTTTTGGAGGAGATGACAATCTATGAATGAAGTTTGTTGATGAGATGAAGGGTGAATTTTAGATGAGTATGATTGGAGAGATGAATTTCTTTTTGGGATTGCAAGTTACCCAGTTAGGCAAGGGAATTTTCATATCTCAGTCCAAATATGTGAGAGAGCTACTAAAGAAATTTGGGATGGAAGAATCAAAGCATGTTGGTACTCCCATGGTGACCGGATGTAAGTTAACATAGAATGATGATTCTCCTAAGACGAATCAAACTAGATATAGGTAAATTATTGGTGGATTGCTCCATTTAACCCAGACTAGACTAGATATTATGAATTTTGTATGTATGGTTGCTAGATTTTAGGCTGATCCAAAAGAATCACATGTGACTACTGTTAAGAGAATCTTCAGATATCTGAAAGGAACAGTTGACTTTGGACTTTGGTATCCAAAGGATGATGATATCACTTTGACTACATATGCTGATGTAGATTGGGCTAGAGATGTAGATGACAGGAAAAGTACTAGTGGTGGTGCTTTCTTCCTAGGGAAGAAGCTGGTGTCCTGGTTGAGAAAAAAGTAAAATTCCATTTATCTATCTACTAATGAAGCAGAATATATTGCTGTTGAAAATAACTGTACTCAAGTGATATGGATGAAACAGATGTTGAAAGATATCAGGGTGATATATGAAGAGCCTATTGCCATATACTGTGACAATTCAAGTGAAATAAATATTTCAAGGAATCTGGTGCTACACTCTATGACTAAACATATATCAATAAAGTTTCACTTCTTGAGGGAGAAAGTGAATGAGAAAGAAGTTAGATTGGAGTATGTGCCTACCAAAGAACACATTGCAGACATCTTTACTAAGTCGTTGCCGAAGGATGCTTTTGAGTATCTGAGAGGAATGCTAGGGGTGATTACCCCTCCTAATAAGAACTAAAAGATGCATTTACTTGCATCAATATGTGAGCTTCATTGCTATATTCTAATCCAGATTGATGTTTTCGTGGCTGCTACTCAGGGGGAGTAGTCAGATGTGCAGATATGTGGTTTAGAGCATGTATATGGAAAGGTCATGGTTACCTTTTCCATTGATGTCAAAGGGGGAGATGTGCAATATGAAAAATCTTCCACGGAAAAGAGCCTTGTGGGAGAAGAGCAGTTGAGAAGAAGAGTTAGAATCTAAAGAGAAGTAAGTGTGTTGGGTTGATGGTACTTTTCACATCATGTGTTGCCATCAATTCCAAAGGGGGAGATTGTTGGATGTTGTGGATGTTTTGTTGATATGTTGTTGTCATTAATGTCAACACTATTAGCATTTGGTGTATTGAAGGTTGTATATGTTGAGGATATTGAGAAATTTGTAAAAGAAAGTGTTCTAGGTTCCCAATGGAACTATGTAGGTCATGAAGGGGACTTGTTCTGTAAGTTGAAGATCATCAGTTGTGGACTAAAGGGTTTATTTTTTAGAGTATCTAGATCATCTACCAGAAGTTTCAGAGGTCTACATTAAGATTTGATCGTGTTGTGGTCTGACAGTATTTATGTGGTCTCTGTCAGTGTTCCTAAGTGAGGTTTGTGTGATTCTGGTAATTCTAGTTGTTGCGGATGTTTCTCTGTTGTTTCTTGGTGTTCTTGGATGTTTGTAGATTGTACTCTATCTTTTTGGTACATCCACATTGATCAGTGTGCTCATGGTCGAATATTTTTCTTTGTATGTTCAGTTTCTCATGTTCTTGTCCAGCATGATGGGTGTAATGTGTGGTGGATATTTGAGGTGAAATTAATTGAATTATTTTTGTGTTGGAGTTGATAATTTGGGTCTCCACTATGTTGTGGCCGACCTTAGTGGATTTGCATTGAAAATTTAATTGTAAATTTGGGCCGACATTGTAAATATGTTTTATTTTTTTGGCCGACTAATTTATTGATGTAATCTCTTGTTGTAGATATATAAGAGCGATTGTTTCATCAGTGTAAAGTGTGCTCAGTGTGCTCCCATGTGTATATGTGTGAATATCATTTTATTGCAGAGCAGAGTGTAAAGAAGACTGAGTGAAGTGTGAAGAAGTTTGAGCGAAGAGGGAAGAAGGTTTTTTTGTGCTTAACTGGAACTGTAATCAGGCTTGTGTAGAAGCTATTTTCTCAGTTCACAATTTGGATGGTTTTAATCCAAACCTTTCTTTGGACAGTGAGTCTACTTTGTATTTGAGTAGTGAGCTCTAGGCAATATGCCTGGATGCATGTGCATTCCCATTATTTCTCATTATACTTTTAGCAAGGTATAATATTGTGGACTGACCTCCATCATGGTTTTTCCCCTAACAGGGTTTCCATGTAAGAAAATCTTGGTGTTCTCTGTCTCTCTGATGTGTTAATTATTTTTGGTTAATTTCTTATTCATTAGATTTGAGACTAAGTTAAGTAAATCTTGAAAATTTTAATTTTTTGTGACAACTAATTCACCCCCCCTCTTAGTTGTCTGTCCTTGTTTTGCCAACACTATCATCATGCCAACAATCTTCCTTGCATGATTTCCCCTTTTGACATCAATGACAACAATATTCCAACAATTTCCCTTTATCATTGATGGGAAAACCAAATGCTCACTCAACCTATATCATTTAAATCTGATACTAATTCATGCTTTGTACTAGTTACTGATAAGTCCTGTACCAATTGAAGATATTGCATTTCATGCTTTGTACCAATATCATCTTTACTTTCCCCCTTTTGCTCAATTTCTTGAGCATTTGCACAACTTTCTCCCCCTTTGACATCAATGTAAAAGGGTCAATTTGCATTCTCTCCCCCTGAGGATATGTTCCCCCTTTGAAAAATGGTTCAAAGAGAAATAGGAGACATGTAAAACCATCAAGTTTTTAGAAATTTGTTAAACCAATTTTACCTGACTTGATCTTTCTGTACTTTTCCATGGATAAATGAATAACCAAGGAAGCTCCCCCTGGATTCATGCCCTATCACTAAGATTTAGTGATATGTTATGGGAGCAATCACTCCTAGTTTTTGCCTTAGATATTCAAATTATTCTTTAGGAAGAGGCTTAGTGAAGATGTCAACCACCTGCTCTTTTGTTGGGACATATTCCATGTTGACCTCCTTTTCTGCAACTTTCTCTTGATGAAGTGATACTTTATAGATATGTGCTTTGTTCTAGAGTGCATCACTAGATTCTTTGAGATGTTTATTGCGATTTAATAGTCGCAAAGAATAGAGATAGGTTCACTGTACTCAACCTTAATATCCTTAAGTGTATACTTCATCCATAGGACCTGAGTACAACATGTTGCTACTACTACATATTCTACTTCTGCAGTGGATAGAGTAATTTATTCTTGTTTCTTGCTCATCCAAGAAACCAATTTGTTTCCCAAAAAAATGCTCCACCACTGGTTCTTTTCTTGTCATCTACACTTCCTACCCAATCAACATCTGTGTATGCTATCAATGAAAAATCCTTGCTCTTGGCATACCACAACCCATAAACAACAATTCTTTTGATATATCTGACAATTTTTTTCACTGTGTTGACATGAGACTCTTTTTTTGTAGCCTGAAACCTTGCAACTAAACATATTGCTTTCATAATATTTGGGTTTGATGCAGTTAAGTACAACAAGCTACCAATCATTGATTTGTACATAGTCTAATTTGCATATGTTGATTAATCTAATTTACTCAACTTGCAACCAGTTATCATGGGGGTACTAACTATTCTACTATACTCCATACCAAACTTCTTAATCATTTCCTTAGCATATTTGGTTTGAGATATAAATATCTCTTTATCACTTTGTGCAATTTGTAAGCCAGGGAAAAATGACAACTCCCCTAACATTGACATCTCAAATTCATCTTGCATATGTGTAGCAAATATTTTACACATTTTATCATTGCTAACTCCAAATATGATGCCATATACATATACAACAACAATAATCATGTGCTCACCTTTTGATTTAAAGTAGATTGCTATCCGCACATCCTTTCTTGAATCCTTGTTGTTGCAAGTACTAGTCTAATCTAGAATACCATGCTCTAGGTGCTTGCTTAAGACCATACAATTCTTTCCTTAATCTGCACACATAATCATCATCTTCTGATAGTTGAAAACCTTTTGGTTGTTCTATGTAGACTTCCTCTTCTAGATTTCCATTAAGAAATGCAGATTTAACATCTATCTGATACACTTTAAATCCTTTATATATTGAAAATGCAAGAAACATTCTAATTTCTTTTAATCTTTCCATAGGTGCAATTTTTTCTTCAAAATCAATACCTTCAACTTGTGCATACCCCTTGCACACTAATCTTTCCTTATTTCTTACTACAACTCCATCTTCATTCAACTTGTTTCTAAACACCCATTTAGTCCCAATTACATTTTTTCTTGGGGGTCTAGGAACTAGCTCCCATGTTTTATTCTTTTCAATTTGATAAATAGCTCCTCTTCCATGGCCTCTATCCATCTCTCATCCTTGTTGGCTTCAGTAAAAAATTTTGGTTCAATTTGAGATAGGAGAGAAAGTTAACTTGTTCTTTGTTTCTTGCGATTCTCCTTCTAGTCTGAACTCCTTCATTTTTGTCTCCAATTATCCAATCCGCTAGGTGATCCTTCTACACATACTTTGTAGGTTCCTTCTCAACCTCTTCTTCAAATTCTTCTTCATTATTTGCCACATTGTCTTCATAATTTGAATCATCTTCAAATTCATTTTTATCGGGTTTGATATGCTTTATGCTTTCATCAATCTTGAAATTGATGCTCTCCACAATCTTGTCCAGTCTTTTGTTATAGCATTTATAGGCTTTTCTTTGGGTGGAATATCCAAGAAATATTCCTTCATCACTTCTTGATTCAAATCTTCCCAGATTTTCATCCTCTCTCTTAATGTAAAATTTTCTTCCAAACACTTTGAAGTGCTTAACAGAAGCGGGCCTACCATACTACAATTCATAAGGAGTGATATCACTATGTGCTCTGATTTGGACTCTATTCAAAATATATACCATAGTATGAACAACTTCTCTCCAAAACATATCAGCTAATCTGGCCTCATTTAACATTGTTCTGGACATGTCCTTGACAACTTTGTTCTTTCTCTCAACAACTCCATTGTATTGTGGAGTTCTAGGTGCGGAATATTGTCTCTTGATTCCATGTGCCTCACAATATTCAAAAAATTCACTTGAGGTAAATTATCCTCCTCTGTTTGATCTCAAACATTTAATTCTTCTTCCCAATTATTTTTCAACCATTTTCCTTAATATCTTAAATCTTTCAAATGCTTGTGACTTGTCTCTCAGAAATATTACCCATGCCATTCTTGTGTAGTCATCAACTAGCAACATAAAGTATCTTTCTCCTTGCAGTCCCCTTGTTCTTGTAGTTCCACACAAACCAGTATGAACCAGTTGCAACAGTTTAGTAGTTGAATGTTCTTTAGTTGGAAAACTAGCCTTTGTTTGCTTTCCCTACTGACATTTTGTACATATGACATTTGCAGGCTTGGTTATTTTAGGCATGTGTCTTACTAGACCTCTTGAACTTACCTTCATCAGATTATCAAATTTTATGTGGCCTAATCTTCTATGCCATAACCAGCTTTCATCAGCTTTTCCTATCAAACACCTTAGACCTTTTACTTCATAAAGGTTATAAAGATTATTGTTAGTTCTCAATCCTTGTGCAAATGTCTTTCCATTATTTTGATTTTGCAACCTTTTGAATCAAATGTGACTTTATACCAATTTTCACACATCTTACTCACACTTAGCAGATTGTGCTTCAATCCTTCAAAATACAAGACATCTTTTGTGGGATTTTTACCATCTAGACTTAGTATGCCTTTTCCACATATTTTAATTGTCATTTTGTCACCCAAACTCACAGATCCTCCATTACATTTCTTGAGTTTAATGAATTTTTTTTTGTCTTTAGTCATGTGCTTGGAGCAGCCATTGTCAATCACCCACAATTTTTTTTTCTTGGCATGCAATGATATCTGTGCAATCATTGATTGTGTGGAGCTTTCTCCTTTTTCTTTCCACACCTTCTTATCTTTATTTTCGATCTTTTCCTCCATAATTTCAGGTTCTTGGTTTACTCTAGGAGGTGGATCTTTCTTTTTCTCATTCTTAACATGTGGTCTTGTAAACTTTGTTCTACAATTTTTAGCTATATGACCAAAGTTATTATAGTTATAACAAACTACATTCATATCCACTAAAGGAGAAAATGGATTCTTGCTTAGAAAGTTTGCACTCCTCTTAGGAATGACTCTACATTCTCTAGCCCTATGACCAAACTAATTACATGCATAATAATATCCATAAAAGTATGAAGAATACCTGGTCACAACATTTTATGCCTAATGAGATGATCTTTTTTGCATCAGCTTCCTTGTGTCTCTCACCTTAGTGAATCTGTCAGCAACAGTCCTTCTAAAAGTTTTCCTTCTCTTCTGATAATCAGTTGTTGATTGGTTATCCTTCTTATCTATAGCAGGCTTCCTTTGTTCTTTAATTTTCTCTTCTTGTGCGGATTTCTTTGTGAATACATTCCCTTTGTAATCTATTTCATCAACTTAATGATACTTTTCTCATGCTCTGAATCTTTCATACAACTTTGCAAAATTATCTATGAAGGTACTCTTACCTTTCTCAAGCCCTAGTTCAAATTTTTATTTGTTTGAGGGCTTCTGTGTGCTCAATAGCTCATCTAAAATATTTGAGCCACTTTTCAGCTTGAGTCCTTTCTCTATTTTCTCTTTTTCCTTTTCTAAATCTGTTCATAGAGCAACACTCTCTTTCTCAAGCTTCATACATCTGTCAGCCTCATACTGTAGCTTGGATTTAATTACATCTTTTGCCCTCTTGGATTCCTCCAATTGTAACTTCAAATCTACCACATCTAGGTAGATTCTTCTAGATCCTTGCTTAGTTTGTTTGACTCTTTTTGTGCAAGTTTCCTCTGTTGCTTTTTCTCCTTTTTCAACTTCTCAATCTCATCTCTAAGATCATCAATCTCATCTAGAGCACAGATGAGTTCTCCTTCCATGTCAACCTCTCCTTCTTCTTCACCTTCTTCATGAGGGTCTTCTACATTCTCATCTTTTTGTTCCTCAAATTCTTTTTCCATGAAGAGAAATTAATTTCGCTCACAAAAAAAGCACAGTTTTGTTCATCATTTGAGCTATTGTAGTCATTTGATACATCACTATCCTTTTGGATGTATAGACTTTTCTTTTTCTTCTGAAAACTCCTTCTCTTAGGGTAGTATAATTTCTTCCTTTTATCATTTTCCTCATGCTCAGAGTTACCTTTCTAATTGTAGGGACATTTAGTAGCAAAATGACCTACTTTACCACATTCAAAGCATTTAAAGGGAAAGTTACCTTTGTACTTGTCAGATCCTCTTAGTCTCTTGATGAAATTTTCCTCTTCTTCATTAGTCTCATCATTCCCAGATGTGATCATCTCAACCTTGTCTTTCTTAGTGGATACATCCTCCTTGTTGGAAACCTTGAAGGTGGATGGTTCTACATCTCCCATCCTCATTTCATATGCAGTGAATATACCATGCAGTTCATTAAGAGTGAGTTGGTCTATTTCTCTTCCCTCTATTGCATAGATCTTAGGATCATATTTGTTTGTCATTGACCTTATAAATTTCAGTACAACGACATCTTCTTTTACTTCTTCTTCATATCCTCTAATAGAGTTCACTATATCATTAAATCTCATAAGATAATCTAAATTTTCTCTTCTTTTGTCATCTTTAGGCCTTCAAAACTAGCTCTCAGTACTTGAACCTTTGCCAATTTTACCTTTTCATCTCTTTCATAGATATTTTTCAATGTATCTCAGACATCATGTGCACTCTTAAAATACATAACCTTGCTATGCATAGATTTAGACAAACTGTTCATAATAGAAAACCATGCTTTTTCATTGTTCTCATAATCTCTTTTTCCTGCGGCATCAATAGGATTTGTGGTCAGTTGTGTGTATCCATTCACAATAGACATCCATCAAACCCTAAAGATCCCAAATATCCCTTCATCAATGAGATCCAAAAAGTATAATATGTTCCATTGAACTGAGGTGGCTTTTTTGTGGAAGAACCTTCTTGATAAGCCATTGTGTCCACAAAACCAAGAATTTACTCAAACTGATTAAGCTTGTCCTAGGTCAAGCTCGAGCTCAAAAGCTTTGAAAAACCCTTCCATGTTCACTAGTGGTCTGAAACTACAGTGGGTAAGCTTCATTTTGTCTTCATCGAAGTTCCTTCAATAATTATCGAATGCCAAAAGGCCCTAAGGCCGCAGACTGTCACGAGCTTATGAGTTTATTTCTCTATTTTTTTTCCTTGCATTCCTTCTGACCTTGTTTGCTTAGCCGACCTGTGAGCTCGAATTCATATTGAAAGAACTAAGAGGAAGCTCGCCTTGTGGGTTTTGTTCTTCTCTTCGAGGCACGAGGGTAAGCCATCTGCACACAGTTTCATAGCTTTTAATGGCATCATATTTCATTCTTCTGGCCCCTAGGCCACAGCTATACACACTCTAACACCCTTGTCTTTCATTTTTCTATATTTCACCTACCATTGTGTAAGTTCGAACTTCCTGTGAGAGCTCGAATCTCGGCTTCAGGATACTTACCTTCAGCACGGAACTGGTAACTACACTTTTCCAACACTGTTCTCTTTATTCTCTGAAACTTATAGGCTTTCTTTCTACTCATGGATTTTGGCCATATCAGGCTGTGCCAAATGCGCACTGTAGGAAGCATTCTTTTTTAATTTCGGGCTCAACCTAGAACAACAAACTCCTCTTTATGCCTTTCTAAATTTATAACTGCTTGTGGGTATTTAAAATTTGAACAAGACTGTAATTTCTCCACTTAGTTGTGAAAGCTTGAGATGGGTTGTCGCGGTTATTGTACTTTCTGTATTTGGAGAACAAACCCACATGTGGGTATTTGAAATTACAAAAAAGAACTGTATTTTCCTCTCTCTTGAGCTCGATTCAGTCACATAAAAAATAATTTGTTGTATATTCTTGCTATTCAATTCAAGATTTCACATGGGTTATTTCTGTAGCTACTTCCTTTGCATTTTGAAGCTAAACTGAAAGTGGGTCTTTAAAATTATTAAAGAAATTGTATTTCCTTTACCTTAGAGGCTTGAATTAGCACGAAATCTACATATTTTGGTCTACTGATGTTTTCACATGAAACCCATACGAGTTCTCTCCAGTATTGCATTTTTATGTGCTTTTGAAAACAAACCCACATGTGGGTATGTGAGATTTCTGAAGAGAACTGTATTTTCGGAACTTGGCTCAACACAACAATTCACATTTCGACTAAACTACTGTCTCAGAAAAACTTCACATGGGTCATTGTGATTATTGTTTTCTGTATCTTAAATGTAACTCTAGACATGGATATTTCAGACTCAAAACTGTAAATCTATTTATGAACATGAGCTTGACCCATAACAAAAAACTTATTCTGAACTTCTGAAAAAAAGGAAAACTTAAAATATTGTATCCTCATTAAATCTCCTTGGCATTCTACACCTTTCAAAAGAAAGCATCTTCATTGCATCACTTCAAAAATGTAAACTCATGGCGGGAATAATAAAACTATGTATGTTGCTCTGTAGTTAACTCATTAACTCATATTACTCGGTATCCTGATTTGGCATTTCTGTAGCTCTCCACAATAGTTGTATAAAACCTGAATTTGACTCATAATTATTTTTCCTTTTGATAAAAATATCAGATTCCTCTTGTCACGGAATTGTCTTCGACATGGAACTTGAGAATGCTTTTGTATAAGTTCATTGTGAAGAGGAGGATCTCCATGCTTGTATTATGTATGTACATCAGTGTCTTTTTTATTTTCATTCATCTTAAGAAAGCAACATCTATCTTCTGCTTCAAACATATGTCTCCATAATCTGATTTTGGCAATTCTGCTCATGTGTGCCTTGCTTGACACCTATAACTCACTGAAAACAAATTGAATGTGCATCACATTTGATTGTTGTCCTCCACTAATCATTGATACACTATGCAGGACCTTAGCTGAAACATTGAGTCATAATGAAATGCATCTAACTATCTGCTCTCTTGCATACATGACACCTCATAAACTCTTTCTGGAAATAAACTGCTTGCTCTTCTTTAATATTCTGGAATGATCACTTGCTTGATATTCATAATTCATAACGCAATATTTACTTTACTAGCCAACTAGAGCTAGAAATCCATTCAACACTCAAATGCACTATCTGTCCTTTGTATTCTTGAGCAACATGGTACTCTTCATGCATTTTTATGTTTCACTGTACAAACTGCTCTTAAAAATTGCTCTTTCTCATGAAGAAAATTAAAACAAAACATTAAGGCATAATGTATGCCCGTTCACTATCCGAGAAAGAGTTGATGAACTGAAACTTACATGACATGTGATAACGACCAGCAAAGAAAATGAACTTATTCAGCAATTTCCGATGTAAATGTACTCAGTTAAATTCTTTAAGTGAACTAAACTCACTATTCACCTGTAGCCTTCAGAAAGAAATCTTGATCATTATGAATGAACAGTTGGTTTTGTTGCTTGATGGATAACTTTGTTTTACTCTTTCAGTTGTTCTCATTTCATTTGATGAATATGATAAAGTATCTTTTAAAATCAGCCCATTTAATGAATAGGGCAGCATGCCGAGCTCTACCCTTGTGGGAGCCCGTTTTCCTCCACATGCTTGGTCTTCAATAATGTTCAGCTTCATGACTTTACCTATACCTGCACATGGAAACAAACAATGTTAGCATAAAAAAAAACATGATGATCATGATATTGTTATCTTTCCTTCAGCTCACTTCTTTCGTACTGCACTTGATTAATTGTGTCAATGCATTGTTAATAGTAGACTGTACTATTGTGGGTGCCACATATAAGTTACATCATAATCGGAGCCACTGACACCCCTCTTTTCCTCTTACAGGTCGACGAAGCTCAAGATGTCGAGGTGCACCATTCAACATCAAGCATCGATAATCAGGCAATGATAATTATGTTGTTACTTATGTGTTTTACTTTCTGCATCTCCAGTAGTGCAATGTGCTATTAGCAATGTGTTGTAATAGTTATATCCACGGCTTGTGTGGATCTTTGATTTCAATTCTGCTTTTCATTTGAAAAGAAAATGCATTTTCATGCAATGTTGTAATATCATTCTGATTGTGAAATCAAATGAAGTCTTCTAAGAGATGAGTTTTTCTATGAAATAAAAGAAAGCATTTAAAATGCTATTTGCTTATTTACTCAATTCTATATTTCTGCCAAATTTGGAACATCTGAATGGCATTATGAAAACTCCATTTTTTCTTTAAAATGCATAACCGTTACTCAATGAAGATAATAATGCAAATATCATTGAACTTAAGCTACAATTCCATTTTATGATGTGATAGCATTCAACCAGCTCCTCCATTTGAGCTGTGGCAAAAAATTGGTAACATTTTGGCGATTTCCGCTATATGCTTGCCTGCTAAGCATAGATCAGTGGCCTTTAAGCAATTCATTGGGCGCGGAGTCAATTCTGCCCACTCTCTTGAAACTCAGAAACTTGAAAAACAACACTCCAAATAGCAGCAAGAAAACAAAACTAAACTAAAACAAACTAAAAGGCCCTGGTGGCCAACAGAACAATGCGCAGCAGTGCTTAGAGAAAGCAAACTACTAAAATTAAATGTTCAAAATGCACTTATTTGCAAACTACTCTACTACTAGTGAGATAACTTATCTCAAAGGCAGTGGTTGAGGTGGATCCCATTCACTGGGATAGATAGCACCTCGCCAGTCATCTTTGAAAGTTGGAATGCATTGTGCTCTTTACATTCTGTGATCACATAAGGCCCATCCCATATTGCATCGAACTTGGAATGTTGTCTAGGTCTACACTTGAATTCATTCCACTTGAAAACTAGATCTCCAACCATGAAATCATGAGGCCTCGCCCTCTTGTCAAAAGCATTCTTCATTTGTGCTTGATGTATTTCCAGCTGTCTTAGAGCCTCCTTTCTAGTCTCTTTGAGCTAAACCAGCTGTGCAAACCTCACTTCAAGAGGTTCTTCAGATGTGGGTGATCTGAATGAAGAAGGAATCTCTAGAGCAAGTTGGTTCTCCGAATGATGAATTCTATTCTAAGTGGCCTTCCAAGAAAAAGGATAGAAGGATAAACTGGATTTAAAATATAAAACTGAAATTCTATCACCCTAAAAAAAATGATCAATTATAAGAAGACCCTGATAATAACTTACTCTCACCAACTCTTTAAAATTAAATTCTCACAATCTCACAACACATGTAGTTCGACAGTGATTTATGCAAAGGTTAAAATAACACAAGGCATAACCTGAACTAGCATGTAACTCCTACAAATCACTTGACAATAGTAAGAAAAGAAAAGGATCCAACAGATTTGAATCACAGGACAAATCAAATTACTATTCCAAGTCATAAAAAAGAACTGAGAAAGGAAAACTCTACTATTTTATTGAATGATGGAGTGGAACTTCTCAAAATCTGAGCACACATAAGTTTACAAGCTCCCCAAAATGTGTAAGGACAAGAAACTCTAATATGAACTGCTGAGAGAGGAGAGCTGAAAAGAATAAATCTATCAAAACCCAGCTCTCAAGAAACCCTAATCCGAGCTCAGAAAAAGCTCAAGGATAAAAGGCTTCTAACTGTCTCAAAAAATACATGAAAGCAGAAAAAAGCATAATGCTTTTATGATCATACAGTCAAGCCTCTAAATATAGGCTAATCTTGCTTTAAAATCTCAAAAAACACCTTATCTCTCCAAGAAAGGTCTGAAATCCGACCAAGAGGAAAAGTCAACACAAATCTGCTAAAAATAATAAGAAAACACAAAGCAATTTATAGAATATTGCTTTTATGATTCTGCTTTACAAGATGCAGATTTGTACAATTTGTCTATTTTTTGCAATTAAAGATTTATAATCTTTTGCAAAAAAAAGAAAATCTCCTTATTTCTCCATTTCAATGTTCTGATTTTCTCAAAAATCATAAAATAAAATATTACATAATCATCCCTCATTGATTTTGATTTCATTGATTTCTGTAAAATCAACCCAAAACTAAAACCCTAAAAAGATTAATGACCTTTACACAAAAGCACCTAGGTCATATGGCATTAAAATCTAAACTTAGATCACAAGATATTCATCAATATTATCCCCAAGGCTTAATACTTCATCAAGGCTTAAAAAAAAACACTAAGTCCTAACCCATAGACCAACTTAAGAATTCAGACCATCTCATATACATTTGGAATTAGATTTATTAAATCACAAGGAAAACATTACGAATTTCGGCCTCCATCAGAATTCGCCACATGTGTTTTGATTGAATATTCTAGAACAACATGATGTTTGAATTAGGGTTTTGGTCAAACGCCACAACTCAAATGGAGGAGCTGGCTGAATGCTATCACATCATAAAATGGAATTGCAGCTTAAGTTCAATGTTGTTTCACATTATTATCTTCATTGAGTAACGGTTATGCATTTTAAAGAAAAAATGGAGTTTTCAGAATGCCATTTAGATGTTCCGGATTTGGCAGAAATACATAATTGAGTAAATAAGCAAATAGCATTTTAAATGCTTTCTTTTAATTCATAGAAAAACTCATCTCTTACAAGACTTCATTTGATTTCACAATTAGAATGATATTACAACATTGCATGAAAATGCATTTTCTTTTCAAATGAAAAGCATAATTGAAATCAAAGATCCAAACAAGCCGTGGATATAACTATTACAACAGATTGCTAATAGCATATTGCACTACTGGAGATGCAGAAAGTAAAACACATAAGTAACAGCATAATCATCATTGCCTGATTATCGACGCTTGATGATGAATGGTGCACCTCGACATCTTGAGCTTCATCGACCTGTAAGAGGAAAAGAGGGGTGTCAGTGGCTCCGATTATGATGTAACTTATATGTGGCACTCACAATAGTACAGTCTACTATTAACAATGCATTGACACAATTAATCAAGTGTAGTACGAAAGAAGTGAACTGAAGGAAAGATAACAATATCATGATCACTATGTTCTATTTTTATGCTAACATTGTTTGTTTCCATGTGCAGGTATAGGTAAAGTCATGAAGCTGAACATTATTCAAAGACCAAGCATGTGGAGGAAAATGGGCTCCCACAAGGGTAGAGCTCGGCATGCTGCCCTATTCATTAAATGGGCTGATTTTAAAAGATACTTTATCATATTCATCAAATGAAATGAGAACAACAGAAAGAGTAAAACAGAGTTATCCATCAAGCAACGAAACCAAATGTTCATTCATAACGATCAACATTGCTTTCTGAAGGCTACAGGTGAACAGTGAGTTTAGTTCACTTAAAGAATTTAACTAAGTACATTTACATCAGAAATTGTTGAATAAGTTCATTTTCTTTGCTAGTCGTAATCACATGTCATGTAAGTTTCAGTTCATCAACTCTTTCTCAGATAGTGAACGGGCATACATTATGCCTTAATGTTTTGTTTTAATTTTCTTCATGAGAAAGAGCAGTTTTTAAGAGCAGTTTGTATAGTGAAACATAAAAATGCATGAAGAGTACCATGTTGCTCAAGAATAACAAGGATAGACAGTGCATTTGAGTGTTGAATGGATTTCTAGCTCTAGTTGGCTGGTAAAGTAAATACTGCGTTATGAATTATGAATATCAAGCAAGTGATCATTCCAGAATATTAAACAAGAGCAAGCAGTTTATTTCCAGAAATAGTTTATGAGGTGTCATGTATGCAAGAGAGCAGATAGTTAGATGCATTTCATTATGACTCAATGTTTCAACTAAGGTCCTGCATAGTGTATCAATGATTAGTGGAGGACAACAATAAAATGTGATGCACATTCAATTTGTTTTCAGTGAGTTATAGGTGTCAAGCAAGGCACACATGAGCATAATTGCCAAAATCAGATTATGGAGACATATGTTTGAAGCAGAAGATAGATGTTGCTTTCTTAAGATGAATGAAAATAAAAAAGACACTGATGTACGTACATAATAAAAGCATGGAGATCCTCCTCTTCACAATGAACTTATACAGAAGCATTCTCAAGTTCCATGTCGAAGACAATTCTGTGACAAGAGGAATCTGATATTTTTATCAAAAGGAAAAATAATTATGAGTCAAATTCAGGTTTTATACAACTATTGAGGAGAGCTACAGAAATTCCAAATCAGGATACCGAGTAATATGAGTTAATGAGTTAACTACAGAGCAATATATAGAGTTTTATTATTCCCGCCATGAGTTTTCATTTCTGAAGTGATGCAATGAAGATGCTTTCTTTTGAAAGGTGCAGAATGCCAAGGAGATTTAATGAGGATACAATATTTTAAGTTTTCCTTTGTTTCAGAAGTTCAGAATAAGTTTTATGTTCTATGTCGAGCTCATGTTCATAAACAGATTTACAGTTTTGAGTCTCAAATATACATGTCTAGAGTTACATTTAAGATACAGAAAACAATAATCACAATGACCCATGTGAAGTTTTGCTCGAGACAACAGTTTAGTCAAAATGTGAATTGTTGTGTTGAGCCAAGTTCCGAAAATACAGTTCTCTTCAGAAATCTCACATACCCACATGTGGGTTTGTTTTTAAAAGTACAAAAAAATGCAATACTGGAGAGAACTCGTATGGGTTTCATGTGAAAACAGCAATAGACCAAAATATGCAGATTTTGTGCTAATTCAAGCCTCTAAGGTAAAGGAAATACAGTTTCTTTAATAATTTTAAAGACCCACTTTCAGTTTAGCTTCAAAATGCAAAGGAAGTAGCTACAGAAATAACCCATGTGAAATCTTGAATTGAATAGCAAGAATATACAACAAATGATTTTTTCTGTGACTGAATCGAGCTCAGAAAAGAGGAAAATACAATTCTTTTTTGTAATTTCAAATACCCGCATGTGGGTTTGTTCTCCAAATACAGAAAGTGCAATAACCGCGACAACCCATGTCAAGCTTTCACAACTGATTGGAGAAATTACAGTCTTGTTCAAATTTTAAATACCCACAAGCAGTTATACATTCAGAAAGGCATAAAGAGGAGTTTGTTGTTCTGGGTCGAGCCCAAAATTCAAAAAGAATGCTTCCTACAGTTCACATTTGGCACGACCTGATATGGCCAAAATCCATGAGTAGAAAGAAAGCCTCTAAGTTTCAAAGAACAAAGAGAACAGTGCTGGCAAAGTGGAGTTACCAATTCCATGCTGAAGGTAAGTATCTTGAAGCCAAGATTCGAGCTCTCACAGGAAGGTTGAGCTCACACAATGGTAGGTGAAATACAGAAAAATGAAAGACGAGGGTGTTAGAGTGTGTATAGCCGTGGCCTCAGGGCTAGAAGAATGAAATATGATGCCATTAAAAGCTATGAAACTATGTGCAGATGGCTTACCCTCGTGCCTGGAAGAGAAGAACAAAACCCACAAGGCGAGCTTCCTCTTAGAGCTTTCAAGATGAATTTGAGCTCACAGGTCGGCCAAGCAAACGAGGTCAAAAGGAATGCAAGGAAAAAAATCAGAGAAATAAACTCATAAGCTCGTGACAGTCCGCGGCCTTAGGGCATTTTGGCATTCGATAATTATTGAAGGAACTTCGATGAAGACAAAATGAAGCTTACCACTGGAGTTTCGGACCATTGGTGAACGGGAACGGTTTTTCAAAGCTTTTGAGCTCGAGCTTGACAGAGTCATGGCGGTGGCAGAGCTTCTTTCTTTCAAGTTGAGAAGTGAAAAATGAGTGATCATTAGGGTTTGATTCTGTTTTGACCAAAACCCTAATTCGAACATCATGTTGTTCCAGAATATTCAATCAAAACACATGTGGCGAATTTTGATGGAGGCTGAAATTTGTAATGTTTTCCTTGTGATTTAATAAATCTAAGTCCAAATGTATATGAGATGGGCCGAATTCTTAAGTTGGTCTATGGGTTAGGACTTAGTGTTTTTTTTTAAGCCTTGATGAAGTATTAAGCCTTGGGGATAATATTGATGAATATCTTGTGATCTAAGTTTAGATTTTAATGGCATATGACCTAGGTGCTTTTGTTTAAAGGTCATTGATCTTTTTAGGGTTTTAGTTTTGGGTTGATTTTATAGAAATCAATGAAATCGAAATCAATGAGGGATGATTATGTAATATTTTATTTTATGATTTTTGAGAAAATCATAACATTGAAATGGAGAAATAAGGAGATTTTCCTTTTTTGCAAAAGACTATAAATCTTTAATTGCAAAAAATAAACAAATTGTACAAATCTGCATCTTGTAAAGCAGAATCATAAAAGCAATATTCTATAAATTGCTTTGTGTTTTCTTGCTATGTTTAGCAGATTTTTGTTGACTTTTCCTCTTGGTCGGATTTCAGACCTTTCTTGGAGAGATAAGGTGTTTTTTGAGATTTTAAAGCAAGATTAGCCTATATTTAGAGGCTTGACTGTATGATCATAAAAGCATTATGCTTTTTTATGCTTTTAGGCAGTTTTTTGAGACAGTTAGAAGCCTTTTTTCCTTGAGCATTTTCTGTGCTCAGATTAGGGTTTCTTAAGAGTTGGGTTTTGATAGACTTATTATTTTCAGTTCTCCTCTCTCAGCAGTTCAAATTAGATTTTCTTACCCTTAGACATTTTGGGGAGCTTGTAAACTTATGTGTACTCAGATTTTGAGAAGTTCCACTCCATCATTCAATAAAATAGTAGAGTTTTCCTTTCTCAGTTCTTTTTTATGACTTGGAATAGTAATTTGATTTGTCCTGTGATTGAAATTTGTTGGATCCTTTTCTTTTCTTACTATTGTCAAGTGATTTGCAGAAGTTACATGCTAGTTCAGGTTATGCCTTGTGTTATTTTAACCTTTGCATAAATCACTGTCGAACTACATGTGTTGTGAGATTGTGAGAATTTAATTTTGAAGAGTTGGTGAGTGTAAGTTATTATTAGGGTCTTCTTACAGTTGATCATTTTTTTTAGGGTGATAGAATTTCAGTTTTAGATTTTAAATCCAGTTTATCCTGCTATCCTTTTTCCTGGAAGGCCACTTAGAATAGAATTCATCATTCGGAGAACCAGCTCGCTCTGGAGATTCCTTCTTCGTTCAGATCACCCACATCTGAAGAAGGTTTCCATGTTTTAGTAGTTTGCTGAATACTGCATTCAGCAGGGTGCAAAACTATTGATAACAGTTTTTGGCATGCCCGGTGGGACTTTGAAAGCTACTTTCAGAGAAATTTTTAATATTTCAGTTTGCTGTTTGGTGTATGCAACAGATTTTTTTCAGCCTTCTGGAGGCTATCAATATACCTGGCAACTCCGGTTCTGTCTTTTGCATGCTAGTGCAGCCCGCGCATGAGAAATATTCAAACAAGATCAAGCTCAACACCATTTAAATATCGAGAGTTGTCCCCATCACGAAGAAGAGGCAGGATAGCAAGAAGGATTTTTCAAACCCCTACAAGATCGAAGTCAACACCTCCTATTCTTGGTGCCTTAGTCTTGTCATCTGGTACACCAGTCCTGATTTCACAAATACCACCGATGGTAGCACCACCAAGACAGCACCCGTTCGCACCCTTCAATGGAGGCAGTTCGTTAGATCTTGCTCAACATGATGATATTCCAGTTGCAGCCCTGCGAGGACTACCATATTTCACTGGAGAGGATTACACTACGCCAGTTGAGCACATTCGTGACATGGCCACACTATGCTCGGTGCACAATATCACACAGGAGAACGGTGCCCTAAGGCTGTTAGCTGCATCACTTAAGGGCAAGGCGCTGCATTGGTTCAGAGGTCTCGTTGCAAATTCAATCGCAACACGGGATGCGTTAGGTAATGGCCTATACCAGCAATTTGCTGATAAATCTGATAATTTATCTTTATTAGAGCAGTTGAGCACCATTCAAAGGGTGCCACATGAACACTTGGCGGATTTTAATTATCGATTCTAGAGGACTTGGGACAGAATCCCGGCAATGGTAAAGCCCTTACCGGCACATGCATTTTTTTTTTATTTAAAAGCTTTGAATAGCAAGATTGTTGTCATGACTCAGTCTATGGGTGGTTTAACGCTTCCTAATGCTTATAATATTGCTATTAATGCTGAAAATTACCGTATTCAAGCTGGAGATATAGCTCCTAGACCCCCCATGCCCTTGTTTCCAGAAATACAGCTGCCTATTCCTGCTGATATACCTCCCTTGGCTGCTGTCCAAGAAGTCACTGCCCCAGCCTCAAATCCCAAGATGCAGGAGATTAAGAGCATATTGAAGACCTTTGGGAACAATCTTATGACTATTAAGAAGCAGGTTGGCCAAGAACACAAGCATTATCAAGCCCCTTATCAGCAAAATCAACCAAGTAGGCCCACTTTCCAAAATGATTATCAAGCCCAAAGAAGGAATTTTAACCCTTGGTCATTCCAGCCATACAATCCGAACGCAGCCAGCACGTCAAAAGAGCTTGTGCCACAAAACAATGTCGTTCAAGATTGCGATTGGTGTTACCTATGCAACCAACCCCATAACCAATCGGCGTGCGCCAACGGAATGAGAAACCAGGCTTCAATGGTGCAAAATTTATATGCTGTTTCAAAAAATACTGCAGATCAGAATCATGAGCAGCAAGATAATGTAGAAGTCGCCTTGCCAAACTGGTAGAGCTCCAAATTTTGTGGCGTGAATGTCCAAGATTGAAAAAATTCCCCTATTTCAGCCAATACTAGATCTTAAAAATGAGCTATGGATCTAGGACAACAGGTTGGAACTTCACAGTAGCAACCACTAGTCAGTAAGTAGCCTGTTTTATCAAAAATTAACGCTGCTACGCAGCCTAAAATGCAAATTTTGTAAAGAGGGCAGGAAATACCTAACAAGGAGTTGTCAAAAATGCATTCTCATCCTGTGCAGAAGCAAAATGAAGCTGTTGTTACAAAAAACCAACAGAAGGTAAATGTTTCAATTGAGCATCTCAAGAAAACTACTATCAATATGTCGATATTAGATGCTCTACAACTTCCAGGGCAGAAAATTTTGCTACAAAGTGCTTTGGCCGAGTTGTCTATTTCTGACCGCGCAAATCAAGGAGTTGCGAAGGTTGTTTTGGCTAATGATCTGGAGGACAAAGGTGGGAAGAAAGCAAAAGAGGTAAAACCCCCTCCGTTTTACTTAATTCTGATCATAGGTGATAAAATTGTGCATAATTGTATGGTCGACTCTGGTGCCAGTAGTTCAGTCATGCCTAAGAGTTTAGCTAAAAAATTAGGTCTTGTTTATGAGCCTAACCCTCAAAAAGGCGTAGTGTAATTAGATGGGCCTGCTGTTAAGACTTCTGGTATTATCAAAAAAATATTCCTTACCTTGCACACATCCCCAAGTTTTGCTATTCATCAGGATATTCATGTCATAGACTTACTGCCGCACTTTGCCATTTTCTTGTCAAGGGATTTTACAGCCAAGTTAAGTGGTTTTTTGTCTTCTAATTGGTCTCATTTGTTTTTTAGAACAAGGTATGGTACGAAAGTGACCATAAAGTCCGAGCCTCTTGCCAAAGACCATATCGAAACATACTCTCCAAGCCCTATAAACGCTAATCTCTATGCCACCTCTGCAATGGAGGAGCAAACCATGACCTCAGACAGTGGCACCTAGGGAGACTACATCAGTCTCAATGAATGGGCAGCCGAAGATCATGAACTTGATCTGTTTTAGAACACAGATGAGGTAGGACTAGGAGTCTATATGATTCGAGAGTCTGATTGCGACATGCCTAATATTTGTGAATCAGGTCAAAAATTTAAATGCTAGTAAAAATGATTTACTTAAGAGATACAAGCATCGTGTATGGGATTTAATGGAATATTTTAATGCTTTTAATATCTTGTCGATTCCTCGGAATCAAAATAAGCATGCTGATAGGCTCGCTGCCATCGGAGCCCAGTTTGACATTCCCAAAGAGATTTATAAGGTAGAAGCACATCAATACGTGAAAATAGTGGTCAGACCTTCTGTACCTGACAATAATGTGAGCTGGCAGGTTTTTGACAGTGATGAGCAAATCGTGAATTTTTGATTGCTAAAGCTGAGTTCGTAGATGGAAATCAGAAAAAATGGCAACAACAGTATGAGGACCAGATTGTACAATTAAAAACAAATAAGCTGCTGAAAGGATTGGTAACCTTAGAATCATTGTTTAATTTAGATGATCAAGTTCAGAGGGACAAGTGCAGCTTGACGGTTAAAGAAGAGCATTATGCAGCCATTGAGATCTTCAAAGGCAAGCTTCTCAAGTTGGGTAAGATATGTAGTCAAAAGGAACAGCAGGCTTTCATTCTGTTATGTCAGCAATATAGTGATGTTTTTGCTTGGGAATACAAGGATTTAAGAGGTTGTAATCCTGAACTAGCTCGGCATACTATCGAGCTTGAACCTGATGCAAAACCAGTAAGGCAGAAGCAAAGACCCCTTAATCCTAAGTTGGAGCACCTTATGAAGGCTGAACTGAATAAGCTAGTTGAAAGCGGTATTATTTTCCCTATCAAGCACACCTCTTGGGTGTCAAATTTAGTGCCAGTTAGGAAGAAGAGTGGAGAAATCAGACTTTGTGTTGATTTCTGAGATCTGAATAAAGTGTCATTGAAGGACCATTATCCGCTCCCTTCCATGGAGCAAATTTTACAAGTGGGGCATGATGGCCTACAAGAAGATTCCTTTTGGCTTATCAAATGTTGGAGCTACTTTCCAGTGTGCTATGGATATGGCCTTCCACAGCCTTATGAACAAGTTTGTTCTGGTATATTTAGACGATATTACTATTTTTTCCAGAAATGCTAATGAACACTTGGATCATTTGGAACAGATTTTTCAGAGGTGCAAAGAGTTCAGAGTGTCTCTCAATCCAAAGAAGTGTATATTTTCGGTGCACGAAGGAAAACTTCTTGGACACATTGTCTCAAAGCAAGGTATTTCAATTGATCCTGAAAGAGTTTCCACAATTCTTGAATTGCCATTACCAGCTCATAAGAAAGGCTTGCAAAGCTTTCTTGGGAGAATAAAATTCATGAGGAGGTTTATACCAAATATCGTAGCCTTGCTGCAACCTCTCACTTCTATGTTGAGGAAGAATATGCCATTCAGCTGGACCAAGGAAGGCAAGAGGAGCTTCAAGCAGATCAAAGAAGCGCTCGCAGCCGCTCCTAATCTCATTAATCCAAACTTTGACAAAGACTTTATCCTATATGCTTTTGGAGGAGTATATACAGTTTCAGCTATGTTATGCCAGCAAAACGAGGAAGGCTTAGAGCAGCCTGTTGCATTTTTCAGCCAATTTTTGCACGATTACAAGGTAAAGTACTCTTTTGTGGAGAAACATGTTTTTGTTGTTGTAAGAAGTTTGAAAAAGTTCAGACACATGCTGTCCAACAACAAAGTCCATTTGTTGGTAGCTCATTCGACTGTTAAATATTTTCTGCTTAACAAGGATATTAATGATAAGCGTGCTAGTTGGATCACTAAAGTGATGGAGTTTGATGTTGATATAAAAGTAACCAAGCTCGTTAGAGGCAAAGGTTTGTGTGAACAAATTGCTGGAAGTGGGGACATCAACTTAAAAGAGGCTGCAAATACAGAAACAGTGTTAAATAATGATGTTTTAAGTGTTGTTCAAGCACCCCCTGCTACATGGTTGCAGGAGATGGTACATTATCTGCAAACTAGTGAATGCCCCGAAGGCTTGGACAGAGCAAAAAGAAGGTACTACAGATTACAAGCCATCTCTTATGTAGTTATTGATGGCGTTCTTTATAGGAGATATTTCCAAGGTGTCTTATTACATTGCATTCAACCTAATCAAGTTGACAAGATGCTAGCAGAGTTTCATGATGAACCTTCAGGAGGTCATTTTGCTGCAAGGACTACAGCTCTGAAGATCGTGAGAGCTAGTTATTACTAGCAAGATTTATTTAAGGACGCTATTGCATGGGTCAGAAAGTGTGAGGAATGTGCATTATTTGTTGGTAAATGGAGGCTTGCATCGCTGCCCCTGCATCCGATTCAGGTAGAACAACCCTTTGCTAAGTGGGGCTTGGCTTTTATCGGTCCTATAAACCCGCCTTTGAGTACAGGTCATAGGTGGATTCTTACTGCCACATATTATTTTACAAATTGGACTGAAGTTGTTGCTTTAAAGGAAGCAAATGAGACTTCAGTGCTAAATTTCTATCAAGATCTCATATCGAGATTTGGTGTTCCAGATTCAATCATTTTAGATAACGGCTTAGCTTTCATAGTATTAAAGATTTTAGATTGGTCTGTCAGAAACAACATCTATTTGAACACGTCATCAAATTAATATCCGCAAGGTAATGGACAGGCGGAATCCACAGATAAGAATTTGATTCGGATAATCAAGAAGACTATTGAAGATAATCAGAGAACGTGGCATGAAAAGCTAAAACTAGCCCTTTGGGTTGACAGAATAACTCCTAAAAGAGCCACTAGTTGTTCACCTTTTGTTTTAACTTACGGCAGAGAGGCCAAGTTGCCTATTTCAATTGAGTTACCAACACTAAGTTATCTTAAAGAACTGGAGTTGCTAAATGAACAACCTCTTGAAGTGAGGTTTGCACAGCTGGTTGAGCTTGAAGAGACCAGAAAGGAGGCTCTAAGATAGCTGGAAATACATCAAGCACAAATGAAGAATACATTTGACAAGAGGGCGAGGCCTCGTGATTTCATGGTTGGAGATCTAGTTTTCAAGTGGAATGAATTCAAGAGTAGACCTGGACAACATTCCAAGTTCGATCAAAATATGGGATGGGCCTTATGTGATCACGGAATGTAAAGAGCACAACGCATTCCAACTTTCAAGGATGACTGGTGAGGTGTTGTCTATCCCAGTGAATGGGATCCACCTCAAGCACTACATTTGAGATAAGTTATCTCACTAGTAGTAGAGTAGTTTGCAAATAAGTGTGTTTCGCACATTTAATTTCAGTAGTTTTCTTTCTCTAAGCATTGTTGCGCATTGTTCTATTGGCCACCAGGGCCTTTTAGTTTTCTTTTAGTTTTATTTTGTTTTCTTATTGCTATTTGGAGTGTTGCTATTCAAGTTTCTGAGTTTCAAGAGAGGGGGAAGAATTGACTCTGTGCCCGATGAATTGCTTAAAGGCCATTGATCTATGCTTAGCAGGTAAGCATATAGCGGAAATCGCCAAAATGTTACCAATTTTTTGCCACAGCTCAAATGGAGGAGCTGGTTGAATGCTATCACACCATAAAATGGAATTGTAGCTTAAGTTCAATGTTGTTTCACATTATTATCTTCATTGAGTAATGGTTATGCATTTTAAAGAAAAAATGGAGTTTTCAGAATGCCATTCAGATGTTCCGGATTTGGTAGAAATATAGAATTGAGTAAATAAGCAAATAGCATTTTAAATGCTTTCTTTTAATTCATAGAAAAACTCATCTCTTACAAGACTTCATTTGATTTCACAATTAGAATGATATTACAACATTGCATGAAAATGCATTTTCTTTTCAAATGAAAAGCAGAATTGAAATCAAAGATCCACACAAGCCATGGATATAACTGTTACAACACATTGCTAATAGCACATTGCACTACTAGAGATGCAGAAAGTAAAACACATAAGTAACAACATAATCATCATTGCCTGATTATCGACGCTTGATGTTGAATGGTGCACCTCGACATCTTGAGCTTCGTTGACCTGTAAGAGGAAAAGAGGGGTGTCAATGGCTCCGATTATGATGTAACTTATATGGGGCACCCACAATAGTACAGTCTACTATTAACAATGCATTGACATAATTAATCAAGTGCAGTACGAAAGAAGTGAGCTGAAGGAAAGATAACAATATCATGATCATCGTGTTCTATTTTTATGCTAACATTGTTTGTTTCCATGTGCAGGTATAGGTAAAGTCATGAAGTTGAACATTATTCGAAGACCAAGCATGTGGAGGAAAATGGGCTCCCACAAGGGTAGAGCTCGGCATGCTGCCCTATTCATTAAATGGGCTGATTTTAAAATTTACTTTATCATATTCATCAAATGAAATGAGAACAACTGAAAGAGTAAAACAGAGTTATCCATCAAGCAACAAAACCAACTGTTCATTCATAACGATCAGCATTGCTTTCCGAAGGCTACAGGTGAACAGTGAGTTTAGTTCACTTAAGGAATTTAACTGAGTACATTTACATCGAAAATTGCTGAATAAGTTCATTTTCTTTGCTGGTCGTAAACACATGTCATGTAAGTTTCAGTTCATCAACTCTTTGTCGGATAGTGAACAGGCATACATTATGCCTTAATGTTTTGTTTTAATTTTCATCATGAGAAAGAGCAGTTTTTAAGAGCAGTTTGTACAGTGAAACATAAAATTGCATGAAGAGTACCATGTTGCTCAAGAATACAAAGGACAGATAGTGCATTTGAGTGTTGAATGGATTTCTAGCTCTAGTTGGCTGGTAAAGTAAATACTGCGTTATGAATTATGAATATCAAGCAAGTGATCATTCCAGAATATTAAAGAAGAGCAAGTAGTTTATTTCCAGAAAGAGTTTATGAGGTGTCATGTATGCAAGAGAGCAGATAGTTAGATGCATTTCATTATGACTCAATGTTTCAGCTAAGGTCTTGCATGGTGTATCAATGATTAGTGGAGGACAACAATCAAATGTGATGCACATTCAATTTGTTTTCAGTGTGTTATAGTTGTCAAGCAAGGCACACATGAGCAGAATTGCCAAAATTAGATTATGGAAACATATGTTTGAAGCAGAAGATAGATGTTGCTTTGTTAAGATGAATGAAAATAAAAAAGACATTGATGTACGTACAAAATAAAAGCATGGAGATCCTCCTCTTCACAATGAACTTATACAGAAGCATTCTCAAGTTCCATGTCGAAGACAATTCCATGACAAGAGGAATTTGATATTTTTATCAAAAGGAAAAATAATTATGAGTCAAATTCAGGTTTTATACAACTATTGAGGAGAGCTACAGAAATTCCAAATCGGGATACAGAGTAATATGAGTTAATGAGTTAACTACAGAGCAACATACAGAGTTTTATTATTGCCGCCATGAGTTTTCATTTCTGAAGTGATGCAATGAAGATGCTTTCTTTTGAAAGTTGCAGAATGCCAAGGAGATTTAATGAGGATACAATCTTTTAAGTTTTCCTTTGTTTCAGAAGTTTAGAATAAGTTTTTTGTTCTAGGTCGAGCTCATGTTCATAAACAAATTTATAGTTTTGAGTCTCAAATATCCATGTCTAGAGTTACATTTAAGATACAGAAAACAATAATCACAATGACCCATGTGAATTTTTGCTCGAGACAACAGTTTAGTCGAAATGTGAATTGTTGTGTTGAGCCAAGTTCCGAAAATACAGTTCTCTTCAGAAATCTTACATACCCACATGTGGGTTTGTTTTCAAAAGTACAAAAAAATGCAATACTGGAGAGAACTCATATGGGTTTCATGTCAAAATAGCAGTAGACCAAAATATGCAGATTTTGTGCTAATTCAAGCCTCTAAGGTAAAGGAAATACAGTTTCTTTAATAATTTTAAAGGCCCACTTTCAGTTTAGCTTCAAAATGCAAAGGAAGTAGCTATAGAAATAACCCGTGTGAAATCTTTAATTGAATAGCAAGAATATACAACAAATGCTTTTTTTTGTGACTGAATCGAGCTCAGGAAAGAGGAAAATACAGTTCTTTTTTGTAATTTCAAATACCCGCATGTGGGTTTGGTCTCCAAATACAAAAAGTACAATAACCGCGACAACCCATCTCAAGTTTTCGCAACTGATTGGAGAAATTACAGTCTTGTTCAAATTTTAAATACCCACAAGCAGTTATACATTCAGAAAGGCATAAAGAGGAGTTTTTTGTTCTGGGTCGAGCCCAAAATTAAAAAAGAATGCTTCCTACAGTGCACATTTGGCACAGCCTGATATGGCCAAAATGCATGAGTAGAAATAAAGCCTCTAAGTTTCAGAGAACAAAGAGAACAATGCTGGCAAAGTGGAGTTACCAATTCCATGCTGAAGGTAAGTATCTTGAAGCCGAGATTCGAGCTCTCACAGGAAGGTCGAGCTCACACAATGGTAGGTGAAATACAGAAAAATGAAAGACAAGGGTGTTAGAGTGTGTATAGCCGTGGCCTCAAGGCCAGAAGAATGAAATATGATGCCATTAAAAGCTATGAAACTGTGTGCAGATGGCTTACCCTCGTGCCTGGAAGAGAAGAACAAAACCCACAAGGCGAGCTTCCTCTTAGAGCTTTCAAGATGAATTCGAGCTAACAGGTCGGCCAAGCAAACGAGGTCAGAAGGAATGCAAGGAAAAAAAATTAGAGAAATAAACTCAGGCTCGTGACATTCCGCGGCCTTAGGGCCTTTTGGGATTCGATAATCATTGAAGGAACTTCGATGAAGACAAAATGAATCTTACCCACTGGAGTTTTGGACCACTGGTGAACATGGAACGGTTTTTCAAAGCTTTTGAGCTCGAGCTTGACAGTGTCATGGCGGCAGCAGAGCTTCTTTCTTTCAAGTTGAGAAGTGAAAAATGAGTGATCATTAGGGTTTGATTCTATTTTGACCAAAACCCTAATTCGAACATCATGTTGTTCCAAAATATTCAATCAAAACACATGTGGCGAATTTTGATGGAGGCCGAAATTCGTAATGTTTTCCTTGTGATTTAATAAATCTAAGTCCAAATGTATATGAGATGGGCCGAATTCTTAAGTTGGTCTATGGGTTAGGACTTAGTGTTTTTTTTTAAGCCGTGATGAAGTATTAAGCCTTGGGGATAATATTGATGAATATCTTGTGATCTAAGTTTAGATTTTAATGCCATATGACCTAGGTGCTTTTGTTTAAAGGTCATTGATCTTTTTAGGGTTTTAGTTTTGGGTTGATTTTACAGAAATCAATGAAATCGAAATCAATGAGGGATGATTATGTAATATTTTATTTTATGATTTTTGAGAAAATCAGAACATTGAAATGGAGAAATAAGGATATTTTCTTTTTTTGCAAAAGACTATAAATCTTTAATTGCAAAAAATAAGAAATTGTACAAATCTGCATCTTGTAAAGCAGAATCATAAAAGCAATATTCTATAAATTGCTTTGTGTTTTCTTGCTATTTTTAGCATATTTTTGTTGACTTTTCCTCTTGGTCGGATTTCAGACCTTTCTTGGAGAGATAAGGTGTTTTTTGAGCTTTTAAAGCAAGATTAGCCTATATTTAGAGGCTTGACTGTATGATCATAAAAGCATTATGCTTTTTTATGCTTTTAGGCAGTTTTTTGAGACAGTTAGAAGCCTTCTTTCCTTGAGCTTTTTCTGTGCTCGGATTAGGGTTTCTTGAGAGTTGGGTTTTGATAGACTTATTATTTTCAGCTCTCCTCTCTCAGCAGTTCAGATTAGATTTTCTTACCCTTAGACATTTTGGGGAGCTTGTAAACTTTTGTGTACTCAGATTTTGAGAAGTTCCACTCCATCATTCAATAAAATAGTAGAGTTTTCCTTTCTTAGTTCTTTTTTATGACTTGGAATAGTAATTTGATTTGTCCTGTGATTGAAATATGTTGGATCCTTTTCTTTTCTTACTATTGTCAAGTGATTTGCAGGAGTTACATGCTAGTTTAGGTCATGCCTTGTGTTATTTTAACCTTTGCATAAATCACTGTCGAACTACATGTGTTGTGAGATTGTGAGAGTTTAATTTTAAAGAGTTGGTGAGAGTAAGTTATTATCAGGGTCTTCTTACAGTTGATCATTTTTTTTAGGGTGATAGAATTTCAGTTTTAGATTTTAAATCCAGTTTATCCTTCTATCCTTTTTCCTGGAAGGCCACTTAGAATAGAATTCATCATTCGGAGAACCAGCTCGCTCTGGAGATTCCTTCTTCGTTCAGATCACCCACATTTGAAGAAGGTTTCCATGTTTAAGTAGTTTGTTGAATAATGCATTCAACAGGGTGGAAAACTATTGATAACAGTTTTTGGCATGCCCGGTGGGACTTTGAAAGCTAATTTCAAAGAAATTTTTAATATTTCAGTTTGCTGTTTGATGTATGCAACAGATTTTTTCTAGCCTTCTGGAGGCTATCAATATACCTAGCAACTCTGGTTTTGTCTTTTGCATGCTAGTGCAGCCTGCGCATGAGAAATATTCAAACAAGATCAATTTCTACACCATTTAAATATCGAGAATTGTCCCCATCACGAAGAAGAGGCAGGACAACAAGAAGGATTTTTGAAACCCCTACAAGATCGAAGTCAACACCTCCTATTCTTGGTGCCTTAGTCTTGTCACCTGGTACACCAGTCCCGATTTCACAAATACCACCGATGGCAGCACCACTAAGACATCACCCATTCGCACCCTTCAATGGAGGCAGTCCGTTAGATCTTGCTCAACATGATGATATTCCAGTTGCAGCCCTGCGAGGACTACCATATTTCACTGGTGAGGATTACACTATGCTAGTCGAGCACATCCATGACGTGGCCACACTATGCTCGGTGCATAATATCATGCAGGAGAATGTTGCCCTAAGGCTGTTAGCTGCGTCACTTAAGGGCAAGGCGCTGCAGTGGTTCAAAGGTCTCGCTGCAAATTCAATTGCAACATGGGATGCGTTAGGTAATGGCCTATACCAGCACTTTGCTGATAAATATGATAATTTATCTTTATTAGAGCAGTTGAGCACCATTCAAAGGGTGCCACAGGAACACTTGGTAGATTTTAATTATCGATTCCAGGGGACCTGGGATAGAATTCTGGCAACGGTAAAGCCCTTACCGGCACATGCATTTCTATTTTATTTAAAAGCTTTGAATAGCAAGATTGCTGTCATGACTCAGTCTATGGGTGGTTTAACGCTTCCTAATGCTTATAATATTGCTATTAATGCTGAAAATTGCCTTATTCAAGCTGGAGATATAGCTCCTAGACCCCCCATGCCCTTGTTTCCAGAAATACAGCCGCCTATTCCTGCTGCTGTACCTTCCTTGGCTATTGTCCCGCCAGTTCCGACAATAGGATATCATAGTACAGTCCAAGAAGTCACTGCCCCAGCCTGAAATCCCGAGATGCAGGAGATTAAGAGCATATTGAAGACCTTTGGGAACAATCTTGTGACTATTTAGAAGCAGGTTGGCCAAGAAAACAAGCATTATCAAGCCCCTTATCAGCAAAATCAACCAAGTAGGCCCGCTTTCCAAAATTATTATCAAGCCCAAAGAAGGAATTTTAACCCTTGGCCATTCCAGCCATACAATCCGAACGCAACCAACGCGTCAAAAGAGCTTGTGCCACAAAACAATGTCGTTCAAGATTGTGATTGGTGTTACCCGTGCAACCAGCCCCATAACCAATCGACGTGCGCCAATGGAATGAGAAACTAGGCTTTAATAGTGCAAAATGTATATGTTGTTTCAGAAAATACTGCAGATCAGAATCATGAGCAGCAAGATAATGTAGAAGTCGCCTTGTCGAACTGCCAGAGCTCCGAATTCTGTGGCGTGAATGGCCAAGATTGACAAAATTCCCCTATTTCAGCCAATACTAGATCTAAAAAATGAGCTATCGATCTAGGACAGTAGGCTGGAACTTCATAGCAGCAGCCACTAGTCAGTAAGTAGCCTGTTTTATCAGAAATTAACACTGCTATGCAGCCTAAAATGCAAATTTTGTAAAGAGGGCAGGAAATACCTAACAAGGGGCTGTCAAAAATGCATTCTCATCCTGTGCAAAAGCAAAATGAAGCTACTGTTGCAAAAAACCAGCAGAAGGTAAATGTTTCAATTGAGCATCTCAAGAAAACTATTGTCAATATGTCGATATTAGACGCTCTGCAGCTTCCAGGGCAGAAAAGTTTGTTGCAGAGTGCTTTGGCTGAGTTGTCTATTTCTGACCGCACAAATCAAGGAGTTGCGAAGGTTGTTTTGGCTAATGATCTAGAGGACAAAGGTGGGCACAAAGCAAAAGAGGTAAAACACCCTCCATTTTACTTAATTCTAATCATAGGTGATAAAATTGTGCATAATTGTATGGTCGACTCTGGTGCCAGTAGTTCAGTCATGCCTAAGATTTTAGCTGACAAATGAGGTCTTATTTATGAGCCTAACCCTCAGAAAGGCATAGTGCAATTAGATGGGTCTGTGTTAAGATTGCTGGTATTATCAAAAAATTATCCCTAACCTTGCACGCATCCCCAAGTTTCACTATTCATCAAGATATTCATGTCAGACTTACCGCCGCACTTTGCCATTTGCCTGTCAAGAGATTTTACAGCCAAGTTGGGTGGGTTTTTGTCTTCTGATTGGTCTCATTTCTTTTTTAGAACAAGGTATGGTACAAAAGTGACCATAAAGTTCGAGCCTCTCGCCAAAGACCATATCGAACCATACTCTCCAAGCCCTATAAATGCTAATCTCTACGCCACCTCTGCAATGGAGGAGCAAACCATGACCTCAGACTGTGGCACCCAAGGAGACTACATCAATCTCGATGAATGGGCAGCCAAAGATCACAAGCTTGATCCGTTTCAGAACACAAATGAGGTAGGATTAGGAGTCTATATGATTCGAGAGTCTGATTGCGACATGCCTACTCTTTGTAAAGAGGATGAACTGTCTGTAGGAAAAGATAATGAGCTTTGGAAGCTCTATTTCGATGGTTTGAGGAGCAGTATTGGTGTTGGGGGTGGAGCCATGTTGATATCACCCGAAGAAGATAAGTATTTTTCAGCTTGCAGATTTGTTTTCAGCTATTCAAATAATACAGCTGAGTACAAAGCACTGGTACATGGCCTTGAGTGGGCCTGCAAACGAGGTATTAAACACTTGCAAGTTTATGGTGATTCGGAGTTGATTGTGAATCAGGTCAGAAATTTAAACGTTACTAAAAATGATTTACTTAAGAGATACAAGCATCGTGTATGGGATTTAATGGAAGATTTTAATGCTTTTAATATCTTGTCGATTCCTCGGAATCAAAATAAGCATGCTGACAGGCTTGCTGCCATAGGAGCCCAGTTTTATATTCCTAAAGAGATTTATAAGGTAGAAGCACGTCAATACGTGAAAATAGTGGTCAGACCTTCTGTACCTTACAATAATGTGAGCTGGCAGGTTTTTGACAGCGATGAGAAAATCATGAATTTTCTGATTGCTGAAGCTGAGTTCGTAGAAGGAAATCAGCAAAAATGGCAGCAACAGTATAAGGACTAGAATGTACAATTAAAAACAAATACGCTACCGAAAGGATTGGTAACCCTAGAATCAGTGTTTAATTCAGATGATCAAGTTCAGAGGGACAAGTGCAGCTTGACGGTTAAAGAAGAGCATTATGTAGCCATCGAGATCTTCAAAGGCGAGCTTCTCAAGTTGGGTAAGATATGTAGTTAGAAGGAACAGCAGGATTTCATTCTATTATGGCAGCAATATAGTGATGTTTTTGCTTGGGAATACAAGGATTTAAGAGGTTTTAATCCCGAACTAGCTCAACATACTATCAAGCTTGAACCTGATGCAAAACCAGTAAGGCAGAAGCAAAGACCGCTTAATCCTAAGTTGGAGCACCTTATGAAGGCTGAACTGAATAAGCTAGTTGAAAGCGGTATTATTTTCCCTATCAAGCACACCTCTTGGGTGTCAAATTTAGTGCCAGTTAGGAAGAAGAGTGGAGAAATCAGACTTTGTGTTGATTTCTGAGATCTAAATAAAGTGTCATTGAAGGACCATTATCCGCTCCCTTCCATGGAGCAAATTTTACAAGTAGTTTTTGGTTCTGACATATTTTCTTTGTTAGATTGCTACTCAGGTTATAACCAGATTTTGGTTAAGCAAGAGGATCAGTTCAAAACAACATTTACAACCAAGTGGGGTATGATGGCCTACAAGAAGATGCCTTTTGGCTTATCAAATGTTGGAGCTACTTTCCAGCATGCTATGGATATGGCCTTCCACATCCTTATGAACAAGTTTGTTCTGGTATATTTAGACGATATTACTATTTTTTCCAGAAATGCTAATGAGCACTTGGATCATTTGGAACAGATTTTTCAGAGGTGCAGAGAGTTTGGAGTGTCTCTCAATCCGAAGAAGTGTATATTTTCGGTGCACGAAGGAAAACTTCTTGGACACATTGTCTCAAAGCAAGGTATTTCAATTGATCCTGAAAGAGTTTCCACAATTCTTTAATTGCCATTACCAGCTCATAAGAAAGGCTTGCAAAGCTTTCTTGGGAGAATAAATTTCATGAGGAGGTTTATACCAAATATTGCAGCCTTGCTGCAACCTCTCACTTCTATGCTGAGGAAGAATATGCCATTCAGCTGGACCAAGGAAGGTAAGAGGAGCTTCAAGCAGATCTAAGAAGCGCTCGCAACCGCTCCTACTCTCATTAATCCAAACTTTGACAAAGACTTTATCCTATATGCTTTTGGAGGAGTAGATACAGTTTCAGCTATGTTATGGCAGCAAAACGAGGAAGGCTTAGAGCAGCCTGTTGCATTTTTCAGCCAAGTTTTGCACGATTACGAGGTAAAGTACTCTTTTGTGGAGAAACATGTTTTTGTTGTTGTAAGAAGTTTGAAAAAGTTCAGACACATGCTGTCCAAAAGCAAAGTCCATTTGCTAGTAGCTCACTCGACTGTTAAAGATTTTCTGCTTAACAAGGATATTAATGATAAGCGTGCTGGTTGGATCACTAAAGTGATGGAGTTCGATGTTGATATAAAAGTAACCAAGCTCGTTAGAGGAAAAGGTTTGTGTGAACAGATTGTTGGAAGTGGCGACAACAACTTAAAAGAGGCTGCAAATATAGAAACAATGTTAAATAATGATGTTTTAAGTGTTGTTCAAGCACCCCCTGCTACATGGTTGTAGGAGATGGTACATTATCTGCAAACTGGTGAATGCCCCGAAGGATTGGACGGAGCAAAAAGAAGGTACTACAGATTACAAGCCATCCCTTATGCAGTTATTGATGGCGTTCTTTATAGGAGAGATTTCCAAGGTGTCTTATTACGTTGCATTCAACCTGATCAAGTTGACAAGCTGCCAGCAGAGTTTCATGATGGACCTTTAGGAGGTCATTTTGCTGCAAGGACTACAGCTCTGAAGATTGTGAGAGCTGGTTATTACTGGCCAGATTTATTTAAGGATGCTATTTCATGGGTCAGAAAGTGTGAGAAATGTGCGTTATTTGCTGGTAAACAGAGGCTTGCACCGCTGCCCTTGCATCCGATTCAGGTAGAACAACCCTTTGCTAAGTGGGGCTTGGATTTTATCGGTCCTATAAACCCGCCTTCGAGTACAGGTCATAGGTGGATTCTTACTGCCACAGGTTATTTTACAAAGTGGACTGAAGCTGTTGCTTTAAAGGAAGCAAACGAGACTTTAGTGCTGAATTTCTATCAAGATCTCATATCGAGATTTGGTGTTCCAGATTCAATCATTTCAGATAACGGCTTAGCTTTCATAGTATTAAAGATTTTAGATTGGTCTGTCAGAAACAACATCTATTTGAACACGTCAAAAAATTATTATCTGCAAGGTAATGGACAGGCGGAATCCACAAATAAGAATCTGATTCGGATAATCAAGAAGACTATTGAAGATAATCAGAGAATGTGGCATGAAAAGCTTAAACTAGCCCTTTGGGCTGACAGAATAACTCCTAAAAGATCCACTGGTTGTTCACCTTTTGTTTTAACTTACGGCAAAGAGGCCAAGTTGCCTATTTCAATTGAGTTACCAACATTAAGTTATCTTAAAGAATTGGAGTTGCTAAATGAACAACCTCTTGAAGTGAGGTTTGCACAGCTGGTTGAGCTTGAAGAGACCAGAAAGGAGGCTCTAAGACAGCTGGAAATACATCAAGCGCAAATGAAGAATGCTTTTGACAAGAGGGTGAGGCCTCGTGATTTCATGGTTGGAGATCTAGTTTTCAAGTGGAATGAATTCAAGAGTAGACCTGGACAACATTCCAAGTTCGATGAAATATGGGATGGGCCTTATGTGATCACGGAATGTAAAGAGCACAATGCATTCCAACTTTCAAAGATGACTGGCGAGGTGCTGTCTATCCCAGTGAATGGGATCCACCTCAAGCACTTACTTTGAGATAAGTTATCTCACTAGTAGTAGAGTAGTTTGCAAATAATTGTGTTTCGCACATTTTATTTCAGTAGTTTGCTTTCTCTAAGTGCTACTGCGCATTGTTCTGTTGGCCACCAGGGCCTTTTAGTTTGCTTTCAGTTTTGTTTTGTTTTCTTGTTGTTGTTTGGAGTGTTGTTGTTCAAGTTTCTGAGTTTCAGGAGAGTGGGTAGAATTGACTCCATGCCCAATGAATTGCTTAAAGGCCACTGATCTATGCTTAGCAGGCAAGCATATAGCGGAAATCTCCAAAATGTTACCAATTTTTTGCCACAGCTCAAATGGAGGAGCTGGTTGAATGCTATCACATCATAAAATGGAATTGTAGCTTAAGTTCAATGATGTTTCGCATTATTATCTTCATTGAGTAATGGTTATGCATTTTAAAGAAAAAATGGAGTTTTCAGAATGCCATTCAGATGTTCCGGATTTGGCAGAAATACAGAATTGAGTGAATAAGCAAATAGCATTTTAAATGCTTTCTTTTATTTCATAGAAAAACTCATCTCTTAGAAGACTTCATTTGATTTCACAATCAGAATGATATTACAACATTGCATGAAAATGCATTTTCTTTTCAAATGAAAAGCATAATTGAAATCAAAGATCCACACAAGCCGTGGATATAACTGTTACAACACATTGCTAATAGCACATTGCACTACTAGAGATGCAGAAAGTAAAACACATAAGTAACAACATAATCATCATTGTCAGATTATCAATGCTTGATGTTGAATGGTGCACCTCGACATCTTGAGCTTCGTCGACCTGTAAGAGGAAAAGAGGGGTGTCAATGGCTCCGATTATGATGTAACTTATATGGGGCACCCACAATAGTACAGTCTACTATTAACAATGCATTGACACAATTAATCAAGTGCAGTAAGAAAGAAGTGAGCTGAAGGAAAGATAACAATATCATGATCATCATGTTCTATTTTTATGCTAACATTGTTTGTTTCCATGTGCAGGTATAGGTAAAGTCATGAAGCTGAACATTATTCAAAGACCAAGCATGTGGAGGAAAACGGGCTCCCACAAGGGTAGAGCTCGGCATGCTGCCCTATTCATTAAATGGGCTGATTTTAAAAGATACTTTATCATATTCATCAAATGAAATGAGAGTAACTGAAAGAGTAAAATAGAGTTATCCATCAAGCAACGAAACCAACTGTTCATTCATAACGATCAGGATTGATTTCTGAAGGCTACAGGTGAACAGTGAGTTTAGTTCACTTAAAGAATTTAACTGAGTACATTTACATCGGAAATTGTTGAATAAGTTCATTTTCTTTGCTGGTCGTAATCACATGTCATGTAAGTTTCAGTTCATCAACTCTTTCTTGGATAGTGAATGGGCATACATTATGCCTTAATGTTTTGTTTTAATTTTCTTCATGAGAAAGAACAGTTTTTAAGAGCAGTTTGTACAGTGAAACATAAAAATGCATGAAGAGTACCATGTTGCTCAAGAATACAAAGGACAGATAGTGCATTTGAGTGTTGAATGGATTTCTAGCTCTGGTTGGCTGGTAAAGTAAATACTGCGTTATGAATTATGAATATCAAGCAAGTGATCATTCCAGAATATTAAAGAAGAGCAAGCAGTTTATTTCCAGAAAGAGTTTATGAGGTGTCATGTATGCAAGAGAGCAGATAGTTAGATGCATTTCATTATGAATCAATGTTTCAGCTAAGGTCCTACATAGTGTATCAATGATTAGTGGAGGACAACAATCAAATGTGATGCACATTCAATTTGTTTTCAGTGAGTTATAGGTGTCAAGCAAGGCACACATGAGCAGAATTGCCAAAATCAGATTATGGAGACATATGTTTGAAGCAGAAAATAGATGTTGCTTTGTTAAGATGAATGAAAATAAAAAAGACACTGATGTACGTACATAATACAAGCATGGAGATCCTCCTCTTCACAATGAACTTATACAGAAGCATTCTCAAGTTCCATGTCGAAGACAATTCCGTGACAAGAGGAATCTGATATTTTTATCAAAAGGAAAAATAAATATGAGTCAAATTCAGGTTTTATACAACTATTGTGGAGAGCTACAGAAATTCCAAATCAGGATACTGAGTAATATGAGTTAATGAGTTAACTACAGAGCAACATACAGAGTTTTATTATTCCCGCCATGAGTTTTCATTTATGAAGTGATGCAATGAAGATAATTTCTTTTGAAAGGTGCAAAATGCCAAGGAGATTTAATGAGGATACAATCTTTTAAGTTTTCCTTTGTTTTAGAAGTTTAGAATAAGTTTTATGTTCTGGGTCAAGCTCATGTTCATAAACAAATTTACAGTTTTGAGTCTCAAATATCCATGTCTAGAGTTACATTTAAGATACAGAAAATAATAATCACAATGACCCATGTGAAGTTTTGCTCGAGACAACAGTTTAGTCGAAATGTGAATTGTTGTGTTGAGCCAAGTTCTGAAAATACAGTTCTCTTCAGAAATCTCACATACCCACATGTGGGTTTGTTTTCAAAAGTACAAAAAAATGCAATACTAGAGAGAACTCGTATGGGTTTCATGTGAAAACAGCATTAGACCAAAATATGCAGATTTCGTGCTAATTCAAGCCTCTGAGGTAAAGGAAATACAGTTTCTTTAATAATTTTAAAGACCCACTTTCAGTTTAGTTTCAAAATGCAAAGGAAGTAGCTACAAAAATAACCCATGTGAAATATTGAATTGAATAGCAAGAATATACAACAAATTCTTTTTTCTGTGACTGAATCGAGCTTAGGAAAGAGGAAAATACAGTTCTTTTTTGTAATTTCAAATACCCGCATGTGGGTTTGTTCTCCAAATATAGAAAGTACAATAACCGTGACAACCCATGTCAAGCTTTTGCAACTGAGTGGAGAAATTACAGTCTTGTTCAAATTTTAAATACCCACAAGCAGTTATACATTCAGAAAGGCATAAAGAGGAGTTTGTTGTTCTGGGTCGAGCCCAAAATTCAAAAAGAATGCTTCCTACAGTGCACATTTGGCATGGCCTGATATGGCCAAAATCCATGAGTAGAAAGAAAGTCTCTAAGTTTCAGAGAACAAAGAGAACAGTGCTGGCAAAGTGGAGTTACCAATTCCATGCTGAAGGTAAGTATCCTAAAGCCGAGATTCGAGCTCTCACAGGAAGGTCGAGCTCACACAATGGTAGGTGAAATACAGAAAAATGAAAGACAAGGGTGTTATAGTGTCTATAGTCGCGGCCTCAGGGCCAAAAGAATGAAATATGATGCCATTAAAAGCTATGAAACTGTGTGCAGATGGCTTACCCTCGTGCCTGGAAGAGAAGAACAAAACCCACAAGGCGAGCTTCCTCTTAGAGCTTTCAAGATGAATTTGAGCTCACAGGTCGGCCAAGCAAACGAGGTCAGAAGGAATGCAAGGAAAAAAAATCAGAGAAATAAACTCATAAGCTCGTGACAGTCCATGGCCTTAGGGCCTTTTGGCATTCGAAAATTGTTAAGGAACTTCGATGAAGACAAAATGAAGCTTACCCACTGGAGTTTTGGACCACTGGTGAACGTGGAACGGTTTTTCAAAGCTTTTGAGCTCGAGCTTGACAGAGTCATGGCGGCAGCAGAGCTTCTTTCTTTCAAGTTGAGAAGTGAAAAATGAGTGATCATTAGGGTTTGATTCTATTTTGACCAAAACCCTAATTCGAACATCATGTTGTTCCAGAATATTCAATCAAAACACATGTGGCGAATTTTGATGGAGGCCGAAATTAGTAATGTTTTCCTTGTGATTTAATAAATCTAAGTCCAAATGTATATGAGATGGGCCGAATTCTTAAGTTGGTCTATGGGTTAGGACTTAGTGTTTTTTTTTAAGCCTTGATGAAGTATTAAGCCTTGGGGATAATATTGATGAATATCTTGTGATCTAAGTTTAGATTTTAATGCCATATGACCTAGGTGCTTTTGTTTAAAGGTCATTGATCTTTTTAGGGTTTTAGTTTTGGGTTGATTTTACAGAAATCAATTAAATCAAAATCAATGAGGGATGATTATGTAATATTTTATTTTATGATTTTTGAGAAAATCAGAACATTGAAATGGAGAAATAAGGAGATTTTCTTTTTTTGCAAAAGATTATAAATCTTTAATTGCAAAAAATAGACAAATTGTACAAATCTGCATCTTGTAAAGCAGAATCATAAAAGCAATATTCTATAAATTGCTTTGTGTTTTCTTGCTATTTTTAGCAGATTTTTGTTGACTTTTCCTCTTGGTCGGATTTCAAACCTTTCTTGGAGAGATAAGGTGTTTTTTGAGCTTTTAAAGCAAGATTAGCCTATATTTAGAGGCTTGACTGTATGATCATAAAAGCATTATGCTTTTTTTTGCTTTTAGGCAGTTTTTTGAGACAGTTAGAAGCCTTTTTTCCTTGAGCTTTTTCTGAGCTCGGATTAGGGTTTCTTGAGAGCTGGGTTTTGATAGACTTATTCTTTTCAGCTCTCCTCTCTCAGCAGTTCAGATTAGAGTTTCTTGCCTTACACATTTTGGGGAGCTTGTAAACTTATGTGTACTCATATTTTGAGAAGTTCCACTCCATCATTCAATAAAATAGCAGAGTTTTCCTTTCTCAGTTGTTTTTTATGACTTGGAATAGTAATTTGATTTTTCCTGTGATTGAAATCTTTGGATCCTTTTCTTTTCTTACTATTGTCAAGTGATTTGTAGGAGTTACATGCTAGTTCAGGTTATGCCTTGTGTTATTTTAACCTTTGCATAAATCACTGTCGAACTACATGTATTGTGAGATTGTGAGAATTTAATTTTAAAGAGTTGGTGAGAGTAAGTTATTATTAGGGTCTTCTTACAGTTGATCATTTTTTTTAGGGTGATAGAATTTCAGTTTTAGATTTTAAATCCAGTTTATCCTTCTATCCTTTTTCCTGGAAGGCCACTTAGAATAGAATTCATCATTTGGAGAACCAGCTCACTTTGGAGATTCCTTCTTCATTCAGATCACCCACATTTGAAGAAGGTTTCCATGTTTCAGTAGTTTGTTGAATACTACATTCAGCAGGGTGCAAAACTATTGATAACAGGAACCTAGTGCTCTGATACAAATTTTTGGAACACAACAATCTACTAAGGGAGGGTGAATCAGTAGATATTAAATTTTAACTCTTAAACCTTTTGAGAAAATTGACTTCTAAAAACAACTTAATGTGCAAATTGAAACATGAGATATAAAAATTTAAATAAGCACACAACCAAGCAACACATAACACAAGGTATATGTGGAAAACCCAAGATGGGAAAAACCAAGGTGAGAAAATACTACTAGGAGCTACTGTCCTAATCCAACCTCATAAATCAAAGCTCATATACAATGTTTAAGGGCACCAACCCTAAGCAGAAACCAATCCCTGATTTAGGAGAACCTACTCCAAGGAAGTACCCACTCCCTAATCTTATTATCTAACCATATATCTAATGGCACCCACCAATCAGATTTACAATAGAAGTGATTACATTTTGTTCTAAAGAACATTATTTTATGTTACAGCTTACTCTGCAACTGCTTGTCACAACAACTTTCTTTTCTACTCTACACCCCCACTTGTTCTGCTCTACCCTTCTCCTTTTTCTTTAGTGTATTCTTTGTCCACCTCAAAGAGCTCAAATTAACCTTTGTACAAAATATATGCAA
>VDFB02292527.1:39319507-39383333 GCA_007258455.2 Sequoia sempervirens | reverse complement strand
GCCCGATGAATTGCTTAAAGGCCATTGATCTATGCTTAGCAGGTAAGCATATAGCGGAAATCGCCAAAATGTTACCAATTTTTTGCCACAGCTCAAATGGAGGAGCTGGCTGAATGCTATCACACCATAAAATGGAATTGTAGCTTAAGTTCAATGTTGTTTCATATTATTATCTTCATTGAGTAATGGTTATGCATTTTAAAGAAAAAATGGAGTTTTCAGAATGCCATTCAGATGTTCCGGATTTGGCAGAAATACAGAATTGAGTAAATAAGCAAATAGCATTTTAAATGCTTTCTTTTAATTCATAGAAAAACTCATCTCTTACAAGACTTCATTTGATTTCACAATTAGAATGATATTACAACATTGCATGAAAATGCATTTTCTTTTCAAATGAAAAGCATAATTGAAATCAAAGATCCACACAAGCCATGGATATAACTGTTACAACACATTGCTAATAGCACATTGCACTACTAGAGATGCAGAAAGTAAAACACATAAGTAAGAACATAATCATCATTGCCTGATTATCGACGCTTGATGTTGAATGGTGCACCTCGACATCTTGAGCTTCGTTGACCTGTAAGAGGAAAAGAGGGGTGTCAATGTCTCCGATTATGATGTAACTTATATGGGGAACCCATAATAGTACAGTCTACTATTAACAATGCATTGACATAATTAATCAAGTGCAGTACGAAAGAAGTGAGCTGAAGGAAAGATAACAATATCATGATCATCGTGTTCTATTTTTATGCTAACATTGTTTGCTTCCATGTGCAGGTATAGGTAAAGTCATGAAGCTGAACATTATTCGAAGACCAAGCATGTGGAGGAAAATGGGCTCCCACAAGGGTAGAGCTCGGCATGCTGCCCTATTCATTAAATGGGCTGATTTTAAAATTTACTTTATCATATTCATCAAATGAAATGAGAACAACTAAAAGAGTAAAACGGAGTTATCCATCAAGCAACAAAACCAACTGTTCATTCATAACGATCAGCATTGCTTTCTGAAGGCTACAGGTGAACAGTGAGTTTAGTTCACTTAAGGAATTTAACTGAGTACATTTACATCGGAAATTGCTGAATAAGTTCATTTTCTTTGCTGGTCGTAAACACATGTCATGTAAGTTTCGGTTCATCAACTCTTTCTCGGATAGTGAACGGGCATACATTATGCCTTAATGTTTTGTTTTAATTTTCATCATGAGAAAGAACAGTTTTTAAGAGCAGTTTGTACAGTGAAACATAAAAATGCATGAAGAGTACCATGTTGCTCAAGAATACAAAGGACAGATAGTGCATTTGAGTGTTGAATGGATTTCTAGCTCTAGTTGGCTGGTAAAGTAAATACTGCGTTATGAATTATGAATATCAAGCAAGTGATCATTCCAGAATATTAAAGAAGAGCAAGTAGTTTACTTCCAGAAAGAGTTTATGAGGTGTCATGTATGCAAGAGAGCAGATAGTTAGATGCATTTCATTATGACTCAATGTTTCAGCTAAGGTCTTGCATAGTGTATCAATGATTAGTGGAGGACAACAATCAAATTTGATGCACATTCAATTTGTTTTCAGTGTGTTATAGTTGTCAAGCAAGGCACACATGAGCAGAATTGCCAAAATTAGATTATGGAAACATATGTTTGAAGCAGAAGATAGATGTTGCTTTGTTAAGATGAATGAAAATAAAAAAGACATTGATGTACGTACAAAATAAAAGCATGGAGATCCTCCTCTTCACAATGAACTTATACAGAAGCATTCTCAAGTTCCATGTCGAAGACAATTCCATGACAAGAGGAATTTGATATTTTTATCAAAAGGAAAAATAATTATGAGTCAAATTCAGGTTTTATACAACTATTGAGGAGAGCTACAGAAATTCCAAATCGGGATACAGAGTAATATGAGTTAATGAGTTAACTACAGAGCAACATACAGAGTTTTATTATTGCCGCCATGAGTTTTCATTTCTGAAGTGATGCAATGAAGATGCTTTCTTTTGAAAGTTGCAGAATGCCAAGGAGATTTAATGAGGATACAATCTTTTAAGTTTTCCTTTGTTTTAGAAGTTTAGAATAAGTTTTTTGTTCTGGGTCGAGCTCATGTTCATAAACAAATTTATAGTTTTGAGTCTCAAATATCCATGTCTAGAGTTACATTTAAGATACAGAAAACAATAATCACAATGACCCATGTGAATTTTTGCTCGAGACAACAGTTTAGTCGAAATGTGAATTGTTGTGTTGAGCCAAGTTCCGAAAATACAGTTCTCTTCAGAAATCTTACATACCCACATGTGGGTTTGTTTTTAAAATACAATAAAATGCAATACTGGAGAGAACTCATATGGGTTTCATGTCAAAATAGCAGTAGACCAAAATATGCAGATTTTGTGCTAATTCAAGCCTCTAAGGTAAAGGAAATACAGTTTCTTTAATAATTTTAAAGGCCCACTTTCAGTTTAGCTTCAAAATGCAAAGGAAGTAGCTATAGAAATAACCCGTGTGAAATCTTTAATTGAATAGCAAGAATATACAACAAATGCTTTTTTTTGTGACTGAATCGAGCTCAGGAAAGAGGAAAATACAGTTCTTTTTTGTAATTTCAAATACCCGCATGTGGGTTTGGTCTCCAAATACAAAAAGTACAATAACCGCGACAACCCATCTCAAGTTTTCGCAACTGATTGGAGAAATTACAGTCTTGTTCAAATTTTAAATACCCACAAGCAGTTATACATTCAGAAAGGCATAAAGAGGAGTTTTTTGTTCTGGGTCGAGCCCAAAATTAAAAAAGAATGCTTCCTACAGTGCACATTTGGCACAGCCTGATATGGCCAAAATGCATGAGTAGAAATAAAGCCTCTAAGTTTCAGAGAACAAAGAGAACAATGCTGGCAAAGTGGAGTTACCAATTCCATGCTGAAGGTAAGTATCTTGAAGCCGAGATTCGAGCTCTCACAGGAAGGTCGAGCTCACACAATGGTAGGTGAAATATAGAAAAATGAAAGACAAGGGTGTTAGAGTGTGTATAGCCGTGGCCTCAAGGCCAGAAGAATGAAATATGATGCCATTAAAAGCTATGAAACTGTGTGCAGATGGCTTACCCTCGTGCCTGGAAGAGAAGAACAAAACCCACAAGGCGAGCTTCCTCTTAGAGCTTTCAAGATGAATTCGAGCTAACAGGTCGGCCAAGCAAACTAGGTCAGAAGGAATGCAAGGAAAAAAAATTAGAGAAATAAACTCAGGCTCGTGACATTCCGCGGCCTTAGGGCCTTTTGGGATTCGATAATCATTGAAGGAACTTCGACGAAGACAAAATGAATCTTACCCATTGGAGTTTTGGACCATTGGTGAACATGGAACGGTTTTCCAAAGCTTTTGAGCTCGAGCTTGATAGTGTCATGGCGGCAGCAGAGCTTCTTTCTTTCAAGTTGAGAAGTGAAAAATGAGTGATCATTAGGGTTTGATTCTATTTTGACCAAAACCCTAATTCGAACATCATGTTGTTCCAAAATATTCAATCAAAACACATGTGGCGAATTTTGATGGAGGCCGAAATTCATAATGTTTTCCTTGTGATTTAATAAATCTAAGTCCAAATGTATATGAGATGGGCCGAATTCTTAAGTTGGTCTATGGGTTAGGACTTAGTGTTTTTTTTTAAGCCGTGATGAAGTATTAAGCCTTGGGGATAATATTGATGAATATCTTGTGATCTAAGTTTAGATTTTAATGCCATATGACCTAGGTGCTTTTGTTTAAAGGTCATTGATCTTTTTAGGGTTTTAGTTTTGGGTTGATTTTACAGAAATCAATGAAATTGAAATCAATGAGGGATGATTATGTAATATTTTATTTTATGATTTTTGAGAAAATCAGAACATTGAAATGGAGAAATAAGGATATTTTCTTTTTTTGCAAAAGACTATAAATCTTTAATTGCAAAAAATAAACAAATTGTACAAATCTGCATCTTGTAAAGCAGAATCATAAAAGCAATATTCTATAAATTGCTTTGTGTTTTCTTGCTATTTTTAGCAGATTTTTGTTGACTTTTCCTCTTGGTCGGATTTCAGACCTTTCTTGGAGAGATAAGGTGTTTTTTGAGCTTTTAAAGCAAGATTAGCCTATATTTAGAGGCTTGACTGTATGATCATAAAAGCATTATGCTTTTTTATGCTTTTAGGCAGTTTTTTGAGACAGTTAGAAGCCTTCTTTCCTTGAGCTTTTTCTGTGCTCGGATTAGGGTTTCTTGAGAGTTGGGTTTTGATAGACTTATTATTTTCAGCTCTCCTCTCTCAGCAGTTCAGATTAGATTTTCTTACCCTTAGACATTTTGGGGATCTTGTAAACTTTTGTGTACTCAGATTTTGAGAAGTTCCACTCCATCATTCAATAAAATAGTAGAGTTTTCCTTTCTTAGTTCTTTTTTATGACTTGGAATAGTAATTTGATTTGTCCTATGATTGAAATATGTTGGATCCTTTTCTTTTCTTACTATTGTCAAGTGATTTGCAGGAGTTACATGCTAGTTTAGGTTATGCCTTGTGTTATTTTAACCTTTGCATAAATCACTGTTGAATTACATGTGTTGTGAGATTGTGAGAGTTTAATTTTAAAGAGTTGGTGAGAGTAAGTTATTATCAGGGTCTTCTTACAGTTGATCATTTTTTTTAGGGTGATAGAATTTCAGTTTTAGATTTTAAATCCAGTTTATCCTTCTATCCTTTTTCCTGGAAGGCCACTTAGAATAGAATTCATCATTCAGAGAACCAGCTCGCTCTGGAGATTCCTTCTTCGTTCAGATCACCCACATTTGAAGAAGGTTTCCATGTTTAAGTAGTTTGTTGAATACTGCATTCAACAGGGTGGAAAACTATTGATAACAGTTTTTGGCATGCCCGGTGCGACTTTGAAAGCTACTTTCAAAGAAATTTTTAATATTTCAGTTTGCTGTTTGATGTATGCAACAGATTTTTTCTAGCCTTCTGGAGGCTATCAATATACCTAGCAACTCTGGTTTCTATCTTTTGCATGCTAGTGCAGCCCGCGCATGAGAAATATTCAAACAAGATCAATTTCTACACCATTTAAATATCGAGAATTGTCCCCATCACGAAGAAGAGGCAGGACAACAAGAAGGATTTTTGAAACCCCTACAAGATCGAAGTCAACACCTCCTATTCTTGGTGCCTTAGTCTTGTCACCTGGTACACCAGTCCCGATTTCACAAATACCACCGATGGCAACACCACTAAGACATCACCCATTCACACCCTTCAATGGAGGTAGTCCGTTAGATCTTGCTCAACATGATGATATTCCAGTTGCAGCCCTGCGAGGACTACCATATTTCACTGGTGAGGATTACACTATGCAAGTCGAGCACATCCGTGACGTGGCCACACCATGCTCGGTGCATAATATCATGCAGGAGAATGTTGCCCTAAGGCTGTTAGCTGCGTCACTTAAGGGCAAGGCACTGCAGTTGTTCAAAGGTCTCGCTGCAAATTCAATTGCAACATGGGATGCGTTAGGTAATGGCCTATACCAACACTTTGCTGATAAATATGATAATTTATCTTTATTAGAGCAGTTGAGCACCATTCAAAGGGTGCCACAGGAACACTTGGTAGATTTTAATTATCGATTCCAGGGGACCTGGGATAGAATTCCGGCAACGGTAAAGCCCTTACCGGCAGATGCATTTCTATTTTATTTAAAAGATTTGAATAGCAAGATTGCTGTCATGACTCAGTCTATGGGTGGTTTAACGCTTCCTAATGCTTATAATATTGCTATTAATGCTAAAAATTGCCTTATTCAAGCTGGAGATATAGCTCCTAGACCCCCCATGCCCTTGTTTCCAGAAATACAGCCGCCTATTCCTGCTGCTGTACCTTCCTTGGCTGTTGTCCCGCCAGTTCCGACAATAGGATATCATAGTACAGTCCAAGAAGTCACTGCCCCAGCCTGAAATCCCGAGATGCAGGAGATTAAGAGCATATTGAAGACCTTTGGGAACAATCTTGTGACTATTTAGAAGCAGGTTGGCCAAGAAAACAAGCATTATCAAGCCCCTTATCAGCAAAATCAACCAAGTAGGCCCGCTTTCCAAAATTATTATCAAGCCCAAAGAAGGAATTTTAACCCTTGGCCATTCCAGCCATACAATCCGAACGCAACCAACGCGTCAAAAGAGCTTGTGCCACAAAACAATGTCGTTCAAGATTGTGATTGGTGTTACCCGTGCAACCAGCCCCATAACCAATCGACGTGCGCCAATGGAATGAGAAACTAGGCTTTAATAGTGCAAAATGTATATGTTGTTTCAGAAAATACTGCAGATCAGAATCATGAGCAGCAAGATAATGTAGAAGTCGCCTTGTCGAACTGCCAGAGCTCCGAATTCTGTGGCGTGAATGGCCAAGATTGACAAAATTCCCCTATTTCAGCCAATACTAGATCTAAAAAATGAGCTATCGATCTAGGACAGTAGGCTGGAACTTCATAGCAGCAGCCACTAGTCAGTAAGTAGCCTGTTTTATCAGAAATTAACACTGCTATGCAGCCTAAAATGCAAATTTTGTAAAGAGGGCAGGAAATACCTAACAAGGGGCTGTCAAAAATGCATTCTCATCCTGTGCAAAAGCAAAATGAAGCTACTGTTGCAAAAAACCAGCAGAAGGTAAATGTTTCAATTGAGCATCTCAAGAAAACTATTGTCAATATGTCGATATTAGACGCTCTGCAGCTTCCAGGGCAGAAAAGTTTGTTGCAGAGTGCTTTGGCTGAGTTGTCTATTTCTGACCGCACAAATGAAGGAGTTGCGAAGGTTGTTTTGGCTAATGATCTAGAGGACAAAGGTGGGCACAAAGCAAAAGAGGTAAAACACCCTCCATTTTACTTAATTCTAATCATAGGTGATAAAATTGTGCATAATTGTATGGTCGACTCTGGTGCCAGTAGTTCAGTCATGCCTAAGATTTTAGCTGACAAATGAGGTCTTGTTTATGAGCCTAACCCTCAGAAAGGCATAGTGCAATTAGATGGGTCTGTTGTTAAGATTGCTGGTATTATCAAAAAATTATCCCTTACCTTGCACGCATCCCCAAGTTTCACTATTCATCAAGATATTCATGTCAGACTTACCGCCGCACTTTGCCATTTGCCTGTCAAGAGATTTTACAGCCAAGTTGGGTGGGTTTTTGTCTTCTGATTGGTCTCATTTCTTTTTTAGAACAAGGTATGGTACAAAAGTGACCATAAAGTTCGAGCCTCTCGCCAAAGACCATATCGAACCATACTCTCCAAGCCCTATAAATGCTAATCTCTACGCCACCTCTGCAATGGAGGAGCAAACCATGACCTCAGACTGTGGCACCCAAGGAGACTACATCAATCTCGATGAATGGGCAGCCAAAGATCACAAGCTTGATCCGTTTCAGAACACAAATGAGGTAGGATTAGGAGTCTATATGATTCGAGAGTCTGATTGCGACATGCCTACTCTTTGTAAAGAGGATGAACTGTCTGTAGGAAAAGATAATGAGCTTTGGAAGCTCTATTTCGATGGTTTGAGGAGCAGTATTGGTGTTGGGGGTGGAGCCATGTTGATATCACCCGAAGAAGATAAGTATTTTTCAGCTTGCAGATTTGTTTTCAGCTATTCAAATAATACAGCTGAGTACAAAGCACTGGTACATGGCCTTGAGTGGGCCTGCAAACGAGGTATTAAACACTTGCAAGTTTATGGTGATTCGGAGTTGATTGTGAATCAGGTCAGAAATTTAAACGTTACTAAAAATGATTTACTTAAGAGATACAAGCATCGTGTATGGGATTTAATGGAAGATTTTAATGCTTTTAATATCTTGTCGATTCCTCGGAATCAAAATAAGCATGCTGACAGGCTTGCTGCCATAGGAGCCCAGTTTTATATTCCTAAAGAGATTTATAAGGTAGAAGCACGTCAATACGTGAAAATAGTGGTCAGACCTTCTGTACCTTACAATAATGTGAGCTGGCAGGTTTTTGACAGCGATGAGAAAATCATGAATTTTCTGATTGCTGAAGCTGAGTTCGTAGAAGGAAATCAGCAAAAATGGCAGCAACAGTATAAGGACTAGAATGTACAATTAAAAACAAATACGCTACCGAAAGGATTGGTAACCCTAGAATCAGTGTTTAATTCAGATGATCAAGTTCAGAGGGACAAGTGCAGCTTGACGGTTAAAGAAGAGCATTATGTAGCCATCGAGATCTTCAAAGGCGAGCTTCTCAAGTTGGGTAAGATATGTAGTTAGAAGGAACAGCAGGATTTCATTCTATTATGGCAGCAATATAGTGATGTTTTTGCTTGGGAATACAAGGATTTAAGAGGTTTTAATCCCGAACTAGCTCAACATACTATCAAGCTTGAACCTGATGCAAAACCAGTAAGGCAGAAGCAAAGACCACTTAATCCTAAGTTGGAGCACCTTATGAAGGCTGAACTGAATAAGCTAGTTGAAAGCGGTATTATTTTCCCTATCAAGCACACCTCTTGGGTGTCAAATTTAGTGCCAGTTAGGAAGAAGAGTGGAGAAATTAGACTTTGTGTTGATTTCTGAGATCTGAATAAAGTGTCATTGAAGGACCATTATCCGCTCCCTTCCATGGAGCAAATTTTACAAGTAGTTTTTGGTTCTGACAGATTTTCTTTGTTAGATTGCTACTCAGGTTATAACCAGATTTTGGTTAAGCAAGAGGATCAGTTCAAAACAACATTTACAACCAAGTGGGGCATGATGGCCTACAAGAAGATGCCTTTTGGCTTATCAAATGTTGGAGCTACTTTCCAGCGTGCTATGGATATGGCCTTCCACAGCCTTATGAACAAGTTTGTTCTGGTATATTTAGACGATATTACTATTTTTTCCAGAAATGCTAATGAACACTTGGATCATTTGGAACAGATTTTTCAGAGGTGCAGAGAGTTTGGAGTGTCTCTCAATCCGAAGAAGTGTATATTTTCAGTGCACGAAGGCAAACTTCTTGGACACATTGTCTCAAAGCAAGGTATTTCAATTGATCCTGAAAGAGTTTCCACAATTCTTGAATTGCCATTACCAGCTCATAAGAAAGGCTTGCAAAGCTTTCTTGGGAGAATAAATTTCATGAGGAGGTTTATACCAAATATTGCAGCCTTGCTGCAACCTCTCACTTCTATGCTGAGGAAGAATATGCCATTCAGCTGGACCAAGGAAGGTAAGAGGAGCTTCAAGCAGATCTAAGAAGCGCTCGCAACCGCTCCTACTCTCATTAATCCAAACTTTGACAAAGACTTTATCCTATATGCTTTTGGAGGAGTAGATACAGTTTCAGCTATGTTATGCAGCAAAACGAGGAAGGCTTAGAGCAGCCTGTTGCATTTTTCAGCCAAGTTTTGCACGATTATGAGGTAAAGTACTCTTTTGTGGAGAAACATGTTTTTGTTGTTGTAAGAAGTTTGAAAAAGTTCAGACACATGCTGTCCAAAAGCAAAGTCCATTTGCTAGTAGCTCACTCGACTATTAAAGATTTTCTGCTTAACAAGGATATTAATGATAAGCGTGCTGGTTGGATCACTAAAGTGATGGAGTTCGATGTTGATATAAAAGTAACCAAGCTCGTTAGAGGAAAAGGTTTGTGTGAACAGATTGTTGGAAGTGGGGACAACAACTTAAAAGAGGATGCAAATATAGAAACAATGTTAAATAATGATGTTTTAAGTGTTGTTCAAGCACCCCCTGCTACATGGTTGTAGGAGATGGTACATTATCTGCAAACTGGTGAATGCCCCGAAGGATTGGATGGAGCAAAAAGAAGGTACTACAGATTACAAGCCATCCCTTATGCAGTTATTGATGGCGTTCTTTATAGGAGAGATTTCCAAGGTGTCTTATTACGTTGCATTCAACCTGATCAAGTTGACAAGTTGCCAGCAGAGTTTCATGATGGACCTTTAGGAGGTCATTTTGCTGCAAGGACTACAGCTCTGAAGATTGTGAGAGCTGGTTATTACTGACCAGATTTATTTAAGGATGCTATTTCATGGGTCAGAAAGTGTGAGAAATGTGCGTTATTTGCTGGTAAACAGAGGCTTGCACCGCTGCCCCTGCATCCAATTCAGGTAGAACAACCCTTTGCTAAGTGGGGCTTGGATTTTATCGATCCTATAAACCCGCCTTCGAGTACAGGTCATAGGTGGATTCTTACTGCCACAGGTTATTTTACAAAGTGGACTGAAGCTGTTGCTTTAAAGGAAGCAAACGAGACTTTAGTGCTGAATTTCTATCAAGATCTCATATCGAGATTTGGTGTTCCAGATTCAATCATTTCAGATAACGGCTTAGCTTTCATAGTATTAAAGATTTTAGATTGGTCTGTCAGAAACAACATCTATTTGAACACGTCAAAAAATTATTATCTGCAAGGTAATGGACAGGCGGAATCCACAAATAAGAATCTGATTCGGATAATCAAGAAGACTATTGAAGATAATCAGAGAATGTGGCATGAAAAGCTTAAACTAGCCCTTTGGGCTGACAGAATAACTCCTAAAAGATCCACTGGTTGTTCACCTTTTGTTTTAACTTACGGCAAAGAGGCCAAGTTGCCTATTTCAATTGAGTTACCAACATTAAGTTATCTTAAAGAATTGGAGTTGCTAAATGAACAACCTCTTGAAGTGAGGTTTGCACAGCTGGTTGAGCTTGAAGAGACCAGAAAGGAGGCTCTAAGACAGCTGGAAATACATCAAGCGCAAATGAAGAATGCTTTTGACAAGAGGGTGAGGCCTCGTGATTTCATGGTTGGAGATCTAGTTTTCAAGTGGAATGAATTCAAGAGTAGACCTGGACAACATTCCAAGTTCGATGAAATATGGGATGGGCCTTATGTGATCACGGAATGTAAAGAGCACAATGCATTCCAACTTTCAAAGATGACTGGCGAGGTGCTGTCTATCCCAGTGAATGGGATCCACCTCAAGCACTTACTTTGAGATAAGTTATCTCACTAGTAGTAGAGTAGTTTGCAAATAATTGTGTTTCGCACATTTTATTTCAGTAGTTTGCTTTCTCTAAGTGCTACTGCGCATTGTTCTGTTGGCCACCAGGGCCTTTTAGTTTGCTTTCAGTTTTGTTTTGTTTTCTTGTTGTTGTTTGGAGTGTTGTTGTTCAAGTTTCTGAGTTTCAGGAGAGTGGGTAGAATTGACTCCATGCCCAATGAATTGCTTAAAGGCCACTGATCTATGCTTAGCAGGCAAGCATATAGCGGAAATCTCCAAAATGTTACCAATTTTTTGCCACAGCTCAAATGGAGGAGCTGGTTGAATGCTATCACATCATAAAATGGAATTGTAGCTTAAGTTCAATGATGTTTCGCATTATTATCTTCATTGAGTAATGGTTATGCATTTTAAAGAAAAAATGGAGTTTTCAGAATGCCATTCAGATGTTCCGGATTTGGCAGAAATACAGAATTGAGTGAATAAGCAAATAGCATTTTAAATGCTTTCTTTTATTTCATAGAAAAACTCATCTCTTAGAAGACTTCATTTGATTTCACAATCAGAATGATATTACAACATTGCATGAAAATGCATTTTCTTTTCAAATGAAAAGCATAATTGAAATCAAAGATCCACACAAGCCGTGGATATAACTGTTACAACACATTGCTAATAGCACATTGCACTACTAGAGATGCAGAAAGTAAAACACATAAGTAACAACATAATCATCATTGTCAGATTATCAATGCTTGATGTTGAATGGTGCACCTCGACATCTTGAGCTTCGTCGACCTGTAAGAGGAAAAGAGGGGTGTCAATGGCTCCGATTATGATGTAACTTATATGGGGCACCCACAATAGTACAGTCTACTATTAACAATGCATTGACACAATTAATCAAGTGCAGTAAGAAAGAAGTGAGCTGAAGGAAAGATAACAATATCATGATCATCATGTTCTATTTTTATGCTAACATTGTTTGTTTCCATGTGCAGGTATAGGTAAAGTCATGAAGCTGAACATTATTCAAAGACCAAGCATGTGGAGGAAAACGGGCTCCCACAAGGGTAGAGCTCGGCATGCTGCCCTATTCATTAAATGGGCTGATTTTAAAAGATACTTTATCATATTCATCAAATGAAATGAGAGTAACTGAAAGAGTAAAATAGAGTTATCCATCAAGCAACGAAACCAACTGTTCATTCATAACGATCAGGATTGATTTCTGAAGGCTACAGGTGAACAGTGAGTTTAGTTCACTTAAAGAATTTAACTGAGTACATTTACATCGGAAATTGTTGAATAAGTTCATTTTCTTTGCTGGTCGTAATCACATGTCATGTAAGTTTCAGTTCATCAACTCTTTCTTGGATAGTGAATGGGCATACATTATGCCTTAATGTTTTGTTTTAATTTTCTTCATGAGAAAGAACAGTTTTTAAGAGCAGTTTGTACAGTGAAACATAAAAATGCATGAAGAGTACCATGTTGCTCAAGAATACAAAGGACAGATAGTGCATTTGAGTGTTGAATGGATTTCTAGCTCTGGTTGGCTGGTAAAGTAAATACTGCGTTATGAATTATGAATATCAAGCAAGTGATCATTCCAGAATATTAAAGAAGAGCAAGCAGTTTATTTCCAGAAAGAGTTTATGAGGTGTCATGTATGCAAGAGAGCAGATAGTTAGATGCATTTCATTATGAATCAATGTTTCAGCTAAGGTCCTACATAGTGTATCAATGATTAGTGGAGGACAACAATCAAATGTGATGCACATTCAATTTGTTTTCAGTGAGTTATAGGTGTCAAGCAAGGCACACATGAGCAGAATTGCCAAAATCAGATTATGGAGACATATGTTTGAAGCAGAAAATAGATGTTGCTTTGTTAAGATGAATGAAAATAAAAAGACACTGATGTACGTACATAATACAAGCATGGAGATCCTCCTCTTCACAATGAACTTATACAGAAGCATTCTCAAGTTCCATGTCGAAGACAATTCCGTGACAAGAGGAATCTGATATTTTTATCAAAAGGAAAAATAAATATGAGTCAAATTCAGGTTTTATACAACTATTGTGGAGAGCTACAGAAATTCCAAATCAGGATACTGAGTAATATGAGTTAATGAGTTAACTACAGAGCAACATACAGAGTTTTATTATTCCCGCCATGAGTTTTCATTTATGAAGTGATGCAATGAAGATAATTTCTTTTGAAAGGTGCAAAATGCCAAGGAGATTTAATGAGGATACAATCTTTTAAGTTTTCCTTTGTTTTAGAAGTTTAGAATAAGTTTTATGTTCTGGGTCAAGCTCATGTTCATAAACAAATTTACAGTTTTGAGTCTCAAATATCCATGTCTAGAGTTACATTTAAGATACAGAAAATAATAATCACAATGACCCATGTGAAGTTTTGCTCGAGACAACAGTTTAGTCGAAATGTGAATTGTTGTGTTGAGCCAAGTTCTGAAAATACAGTTCTCTTCAGAAATCTCACATACCCACATGTGGGTTTGTTTTCAAAAGTACAAAAAAATGCAATACTAGAGAGAACTCGTATGGGTTTCATGTGAAAACAGCATTAGACCAAAATATGCAGATTTCGTGCTAATTCAAGCCTCTGAGGTAAAGGAAATACAGTTTCTTTAATAATTTTAAAGACCCACTTTCAGTTTAGTTTCAAAATGCAAAGGAAGTAGCTACAAAAATAACCCATGTGAAATATTGAATTGAATAGCAAGAATATACAACAAATTCTTTTTTCTGTGACTGAATCGAGCTTAGGAAAGAGGAAAATACAGTTCTTTTTTGTAATTTCAAATACCCGCATGTGGGTTTGTTCTCCAAATATAGAAAGTACAATAACCGTGACAACCCATGTCAAGCTTTTGCAACTGAGTGGAGAAATTACAGTCTTGTTCAAATTTTAAATACCCACAAGCAGTTATACATTCAGAAAGGCATAAAGAGGAGTTTGTTGTTCTGGGTCGAGCCCAAAATTCAAAAAGAATGCTTCCTACAGTGCACATTTGGCATGGCCTGATATGGCCAAAATCCATGAGTAGAAAGAAAGTCTCTAAGTTTCAGAGAACAAAGAGAATAGTGCTGGCAAAGTGGAGTTACCAATTCCATGCTGAAGGTAAGTATCCTAAAGCCGAGATTCGAGCTCTCACATGAAGGTCGAGCTCACACAATGGTAGGTGAAATACAGAAAAATGAAAGACAAGGGTGTTATAGTGTCTATAGTCGCGGCCTTAGGGCCAAAAGAATGAAATATGATGCCATTAAAAGCTATGAAACTGTGTGCAGATGGCTTACCCTCGTGCCTGGAAGAGAAGAACAAAACCCACAAGGCGAGCTTCCTCTTAGAGCTTTCAAGATGAATTTGAGCTCACAGGTCGGCCAAGCAAACGAGGTCAGAAGGAATGCAAGGAAAAAAAATCAGAGAAATAAACTCATAAGCTCGTGACAGTCCATGGCCTTAGGGCCTTTTGGCATTCGAAAATTGTTTAAGGAACTTCGATGAAGACAAAATGAAGCTTACCCACTGGAGTTTTGGACCACTGGTGAACGTGGAACGGTTTTTCAAAGCTTTTGAGCTCGAGCTTGACAGAGTCATTGTGGCAGCAGAGCTTCTTTCTTTCAAGTTGAGAAGTGAAAAATGAGTGATCATTAGGGTTTGATTCTATTTTGACCAAAACCCTAATTCGAACATCATGTTGTTCCAGAATATTCAATCAAAATACATGTGGCGAATTTTGATGGAGGCCGAAATTAGTAATGTTTTCCTTGTGATTTAATAAATCGAAGTCCAAATGTATATGAGATGGGCCGAATTCTTAAGTTGGTCTATGGGTTAGGACTTAGTGTTTTTTTTAAGCCTTGATGAAGTATTAAGCCTTGGGGATAATATTGATGAATATCTTGTGATCTAAGTTTAGATTTTAATGCCATATGACCTAGGTGCTTTTGTTTAAAGGTCATTGATCTTTTTAGGGTTTTAGTTTTGGGTTGATTTTACAGAAATCAATTAAATCAAAATCAATGAGGGATGATTATGTAATATTTTATTTTATGATTTTTGAGAAAATCAGAACATTGAAATGGAGAAATAAGGAGATTTTCTTTTTTTGCAAAATATTATAAATCTTTAATTGCAAAAAATAGACAAATTGTACAAATCTGCATCTTGTAAAGCAGAATCATAAAAGCAATATTCTATAAATTGCTTTGTGTTTTCTTGCTATTTTTAGCAGATTTTTGTTGACTTTTCCTCTTGGTCGGATTTCAAACCTTTCTTGGAGAGATAAGGTGTTTTTTGAGCTTTTAAAGCAAGATTAGCCTATATTTAGAGGCTTGACTGTATGATCATAAAAGCATTATGCTTTTTTTTGCTTTTAGGCAGTTTTTTGAGACAGTTAGAAGCCTTTTTTCCTTGAGCTTTTTCTGAGCTCGGATTAGGGTTTCTTGAGAGCTGGGTTTTGATAGACTTATTCTTTTCAGCTCTCCTCTCTCAGCAGTTCAGATTAGAGTTTCTTGCCTTACACATTTTGGGGAGCTTGTAAACTTATGTGTACTCATATTTTGAGAAGTTCCACTCCATCATTCAATAAAATAGCAGAGTTTTCCTTTCTCAGTTGTTTTTTATGACTTGGAATAGTAATTTGATTTTTCCTGTGATTGAAATCTTTCGGATCCTTTTCTTTTCTTACTATTGTCAAGTGATTTGTAGGAGTTACATGCTAGTTCAGGTTATGCCTTGTGTTATTTTAACCTTTGCATAAATCACTGTCGAACTACATGTATTGTGAGATTGTGAGAATTTAATTTTAAAGAGTTGGTGAGAGTAAGTTATTATCAGGGTCTTCTTACAGTTGATCATTTTTTTTAGGGTGATAGAATTTCAGTTTTAGATTTTAAATCCAGTTTATCCTTCTATCCTTTTTCCTGGAAGGCCACTTAGAATAGAATTCATCATTTGGAGAACCAGCTCACTTTGGAGATTCCTTCTTCATTCAGATCACCCACATTTGAAGAAGGTTTCCATGTTTCAGTAGTTTGTTGAATACTACATTCAGCAGGGTGCAAAACTATTGATAACAGGAACCTAGTGCTCTGATACAAATTTTTGGAACACAACAATCTACTAAGGGAGGGTGAATCAGTAGATATTAAATTTTAACTCTTAAACCTTTTGAGAAAATTGACTTCTAAAAACAACTTAATGTGCAAATTGAAACATGAGATATAAAAATTTAAATAAGCACACAACCAAGCAACACATAACACAAGGTATATGTGGAAAACCCAAGATGGGAAAAACCAAGGTGAGAAAATACTACTAGGAGCTACTGTCCTAATCCAACCTCATAAATCAAAGCTCATATACAATGTTTAAGGGCACCAACCCTAAGCAGAAACCAATCCCTGATTTAGGAGAACCTACTCCAAGGAAGTACCCACTCCCTAATCTTATTATCTAACCATATATCTAATGGCACCCACCAATCAGATTTACAATAGAAGTGATTACATTTTGTTCTAAAGAACATTATTTTATGTTACAGCTTACTCTGCAACTGCTTGTCACAACAACTTTCTTTTCTACTCTACACCCCCACTTGTTCTGCTCTACCCTTCTCCTTTTTCTTTAGTGTATTCTTTGTCCACCTCAAAGAGCTCAAATTAACCTTTGTACAAAATATATGCAAACTCTTCTCTACCTTCCCCATTTCAACTCACACCCACCTTATTCTGATCATCTATTTTGTGTTGTTACACACCATCGATGATTGACTTGGGATTCTCTACCACATACAGATATTTTGTTAGGGTTATAGGATATCTTCTTCATTGCCATACTTTTGCATTGAGTTGCACAACATTTAATTCTATTACTGAAAATTTTCGCTCATGGTCTCTCTGTCGAACCCTAGGATCAGATATGAATTTAATTTTTTCATTGTTTATTCAATCTAATTTTGACCTCAATCTCCATCATGATCTATGCCACTGATTTATGAATCAAATCTACATTACATTTGTCGTAGATGTAGGTAGAACATTTAGTTTTCACCTCTATGTTGGTTATCAGTTGAACCCCTTGTTCACACCGTCTTAGTCATTTGTAATATTCACATTCAAATTTGATTAGTCGATCCACCTCTTTACACCATGATCCTTTGATCATCATTTTCATCACAAATTTAAAACACCTCCATCAGATCAACCTCCTTTAAATGTACATTGTTGATCTTCATTTAACACAATTCAGCTATACCGCAGGACTTGGATGAAACTTCAGCAGGGCAGTAAGAGGCTTCCATATGTCACCAAGTCATCATCATCCTTTGTCATTGATCACACACTACTCAATCTCCACCATTATCGCTATGTTGTAGGAGCCCTTCATAACCACTTCGAGTTGGCAGTCACCGTTCAATATTCATCACACATCACATGATGCATCTTAACATTTCTCTTCACAACATCAATGTGAAGAAACCATGTGATACCCTGCCATGTGTCCAACTTGCATATTCATGATCCAATTCTAACTTTGTGCGTCGTCTAATCAAAACACTGTTGATCTCCACATTTCCCTACTCCCCCGCAAGGTATATATGGGGTCCCACCATAGGTGTTGCAGACTAGCGGGCACCTTTGATCTTCCTCGCCTTGATCATAGCTGATGATCAAACTCCATCACTCATCGCGCAAACCAAAGGAAGACTTCAAACCTTAAGCATGATGCACATGACCATAGCAATAGCCTTTGGATGTGTAACCATTAAGCGTGCATCGTCCAATCTTCAAAAAGGATACATAAGCAACACCAACCTAAATACTAGGTAATGGGGCCAATCACTACATGGTTTTAATGACATAATTTTATAACTTATGTGACCTTCAACCTCTGATAAGCAATCAATGAAAAAATATAATTTATGTTGAGCACCATGACTGCAATAGCTAGGGTTTAACTGATAAACCCTGAATGTGTCTGAAGCATACATAAACCATTTATGGGCTCATCCTTCAGCCTGTAGACCTACAATTTATGTTTCTGAGAAGCTCTCAAAAAACCCTTATCGAATTTTTCAATAGAATCTCATTCAAATGCCTGGAAGCCATTGTTGCAAAAATCATGACAACATTTTGTCAACTATGCAACATTTAGAGAAACTTTGCAACATTTGCAAAATGTCCTCTTATGCATTACAACAACTCACACACTTCCATAACTAGATCCACATTTCTCATAAACATCTTCCATCATCATGCCAACAATCTTCCTTTCATGATTTCCCCTTTTGACATCAATGACAACAATATGCCAACAAGGGATACAATAGAAACCCCAAAAATCAAAGGTCTAACCCTACCCAATGGAGATGACCTCCTTAGCATCCATTTGTTGATGACACTGTCCTATTTGTAAAGATTGAAAGAGGAAATTTTGAAACTATTATCCATAAATTGAATATATTTTGTGTAGCCTCAAGGGAAAAAAATTCTAAAGAAAAATCTATAATGCATAGCTAGGAGACTACCCATAAAGTGGTTTACGAATCAAATTTCAATGGGGTGGCCCAAATAAATAGGCTAGATATCTAGGGATCCCATTTTTTGTGATTTCGTGTTTGAAGAACATGTGGCAGTGGGTAAAAGAAAAAATAGATAAAAAGATAGGTAGCTAGAACAAGAAATACCTTTCATTAGCTGGTAGAATACAAGTGTGTCAAAAAATTATATCTTCTTATACTTTGTTTTACTCAATCTAGATGTTAGCCAACTACCAAGTAAACAAAATACACAAAAAATCAGACAATTCTTATGGTCTGATGGAAAAGGCAATAAGAAGAAACATGCAGTCTCATGGGAATGGTGTTGCTTGAGTAAATGTAAAGGTGGTTTTAGATTGGAAGACCAAAAAAATATGGAATCTCTATAGCTGTCAAATGGACTTTCAAAGCTTCAAGGGGAAAATAACCATGGAAGATCCTAAAAAGGAATAACATTAAATTGGCTATCCCAAAACAATCTAAATCTTAGAAAGAACTCCCTCTCAATGAATTACTATGAACAATAATTTCCTATTGTCCATGTTGGATTAATATGTTTAAATGTTTTTGGAAGGCTTGGGAACAAGTTAGGTATTTGATAAGAAATAATAATATACCTAAAAAATTACAAAAATAAAGTATGTCCCATAAGCTCAATATGGTGGAATTTGTATCACAAAAAAACCCTTAACACTATTACAAGGGTGATAAAAAAAAGCATGGAGTAAGAAAGGAGTTAATATTTTCCAAGATATTATTTGTAATAATCACTTAAAAAACTTGGGTCTCTCTCAACACAAAGTTCAAATTGCCTTCTTCAATTGGAGAATATATGTTGTGCTCAAAGAAGCTTGTAAGAAAAGTTTAAATTCTCTATAAAATATGTGAATGAAAATGATAGTTTAGACAAATTTAAATGGATTAATGAAACTGAACTAAATAAATTGAATCCCAAAATAGTGTATAAATATTTAATTAGTCCTCATGATATGAATAGTTAAACAAAAATTGGAATCTGGATTATGGAGATAAACAATGTTACAATTTTTTTTAAAACTTATGGAATAATTCAATAGAGTCAAAGAATGTATTCTTTAAATAGATGTTAATTTTGTTAAAAAATCCCTATTCTATAAACTCCAATAGTGGAGAAGTATGTGAAATATGTAGAAAACCTGAAATGGTTAAGCATATTTTCTTTGATTGTCTATTTGCTAAAGAAATTTGGAATATGCTATGTGCATAAATGAAAGGATGGGGGACTCGAATATGGTTAATTGGAAATAAATACTATGTGTTTTTATAGAAGGAATGGATAAAGCATATAATTTTTGTTGTTGTTGTTAACTACAAAATTATGTGGTTTCTTTGGAAGGAAAGAAATAAGGAATGGTTTAAAGGAAAAAAAAGAGCACTTATTGAGTCTGCTTTGACTAATAGGGGAAAATAGGTTTTGAAGGGACCCAAAACCCTTTACATCAAAATATTGCTAATAAAAAACATGACAGTTAAAATAACAACCAACTAACATCCAAAAAATAGTGAAACTATAGACAACAACAAAACACGGCAACAACCAAAAGAAACTATTTTAGATTTTTTAAGGTGTTGGCCACCTCCAATTCTTGATTATAATGAATATTTACCATTGAAATCAACTCTTTTATATCTTCTTCAAATATTTACTGAGTTTTTTAGAAGAATCAATTTTTTATAATTTTTTTATGCAAGTTATGGTGACAATGGAGATAGCTAAAGACAAAATTTCCAAGTTGTTGAGAGATGGGAAGGTGGATATAAATAGAGAGGAGATAAAATACTCAAGGCATTGACACTTCAACAAAGAAGAAAACATACCATTTATGAAGAGCTACCTGGAGTTCTAAAAGAAATATAATAAAAAGTATAGTTTTGAAACCCTTCAAAATGATCTTGGTTTTCAGAGAGGACCAAGTTTTCACATAAACTAGGGAGAAGACTTCACAGTGGAAGTGGTAAGATCAAACAAAGAATACTTAGAAATTGAACCTCTAATACGGTGGAAGAACATGGATTCCTACAATGAAAGTGTCAACTTCAAAAGATGCTAAATATGAATTCATATATTGTGAAAATATAATACATATGTACCATTCTCATAATTAGAACCAAAAAGGCTCGATATAGCCTAGTTTTGTAAAAGATTTGTAAGTATGTCATTTTGTAGTAGAAAACTAAGTTGTAAATATAGTATTAGTAAATTGTAATAAATATTAAAAATCATTCCTCAACAAACCCATTTATCACAACCAAAATATAGGAAGGTGCAATCTCTAATGGACCAAAAATAACTATCAAATTACTACATTAATCACTAGTCTTGCTACATAGATTGAAGAAGCATTCCATAGATTACGTGCATAATAAGTGTTAAGAAATTTAACCACATGAATTTGTTTAGGTTGATCATGTAGAAAATATCACCATTAGCAAGATTTCAGTGATGTGAAACATATTTATGATCTATCGACATTCATGAATTAAATGTATGAAAAGATAAGAAAACCCATTAAGAGATTAAAAACCATTATAAAAATGATAATCTAGAGAAATGGAGCAATAAATTTAATATAGTGTTCACAATTGGTTTCTAAGGGTTTTCAACCCTTACAAATGTGTTACACTCACATATTTATATTTCTATTTGGAAAGGGGAAGCTAAAAATCCATTCTCTCTAAAACCCCCAAAAGAAACAAAATAGATCTGGAATTCCAAAAGATACTTATCTTTTTACACTTTTGACCTACTTTTCCATTCACCCGAGTAAAATTTTCACTTGTGGATGCATGTCATTCTGTCTATGTGCACACTTTCCAAGTGTCCTCCACACCCTCTTAGTTTTTTTCCTAAAAATAGGTGGTAAAAGTATCTAATGCTAGCTTGATAGGTTCTAGAATGCTTCTCATCTTCACATTCAATATGCCCATCTTCCGCAACCATGTTTTATTAGTTTATATCAATAAAAATATCAAAAAGGAGATACATAGTATCTTAAAAAGAAGAGACATTAATATCCATTGATCTTGGAGCCAATTCAGCTCATGATCAAGTAACTATATCATCTTTACTTGATTTAGTCAAGTAATTTTGAACATAAACCTCTGTTATTTCTAGATGTTTGAAATCCAATATTAGACAGAAAGCTATAGTAGTGGTCTTGATTTGATAAGCATCATGATTTTATGTTTTTTTATTAGATTTTGGTTATTTTTTAGTTGGATATTATAAGTAGGTTTTGTAGCTATGGGCATGGGTATCTATATATTGACTATTCAACTAGCAAGAAGGATATATGTATCATACATTAATTCATCTACTATATTCTCAAACCCATGACATTTTTCATTTTTCACTATCCCGACCATCTATTTGGAACTTGTATTAATATCACTTCTTCACGAAAATGTATCCCTCGTGTAATATTATTTGAAATATAACCCATATTTATATTCTTATTGAAATAGACATTCCCATATGGAGGATGATAAAGTGTGTTTCTTATATAAATTTCTAGCACCCACATCAACCATATACTTATAAGAATAATCATACTTATTTGTTCTTTCCACATATTTTCAAGTAGTTGATTTCCACAATCCTATCTTGAAATGAAACTTTCTTCTCTACATAGAAATTCAAAGTTTCTTATATTTCCTCCATGTTTCCAATGAAACTCCTAGCAATGTTATTCCTTAGAAACCCCAAGCATAATCATTTTTCCATTGTTCTTCAATAGGGACATATAGTTCCATTGAATGTCATAATTTAATGGTATTTGTAGACACTGAAAAATGTCCTGAATGATATCATACACTCGAATCATGTATACTAACATCATTTCCTCTTGAAACTCATCCTATTTTTGCTTAATTAATTAAATTATCCTAGCTATTTAATTAATTGCATCATTTTTTTCTATTAACCTAATTCATCAAATCAGGTTAATTCACCCCCTTTCACGCTAAAATTTCATCTCATTAAATCAAATAAATCAAACTATTTAATTTAATTCCCTAAGTCTTCTTATTTAATTAAATAACCCTAAGTTATTCAATTAAATGTCATTTCACCTTTCCCCGTTCATTAATCATTCAATTTAATGAATATCACTTTAAATTCTTCTAAAATCCCCTAATTGTATTATTAACATTGTTTAATTAACAATTATCTAATTAATCCAATTTTCCTCCAAAAATGGAATATTCTCATGGAATATTCCTTCCCCTTTTTTGCACAATTAAACTTTGTTTTAATTTGAAAAATATCCTTTTTCCTCACCCATGAGAATATTCCAAAGAATATTCTCTCCTCCAATCATTTGAAAAAGGGAATATTCTCACTTGGCTTCTTGAGCAAGTTAACCTTTGACCTCTTAAGTAGGTCAAAAGTGTGTTTGTTTGGAAGGAATGAGAACCTTGATTAAATCTCATCTTGCATTCTCACCCATTGATGATAATCCATGATCCATGCCTCCAATTTCTTCCATCCTTGACCTTGATTAACCTTTTTGATCTCAACCCTTCATTTCTCATTTGCTTTCCTATAAATAAAGCACTATTTGGGGACAAATGGATCGATCTTTCGATTTGCAAACTTATGTTGTTTGAATCACTCACACTCACACTCATCTTTGTTCACATTTAGCATATTTTAGTTCATTTTTAGCTGCATATTAGCTTTAAGCTTCCATTAATGGCTTCCATGCATCCATTTAGCTTGTTTATAAATTAGGGTTTGAATCTTTTTTTTGGTTTAAATCTCATTTAGATTAGCTTAGCAATTGCATATTTAGATCATTTTTAGCATAAAATTATATTAATTTAGCATAAATCATGTATTCATCCACATATCACAACGGTTTCATCGATTCTCTTCAATAGAATTGATTGGAACAAGCTCACTGATCACAGGATTGGGAAAGGGTCATTGTTCCACATCAACACGACACCAATTCCAAAACAAGATAAATTTCAAATGGGTTAGAGTAGACATTTAAATGCTTTCACAGTTTAGAATGCTTCATTTCAATATATGTTTAGTTTATCTTTCATTTGAATGATCTTGTTTAAGATTGAGTATTAGTGGCTATGTTATGCTTTGATTCTTCATGGATCAAGTGTAATTGGCCCATACTAGTATCCTCAGTCAACATTCTGGTGCTAGGAGGGAAAACCATCAATTTTATCAATTTCTATCTCGAATTTTGTTCGTTTTGACTTTTGCAAGAAAGAGTGACACTCAACTCAATTTCAGCGACGCCTTTGTAGGATGTCGCCATACAACGATGTTATCATCATTTAAAACAATGATGCTTATTAAATGCATCAACGTTGATTAAATAAACAATGACGCCAATACTTTGTCAAGGTATCGAAGATTTACGAACGACAATGCCTAACCAAATAGTGACGCTATCGTGCTCTCTGGTTTTTTCTGCAGAGCGATGCCCTTATTCACTAGAGTGACACCCTTATTCACCAAAGTGACACAATCATGTAGAGCGACACCCAACTTTGGTAATAATTTTAACGATCATTTTTCAACATGTGTTTTAATTTTTTTGACTCGTCAGAGTGCTAACATGCCTCTAACGATGTTCTAGTTTTTAGACTAACGTGGTTTTGCAGGTTGGACGACATGAAGTTAAGGTGAAGAAGCATTTTCTTATCAATATTTTATGATTGTAACAAGCATTTGATGCTTTGGGGAAATTATAACCCAATTTCTTATGCTTTCTACTTTATGTTCTAGGACCTCACTAAATTCCATTTGTGTTTAAAACAAATGCTCAAATAGGACTAGAATTGAACCCTCATCTCATCATTGTCTTTTGGGTTTAAAATTGGACAAGGCAACTTAACATTTTGTTTGGTGCATAAAATGAATTCATCTTAGCTTTAGTCAGTAAAATGAATTAATGTTTGCTTTGTTGTGAAACACTTGTAGTGTGTATCCAATCCCCTTGCACTTTGTGAAATCTTGGGTGAAGAGAAACACTCCAAGTGTACTTCGTTGTTTGTGTGCACTTATAGTACGTATCCAATCCCCTTGCGCTTCATGCGATCCTGGGTGAAGAGAAATAATTAAGTACACTTATACTTTGTGTCACCCTTAAGAGAGGACTTACTATGAGACACACCCCACAAAGGGAAACTCATAGGCAAGTTCTTGCAAGCATGTTTACTAGTGGGATATATTAAAGGTTGGGAAATTGTGAGAAAGTACCTTATATCCTGGACTATATAACGTACTACACCTAGTACCATGTCTTCAGTGGAATGGTAATGATAGTAAGAGCCTTAAGTGGTAAAGCGGGCGTGTATACGGCTGGGTGTTCTTGGTTTGTTACTAAGAGACAAACTATTTAGTTACCATAAAAAATCCTTAATGCTTGTTGGTGCAAGAATGGTTATTCTGAATCCACCTCACATTTGTATTATTCATTGTTGAAACAAAAAAATCCATAGGATCTTAGGATCTTCAGGATTTTGAGATTTGGTGGTCTTGAGAAGTGTGTGTTGTGGAGGGGAGCCAGTGTCACCAAATCTCTAACTGTTCGCAATGTCTTAGTGTTTAGAGAAATCTAAGTAGGAACTCAACAAGTATGGCCATTTCAACCTAGGATTGTAAATGATTGTGAGTCAACTTAATACATTGCTTGGTTCCAAAATGTTACAAAACAAACATTCACTATCTTCCTCAAAATTTCCAACACTTTGGCTTAAATATGGATACCTTTTGAAATAGCCCTAATATTACTACTTTTCCTAAGGATTTCTATCCTTAGAGATTTCTAAATATCTTCACTTATATCTCAATCTATATTTTCCAAAGACAACATAGGAAATTATGGCTTCAACCTCATGATTTTTACAAAATGGACAATGTGAAGGTTATGATGTTTTTGACATAAACATTTAGTTTGGAAACTTAATCAAGACGATTGTTTGTGGTAAAATAAATTCACTTAAGCAAGACAAATTGACACAATTGAACCCCATGTGACTATTTGGAGACCAATTGCTCCCATTGAACAACCTGATCTTGAAGGTGTTATCATTCAACCAAACTTTGAACTCGTTAACGGGGAACAAACCAATATCATTAGTAGTTTGAGAAGCTTCAATTTTTTAACAAAAGAAACACCTGCTCAGTGGAGAAATGTTGCAAACATCTTAGATGAAGAAGAGGAAAAAATCGATATTGAGACTGGATGGCCCATATTACCACCACCTGCATGGCAATAAATATCTTCCTTTATTCCATAAACTTGAACTCTTCTAAATGATCTCATGCAAAGTTAGGATCCCCAAAAGAAGGTCTACTAGTCGTCACTTCAAACTTAGGCATCTTAGTTCAAAAACAATTGAAAACATATTTCAGCACTCTACCTCAACAGAAACAAATTGTTAGTAAACTTTTATTAATGAGCATTGAAGAAACATCCATACATGTACATGTTATTTATGAGTCAAAACCAAGGTCTTTTTCATGATAATCAACCTATCTAAAACCTTGGTCCTCTTCATGGTTTTGAACTCCTCTAAATGATCTATCACATAATCAAAATCCATAGAGGAGTCACCATTATAGATGTAGGTATTGTAATTCAAATTTTGGTAGGAAGTGGACCTTAATACTTTATCACAATCATAACCTCTTGTTAAGAAACTATTATTCTCGAGCTAGGAGGAATGAATTAGATTTACATACCCACATCTATCCTCTCATTTAGGTCAACATTAGTCTTCAAGATTGGAAAACTTTAGAGGTCTAGCATCATTCTCACTATCTTGGTCTTGGAAAAAAAGGTTCACTTTAAAGTCAACATTGGGTCAAAAACTTCATTCTCCTCTCCATCAAATTTCATCCTTCACTTCATCAAACTTTTCAAACTTTCGAGTACACCAACATTTTTTGACTTGGACATCAATCAACCCTAAACCATAACTTGACTATTTTGTATGTGAAATATATATCCTTTTCCATCCATTTAGTTAAGTTAGTTATCATCTTTGAACTAGTCTATCATGAAGATCACAAGTCTACCCTAAATATTCACAAGTTCATCAACATCCTTTATCCCAACATCAAAACATCAAACTTGAGTCAAAAGTGTTGTCTCAAAACGTTTGCAAAGTTCACTATCCACATCACCCATCTTTTCATCCCCCACTATCATCATTTCTCCAAAAATACTTAGTGTCCTTTTTACCTAGATTCGAGTCAACAAGAGAGTTCAAACATTACAAATCACAACACAACACTCCCAAAAGTGACACAAAATTTATGGTAAAGATGATATCACAACACAAGAGAATGATGGAGAAAACCGAAGTCACATTTACCTCAAGTGATCCAAATCCTTTAGAATTTGATCCAAGAAGTCAAGTTACCCCATCACAAAAACCATCATCACCATCAAGACCATATGAGATAGAAGACACCATCAAAAATACCTTTGAACATACTAGGGAGGAAATCATGGAACAACAAGTCTTTGAAAACGGAGCTCCTATTTCCCCATCATTTGTTGCACAAAATTTGACACACGGTTTCACAACTCCCTCACTAGGGCTAGCTCAAACATCCATTCCCAGTCTTGCAACTAGCCTTGCCAAAGACTTTGGTCTAATTCTTCCATTTGAGAGTAGCACACTTGTGGGTACCCTCGATGCCAATCCTCCATCCCAAACAACCACTTGGACCCCTACCTTTGGTGCTCCTCCTATTCTTGAAGATCCCAAACAACCATATAAACCTCTTGAACTTCATTATTCCACCATGACCTCCACATATCGAGGAAACCCCTCTTCATCCATACACAGGAGTATCACAAGTGGGCCCACCATCACACAAAGTAGTATAGACCAAATGGCTCAAAACAACACCCAAGGGCATATCAATACTATACCACAAAGTCAACCCTTAATGCAGATTGGAACATCTTTACCTAATCCTCCCATTGGTTCATCTGTACCATTGGTGTCGCAAAACACATCCACCCCATCCATCATCAACCCATCTCAGAACAATTCCTTGGTCAGGAACCCCATCAACCTAGACAATACCTTGTTTATATCTCTAGCAAAAGGAAATCCTCAAGACATTGGACAAGGGAATATTTTTAATAAATGGACTCAAGTTCCTAGTGTGTCATTTCCATCACAAAATCTAATGGCACCATCTTCATATTTTGCCACGGTCTCCTTTACCATACAAAAACAAACGGGACCTCAAACTTACATTCCTCCACATCAATCCACCATCTTACAAGGGATATTAAACCAAGGGAACCCTCCACCTCTCATCAAAAATCCACTACCCATTCAGAACATCAACACTTAAAATCCATCTTAAATATCCCAACAACCACTTGATCCTACATTGCAAGAACATGCCCTAGATTTATAGAAAGCACAACAAGCTTATCAACAAGCCATACAACAACAAGTAGCCTTAGCAGAACAAAAACAACAACAACAACAAGACCTCGTGGTGCAACAACAATAGTAGGCCCAACAACAAGCCCTAGTGGCACAATAACAACAACAAGCCTTACTAGCTCAGTAGCATGCTCAACAACAACAACAACAAAAACCAAGTTCCTACTATAATCCACAACAAAACATCATCAATACAAATGCATTAGGAACATATACGTCAATACCGCAATCACCCTTACAAAATCTCACATCACCATACACCCCAAACAACACCTTATCATATCACAATGCATCTATCATCCCATCATATGTTCCTCCACCAAACTTGCAAGATGATCTAGCTTCACAATTTAAGGCATTATCGCAAGAAATACAAGACCTTCAGATGGGAAAGACAAAGAATCCCCATACACTAAATCTATGTCCTTATCCATTTGACCAAAACATAGCAATGGTATCGTTCCCTCCTGGTTTTGAAATCCCCAAATTTGATAAATACAAAGGGAGAGGAAGTCATGTGGAACATGTCAAAGAATTTAACATCATGTGTATGGAGGTGGCCTACAATGATTCTTATTTAATGTGCCTCTTCCCTCGAATTTTAACAGGTCCTACCATGGATTGGTTTTCTCATCTACCTCTCGGCATCAAAAATTTCTAGGAAATTATTGATAAATTCATCGATCACTTCTCCTTCAACCTTTACATGGACGTAAGTCTAGAAGCTGTACACTCTCAAGAAAAACAAAGGAAAAAATTTCACTAATTTCTTACAATGATGGAGACAAAGAGCTAGTAAGAGCAAGTGGCCTCTCCCCGACAAACAACAAGTGGGAATTATCATAGAAAATATAGATCTAGATCTATCATTCAACTTAAAAATGTAGTGCATCACATCTTATGACGAGCTTTTCCTTAGAGCCCTTAACATCGAGAGAGCTCTAATCTCACAAGTGAATACTCAAGCTTACAAAGATCATCGCCCATCAAATAGTTCAAATGACAAGCCTCGTGTCTGGGCTAAGAACAATAATGTAACAAATGATGGCATTGTAGATGCTAAGGTGGTCTTAAGTGCTCCTAGGCCAAACAATAATCATGTTGCTAACATCCAACCAACTGTGTAGCAAACAACACTTCCTCAAAATAATCAAATCAACAACACAGACATGCAACAAAAGTGAACCACTAACAAGAACAACTATCCTAAACACAAATACACACAGTTATCTGAACCCATAGAAACCGTCATGAAAAAGTTGGTAGAGTCAAATCTAATAACACTTCCCAACTTTCAAAACTACCAAGAACCATATGAGAAACCATCCTGGTATAATGAGAAAGACCTTTGTGACTTTCACAAGATTAAAGGACATAAAACAACAAATTGCATGAGGTTCAAAAACATCATCCAAGACCTCATAGAGAACAACACCATATCTATTGAGGTACCATTCGGGAATAAAGATCTTAAGATATACAAGAACCCTATGCCAGATCATTGCAAAGGGAACAACAACAAAAAAGTTAAGGATTACACAAACATGCAACATACCTATTCCAATGTAGTTGATTCTTATGATAGCGTCATTACCGTTGTCACCATCAAAGGGCCTAGTATGGAGTGTGGAGTCACCACATGATGTGGAAAAATTACCGTTCAAGGAGTCCCATCTCAATCTAAGGCACAAACTACTTTTCCAACATCCAATCCTAGCAGGTACAATCTCCTAGATCAGCTTAAGAAGACCCCCGCATAGAACTATTGAGGCTATCCCCTGCACATAGGGAGATCTTGGAGAAAGCTTTGTCTGAGTCATTTGTTCCCAAGGATATTGATACAAATAAGTTTCAAGCTATGGTAGGCGATATCGCTAATAACCTTCTCACCTTCTTCGAGCAAGACCTACCATCACAACCATCTCATAACCATGCTTTACACCTTGAGGTTATCATTCATAAGAACAAGGTCAAATGAGTCTTAGTAGATAGAGGTGTTGGATTGAACATTTGCACCCTTCATTTGATCAAAAATTTGGGCTATTCAAAAGATACTATTGAAAAGACAAAGAGTACCACCATCAGGGAATATGATGATCAAGAACAGGTATCATAAGGCATCATCACATTACCCATCCAAGTGGGTCCCCTCATCGCAAAAACTACATACCAGGTGTTAGACCTTGATCTTGCTTGGTCAACCATGGATCCATGCCCTAAAAGTTGTAGCCTCAACTTATCATCAATGTGTGAAGTTTCCTTTCAAGGGTAGAGAGATTACCATCCATGGAGATACTGAGCCTTTTTACTACTGCAAAAATATTGAGGCCAAGTTCTATAAGATCCCCCAAGTACCCAAAAATGACGAAGGGCCTACCCCTTCTACCTCATTTATTGACCCATCATCACTTGCATCTACCTCTGAGACAAAGGTACCCATTGTGTAGAACGTACCTAATATCAAATTAGTGATCCAAGATGATGGTTGTGGGAACTATAAGCTAATGAAGAATACCTTTGTATTAGGAGGCCTACCTATTTCTCCTCAATCTCATGGGAAACCCACATCTAGAAACAAAGAGCCCAAAACAATCAAGATGGCAGCTACTACCTTCACCAAGTGGGGGGATTTGAATCAAGAAGATGTCAATGAGGATGATATCTCTAAACTACTCTATCAAGATGAATGACTTGTTCCCACTCTTCCCATGGAAGAATACAATAAAGGCTTGCAGCTAATGAAGGGATGGGGATATAACAAGAACAAGAAGCTAGGAAAAAATGATAATGGTTTACTAGAACCCATCGTTCCTGAGAAATGACTAAAGAATCTTGGCCTAGGTTGTACTACTAGCAAGGTCACCCTTATCGGCGAAGGTACTTTCACTAAACGGGCTGAGGCTTCCTCTTGGTTACCTACATCACGTGATACAACCTTAGATGACTTCCCCCTTGATGTTGCTGATCTATTTGAGAATAACTCCATCTTCATGATATCCATAACATCCTTCACTCTGAGTGATCAACCAATTGAAATACACCTAGTATACCCCCAACTCATTGACATGGACCAACAAGGACCACCAATTTTGGATTTATTCAAAAACGATGAAGCGATCTTAGAATTCATGGGACTTCATGACAACTTACCATGGGTAGATCACAAATCAGGTTTTGACATAGAGCTCGACACAAGGGCATACTATGGGGAGATGATTGAATCCTTCAGTCACAAAATTGATGAAATGCAACTAACATGCAGATCCTTGAGTGAAAACCACACTGTGGCACGCTCTGATCCTAGAATAGTAAAAAAAAAGGATGCATCTAATGGTGAAAACCTCTCTGAGGCACCCAAGGATGAGGGGAATTCAATCTCCCCCTTAGTGCAATGCATCTGGAAAAGTTAGCAGTGCTAGTAGAAAAGGCCACTCCAGTCAATTTGGGAACAAAAGAAGCCCCTAAGATCACCTTCTATGTTGAATCTTTGTTGGATGAAGAATAGAAGAACCTAGCAACATTCCTAAAAGAGCACAGAGCTAACTTTGCATGGTCATACACTGATATTCCAGGGCTCGATCTCAAAGTAGTTGTGCATCACTTAGCAGTTTATCCTGAAGCGAAGCCAATCAAGGAAAAATTATGGAAGATGCATCCTCAGATAGCACTTTTGGTGAAACTAGAATTACAAAAGCTACTTGACATCAGATTCATCCAACTGATAGATTATCTTGAGTGGGTTTCAAACTTGGTACCAGTCTCAAAACCCACTGGGGGCATCCGAATCTGCACTGATTTTAGGGACTTAAACAAAGCATGCCCGAAGGATGATTTTCCTCTCCCTAACATCAACCTTATTGTGGACTTAATGACAAGGCATGAAATGTTGTCACTCATGGATGGTTTTTCAGGTTACAATCAAATTATGATTGCCAAGGAGGATCAACACAAAACTGCATTCACTTGTCCATTGGGAACCTATTGTTGGAACGTGATTCCATTTGGGTTAAAGAATGTAGGAGCAACCTATCAAAGAGAACTGACCCTCATCTTTCATGACATGATCCACAAAACAGTTGAAGACTATGGATGATATTTTGGAAAAATAAAAAAGAAGTGAGCACATAGGAGTCTTAGGACCCATCTTCAAAAGACTTGAAGAGTACTAGGTATGACTGAATCCAAAAAAGTGTGTCTTTGAGGTTACATCAGTGAAACTTCTTGGCTTTATCGTCTCACAAAGAGGGATAGAAATTGATCTAGTAAAGGTAAAATCCATCCTCGACATGGAACCACCGCAAACACTAAAGAAGATGAGAGGTTTACAAGGAATATTGCAGTCCATTAGGAGGTTCATAACGCAACTATCAAATAAAATCCACCCCTTTTCGTATCTTCTTCATAAAGGAATAACTTACAAGTGGGATGAGAAATGTGATAAAGCTTTCCAGCAAATTAAAGACTATCTATTGATACCTCCAGTGCTCATGCCATTGATACCAAACAAACCACTGATCCTGTATATCTCAACAACATCAACAACACTAAGAGCTCTTCTGGCACAACATGATGAAAATGGAAAGGAAAGAGATCTACTACATCAGTAGCACTTTAGTGGGATATGAAATGAACTATCCACCCATCGAGAAAGCATTTCTAGTAGTAGTTTTTGCTTCACAAAAGTTTTGACATTACATTTTGTCCCATCAAATCAAGCTCATTGCAAAGATTGACCCACTCAAATACCTATTATCTAAAGCAACTCTCATTGGGCGAATGGCCAAATGGGTAATGATCTTAACTGAATTTGACATAGAGTGTGTAGAATGCAAGGAAATCAAAGGACAAGTGATCGTGCCAACTAGTAGAGGCACCTATTTATGTAGAGAACCCTTTAATATTTGAGTTCCCTGATGAATCAATGTTCCTTATTAATGTCACAGCTCAATGGAAGATTTACTTTGATGGATCGTTCACCCAACATGGATCAGGAGTAGGTATTCTATTCATCGCCCTTCAAGGTGATTGCATTCCAAATTCATATCGGCTATCGTTCCCTTGTAGTAACAACATTGCTAAGTACAAAGTCCTAATTGCAGGTCTAAGAATAGCAATTCATTGGCAAATACAAGAGATGAAAGTCTATGGAGACTCACAATTGGTTATCAACCAAGTCAATGATGACTATCAAACTAAGGATGATAAGCTCACTCCTTACAAAAAGATGGTAGGAAGTCTCAAGAACCTTTTCATATACATAACCTTTGAGAAGATTCCTCGCATGAATAATAAAGCAACAGATGCAATGGAAACAATTGGATCATTGTTAGACATGTCGAACAACATCCTACAGTGTGAATTCTTGGTAGAACAACTTCTCATACCAACTTTCAAAATCCCTAAATCTTAATTTGTATGTGTCATTGTTGGTCCTAGATCCCCATGGTATCATGACATATTTATCTATCGTAGTAGAGGAATCCTTCCATCTGATATCACCTTGACCCTTAAAAAGACCTTTTTCAAGAAGGGAATCTTGATTCCTGATCCTAGGTGATACCCTTTATTGCCGAAGTGTCGAAGGAACATTACTACGATGTCTTAACCAAGAGGAAGCCTTAACTACTTTAACAGAAGTTCATAATGGCATATGTGGTTCCCATTCTAGCGATATGACTTTAGCTAAGAAATTTTTGAGGACAGGGTACTATTGGCCAACCATGGAAAGAGAAGTTCATCAATATGTGCAGAAGTGTATCCAATGTCAACAACATGAATATCTGATTCATGCTCTAGCTAAAGAATTACAACCAATGATAACACCTTGGCCTTTTTTGTAGTGGGGACTTGACCTCATAGGAAAAATCACTCCAACCTCATCCAATGGCCATAAGTTTATCATAATAGCCATTGAGTACCTTACCAAGTGGGTTGAAGCCATTCCTATGACCTACATAACGGGGAAGCAAATTGCCAAGTTTATCCTGAATTACCTAATCTATCGTTATGGTGTTCCACAAACCCTCTGTCAAGCAATAAAACACCCTTTAAGAATAAGGATGTGAAAGAGCTATGCCAAAGATTCAACATCCAACACCAATTCTCTACCCTGTATTATCCCCAGGGAAACGATCAAGCTGAGGCTACAAAAAAGACCATTCTAAATATCCTAAAGAAAATGGTCAATGAAGCTAGCCATGACTGGAATTTGCAACTAAATCCTGATCTCTGGGCTTATCAAACCAGTATTTGCATGCCAACAGGTGCAACCCCTTTCTCCCTAGTCTATGGATCAAATGCTATCCTGCCTATCGAGGTTGAGCTCCCATCGTTGTGAGTATCACTGTAGAACCTGATCACCGATGAAGAATACATAGTATCTCGGTTGAATGAGTTAGACTTCCTAGATGAGCATTGTCTTGATGCCCTTAATCACTTGCAAGTATATCAAAATTGATTGAAACAGAGCTACAACAAGAAGATCAAATGTCACTCGTTCTAGGAAGGGGATCTTGTCCTAAAGTAGAATCAAAAAAATCTTCCAGATCAGGATAGCAAGGGAAAGTTTGATCCTAACTGGTTGGGTCCCTTTGTCATCACAACAAGCTATGGATTAGGAGCATACCAATTTTCAATGCCTTAAGGGGAACTCTTGCAGGAGCCAACTAACAACTTGCATCTCAAAAAGTTTTAAGCCTAGTCTTGAAGGGTGTAAAATCTAAAAATACAAAAAGAAAATGATCAAAATCCAAAAAAAAAATAACTGATGAATGAGAAAAAGGATTGAAAAAGTAAAGAAAAACAATCGCCCTCTAGTGAAAACCACTTCAGTGGTACTTTAGGCAAGTACCTTGGTGAAAACCTGGCAAACAGGTGCCTCACGTAAATAAAGCACCTCCATCTATTCTTTGGCTCTTTATCCTACCATTTATCCATCGCCTCATCATTTATCCTATTTATTCATCCATCGCCTTATCCACGCCCATATCATAGCTTGATGTTGAGAAGTATTGTATCCCCTTAGTACTACTTGGCATATTCCAAAGGTCAGTTTGTCCTGCCTATATTGAGGTAGTTTATCACATGTCATGCTAGGGGAAATTCATTATGAATCATATCAGGTTCTTGTATATCTTAAAGTCTTATTTGAAAATCCAAAAACATTTGTAAAACATTCATCAGAAAATCCAAAAACATCAAAATATTGTGTAGCAGAAAATCCAAAACATCCAAATTCCTGTACAGTTAAAATCCAAAAATATTCACAAAATTGTAAAGTCAAAAATCCAAAACATCCAAAACACATCAAAATCCCTAAAATGGTCAAACATAAAAAAATCCAAAAATGGTACCCTATTGTCGAACTACATTGTCTCTGAGCTTGAACGTAGGCAAGGCTTATCTTTGATTAGCCCCCAAGACACCCTAGGTTAGTCCTTTAGGAGTCTATCATAATAAACTGGCATTTTGTCAACTGTTCATATCTCATCTTCAATAAGTCGTGTCAGTCGAACTACGTGGTCTTTGCATGTATAACATAGGAAAGGCTTATCTTTGATCAACCCCCGAGGCCCCTAGGATAGGTCTTTTAGGTTAGGTTCTTGGTCAAAACTCTTGAAAATTCCCAAAAAAATTCAAATATTGAAAAACAAAAAAACATCCAAATATCAAAAAACACAAAAAAAAATGAAAACTCATAAAATACAAAAACATTCAAAAAACCCTAAACAACCTCAAATAACCGACAAACATAAATAGTCACATAAACTTTCAAAAAGACCAAAAATAGCCTCAATTTTTTTTCAAAATACCAAACACATTGAAATATTCTAGAAAAACCAAAACCATCCATCCCATTTCGCTTTCACCCGCAATAAACCTCCACCCATAATAATTCAATCGTCGCCTTCAACCTTTGGAAAATAAATAGAAAACAAGTTTAGCAAGTCATAAAGTGAGAACTTAAGTGTCAAAATATAAAGCCTAAATCATAGGTAAATGTGTCAGTGAAGTTTATATCAACAACTTATCATTAGCATCATCATACTACATGAAAACCATCTGATCAACATGTCTTAGGATGTATCCTTCTTGCGATGGACATCAAGATCAGAAATCACCTTAGCTAAAATTAAACTGGCGAGAGATATAGATAACACTGACTGTTTATCTTTCATCTTTTCTTACAATTTATCTTAATAACCCATTCCAAGGACCTCTCGATGATGTCTATCAAAACAATTTAGAGAGAAAGGAATGGGGCATCTATCATTATCTTTCATTTGTTGTGCTTGTGGGTATTCTTGTAAAATAAACTTGGCACATACTTTAGTTGTGTGTAGGAAGGTTTCTTGGAGTACGTTGTTGACTATTGTGTATGCTTTGGTCCAATATATTCTAGGATTCTAACTTACATTCCAACGAGGTTTCCATATGTCAAGATGTGAATAGGAACTATCCTATTTGTTTGCAGAGTCAAAGTCCATTACACTAGATACAACGTCATCTTGATTATCAATACCTCGATGCATCATGTCTATGTGTTATATCAAACAATAAGGAACATCGGAAAATCCTAATCCCAAGATATGAGCAACTCATCATCTTGCATTCATCATCGTCATGCATTTCTCATCACCATCTTTAATAAAGTCTTGGTGGATCATAGACTTGTTGGATCTCTTAAAGAAATCATCAAAATCAATGGTCAAATCATCTTGTTTCTTCTATCTTCTCTTTGTGCTAACCTGGTATCATGACAGTCAACCAAAAACATCATCAATGTATCCATCCCACATCCACAAAACATTAGCATAATCATTGCATATCACATCATATATACTGCATCATCATTATCATTTGAGTTGTGATGAATACTATAGATTTGTTATTCTAAACATCTTAAATCATTGCATTACATATCATAAACATACATTTCATTATCATATCATAAGCATAAACATCTACATGATCCATCCATACATCCATATTCATACATAATTATCTCATAAAATTGCATAGAAAATACCTAAAAAGACATGCATCCATAACATTTGCATACATAATCATAGCATAACATTTTCTTACCATATCATCCATCCCATAATATGTCATGAAAAAAGATAATGGAAAAATAATATAACATTGCATCCATCCATATCATTACATCTCATGTATCATTGCATATCATATAAGCATCTCACATCATATGCATCCATACAATCATAAACATGAAATAAGATGAACACATCATATCAAATCCATATTCATATCATATATATCAAAAAATGAATTTCATGGAACAATATCTAGGTTAGTGTATGTATATCAATCATAAATAGAATATCCACGAGGCTATCAAAAAGGAGCACATGAATGTATATCTGTATAAAACAATCGGGCAACAAAATCAAAAAAGTGTCTATAAAAATTGAGCTAGCCCTGATGGTTGCTCCTCTCTTCGGCCCGTCTCTCCAGTTGATCCTCAACCTTGGGTCATACATCACTCCTTTGTGAGTATTCAGGCTATCTAAGTGGTGCTGGAACATCTCGATGATAGTGCATCCTGTAATAGGCTACCTCGGTCATTGCCTTTATGTATAGCCTGGCGAATACAGTCCTACCCTGTGTAGCCATTGTCATCACCTCCAACTACTGGTGGAAACCAATCTCTTGATCTCTCTCGGTAGTCACAGCCTGTACCTATTGTCATGACTGATCTCTCTCTATTGTGATAGCCACAATCTATTGTCTGTCCTGGTCTCGCTCAACAGTGATCACTAAAATTTGTTGCCAGGCTTGATCCTGCTCACCCATGAGAACCTGCACCTGCTACTGCAACTATTGAATCTGTATGTCTCAAGGTTCTAGTGGTGGTGTTGTATTGGCTACTACTGCACTAGATGTTGTTGAATAGGAGGCTACTGTTGGGGCTGTTGTCCCACTAGTAGGGCCCCTAGAATCTATCCATCTTGGCCATCCTGGCCATACTATCCCCTGCCTCTGCCCATGCCTACTCCCCTCCCTCTTGGTCTTCCTCGTGGAGGAGAACCCACTGGATCTTCCAACTGGTGAGGGGGTGTAAACCATACATCGTATGCAGGCATCATATGCGCATCCGCCTGACCTTGATCGTAAGCCCATGGTTGTGCTACCAATTGTCGAAAACCCTCGACCACCTCCAGAGTTGGGATGGTAGGTCCCCATGTGGGAACCTCTCGAGCTAATCTTGCAAATATAGCTTTGTAGGCATCATCTGGCCTATCATGTTGCTCATCAGCTATTGTGCAACCCTTTTTAGCAAATACCGCTCTATGATCATGTGCTCCCGACCCTGCATATACTGGGTTTGTCTCGCAAAGAAGAGTTGTTGTGTATCATCGTACCACGCTAGCATCTGTAGCCAGGGTCACCATCTGAAAACTGTCATATCATCCAATACCCAACGCCAGTATGGAATCCCAAGCTTCCCTGTATGCTAGAGAGTGACGGTGCCCCTATATCGCCAAACCACAGGGTCATCTGGCTCAACATCGACCATTTGCACAATCTGTCAGAGCACAACAATATGCTCCCAAGCCCAAATATGAAGCAAGGTAACCCTTGTGAATAGCTTTGCCATCATAGTAGACAAAGGAATGCATATAATGATACAACGAGGCCAACATTACTAGACCCCATGCAAATAGTGTCCTCCTATAGAGAATCCTATGACATGCCAAGCCCCATCTTGGGTTGAATCCTCTACTCTGTTGATCAAGAGCAACCAAGCCGGAGGTAATGGCTGCAATAATCAATCAGAATGTGGGCACTTGACCTCTATACATCTCGAGTTCTATCTGTGAAGTGACTAGAACGAGGTCCTCAATCTCCATCACCTCATTGTAGGCATCATATCTAGTGTCAACATCATAAATCACACGCTCGCCATGTATTGGAAAACATAGAATCTTCCATACATCCTCTAAGGTCACTGTTGCCTCGCCTGTCAAAAGGTGGAATGATGAAGTCTCACTATGCCATCTCTCGCACAGCGTCGTCATCATAGCCAGATGTGTCTAGACAACAGGCATGTATGCAATGTACCATAGGCCGATCTCCCCCAAGTGCTCCTAGTGCAACTCAGATAAATCACCAAGTCTCTCCAATACTGTGGGTCGGTGCTTATGAGACATCAAGGGTGGAATGACCTATTGAACTCACAAAGTGCACGACGTCAAAATCTGAAAAATATTTGACTCAATTTGAAATTTTCAGCTCTAAAATGACAATACTGTCGCTATATTTCAAATTCCAAATTATGACGTCTGAAGGCATTCAAATTACAAGTTGAAAATTGTGTCGCTAGACACATATGCGTCACGATTTAAACTTTGGAAACCCTAACCCTAATTTCAAATCGGGAAGTGTGTTGCTATAAACATATGCATCACAATTTAAAATTGGAAACCCTAATTCTAAATTGTAAATTGCATCGCAATACACATATGCATCGCTAAAATTCATTTTAGCGTCGCTGATTCTAATTTTAGCGTCGCTATATAGCGACGCCGCTAAAGTTTCAAATTCAAAATGCAATAAATGCATCAAAAAGTCAAATTTCAAATCAAGTTTTGAGTTACATACTGATGGTCTTGCGCTTGGAAGCCGCTGGTACTCTCGAACCCAGTCGGAAATGTGTCAAGGGAGCTCTTGTCATGCCATTTCGTCAGAGGGTCAAAGCTAAAAACAACAAGAATTCTCTAAGGTGTGAATGCACAAATGAATTGAAAGTGACCCTTCTTGGCTTATTTATGCTAAAAAATTAGGGTTTTTTACCCTAATTTAGCCTTCAAGCTAGGGTTTATCATCATTTTCACCAATTTTTCCAATTGAAACCTTATTTTGTATTGTGTTTTGCATTTTTGGCATCTTTTTTGCACCTCGGAGCCTTTCTGGACCCCTAAGGCAACTTTTCACTTTTATCAAGAAATCAACCCAAAATTCAAAATTTCCTCCTAATTTTTTGAGAGGGTAGGGAATCAGCTTTATCCTTCAGCAGTGGGGCATCTAAAAATCAGAATTTTTTTATTTTTTGATCTAGGCAACAGTTTTTAATCCGAGGAGCATCAGCCTTTGAATTGAAGTAGCAGGTACCTCGCTTCAAAGAGGGAAAAAATGTCTTGAATGATATCATACACTCGAATCGGGTATACTAACATCATTTCCTCTTGAAACCCATCTTCTTTTCGCTTAATTATTTAAATTAGCCTAGCTATTTAATTAATTGTATTATTTTCATCTATTAACCTAATTCATCAAATTAGGTTAATTCACCCCCTTTCACGCTAACATTTCATCTCATTAAATTAAATAAATCAAACTATTAATTTAATTCCATAAGTCTTCTTATTTAATTAAATAACCCTAAGTTGTTTAATTAAATGCCATTTCACCTTTCCCCATTCATTAATTATTCAATTTAATGAATATCACTTTAAATTCTTCTAAAACCCCCTAATTGTATGATTAAAATGGTTTAATTAACAATTATCTAATTAATCCAATTTTCCTCCAAAAGGGGAATATTCCCATGGAATATTCCTTCCCCTTTTATGCACAATTAAACTTTGTTTTAATTTGCAAAATATCTTTTTTCCTCACCCATGAGAATATTCCAAAGAATATTCTCTCTCCTCTAATCATTTGAAAAAGGGAATATTCTCACTTGGCTTCTTGAGCAAGTTAAAATTGAAACCTCTTGAGCAAGTTAACCTTTGACCTTTTAAATAGGTCAAAAGTGTGTTTTTTTGGAAGGAATGAGAACCCTTGATTAAATCTCATCTTGCATTCTCACCCATTGATGAGAATCCATGATATATGCCTCTAATTTCTTCCATCCTTGACCGATGATTAACCTTTTTGATCTCAACTCTTCATTTCTCATTTTCTTTCCTATAAATAAAGCACTATTTGCAGACAAATGGATCGATCTTTCAATTTGCAAACTTATCTTGTTGGAAACTATTGTTGTGTGAATTGGGGGAGGAACCCGATATGATTGCCATTCTTGATGACAATGAGGTGGGAGGATCTAACCCGGGTGGGAGAAGGTCTAAAAGACTGGCTTTGGCGGCGTCCAAAGGTCAAGAAAGTAACAAAAATTCACAGAGCTCTGAGGAGAAAAGCACCCACAGTCCACAAGAAAGTAAAGAAAAAGAGGTGATGGAAGAGAATGACTCTTCCACGGAAGAGGTCCCGAACAACTTGGGAAAGGATTTAGTGGAGGAGGAAGATTCAGAAGCAGAAAGTGATGATGGAAATGAGAATGAGGATAAGGATGAGGACTTGCTGCAAGAGATGAGTTGGGAGGAGGATGGTGGTAATGCTATGGAAAGTCAAGAGAAGACGGAATTAGAAGACAAGGAGGAAGAAAAGGTTGAAGATGATGGTAATGAGAGGGTCAAAAAATTGGAGGAAAGGGAAGGATAAGGATGGTATAATTCAAGTTATTGAAATCATTGAGAAGAGAAATATTGAGGAAATACTGCAAGTTTTAGAGGAAGCAATCCAAGAACAAGACAAAGACTACATAATTCAAACCCTAGAAAAGGCTGTTAAAATTTTATGCTCTGTGGTTGACGTTGTTATGAAGAAGGCTATAATGTCCACTATTTTTGGAATGAGAAAAATTAAAAAACAATAAAAGAAAAAAGCAACGGATAAGAAGGAGGACTTGGCTGGGAAGATGGAGCTGAAGGAAGCAGTGGAGGACATGGTGGAGGACCTACTAATAGCGTGGAAAATGATTGAGGAAGCATAACAATGATGCTTCGTGTTGTTGTTCTTTTTTTTTGTTTAGATGGTCAATTTTGTTATCTTTCAAACTTTGGTTAATGGTCGTTGGTGCCTTTTATATACTATCTATAGGACTGATAATATTTTTAGTTTCAACATGGATAATTTGAAAGTTATTAATAGGTTTATTAAGTTAAGTAGGATGGATGTTGCTGATAGTGGGTTAAAGTTTTTTGATACTGTTGGTAGAACTGTAATGTTTGATCGAATGAGTATTGGTTAGGCTTTTTGCTTGTGGGAGGGGGCAAGTTTGGTGGGCTTCCTTTTTTTGTTGTTTCTTGCCACCTGTTGTTCTCATAATGTTGTATTAATCTATTTGGGTCAAGGCCCTCTCCCTGCTTAATCAATCAAAAACTTATGTTGTTGGAATCACTCACACTCACACTCATCTTTGTTCACATTTAGCATATTTTAGTTCATTTTTAGCTGCATATTAGCTTTAAGCTTCCATTAATGGCTTCCATGCATCCATTTAGCTTATTTATAGAATAGTGTTTGAATCTTTTTTGGTTTAAATCTCATTTAGATTAGCTTAGCAATTGCATATTTATATCATTTTTAGCATAAAGTCATATTAATTTAGCTTTCATCATGTTTAATTTAGCTTAAATCATGTATTCATCTACATATCACAACGATTTCATTGATTCTCTTCAATAGAATCGATTGGAACAGGCTCACTAATCACAGGATTGGGAAAGGGTCATTGTTCCACATCAACACGACACCAATTCCAAAACGGGATAAGTTTCAAATGGGTTAGAGTAGACATTTAAATGTGTTCACTGTTTAGAATGCTTCATTTCAATAAATTTTTAGTTTATCTTTCATTTGAATGATCTTGTTTAAGATTGAGTATTAGTGGCTACGTTATGCTTCGATTCTTCATGGATCAAGTGTAATCGGCCCATACTAGTATCCTTGGTCAACATTATCTAGTATATAATCTATAGCATCGTAAATTCTCACCCTTGACAATTTCACACTAGATTTTGCTCCCTCCCAAGTGCATGGACCTAATTGTACATCTAATTTCCTAAATTATTCATTCCATGGCTCATATGGATATTTATCAAGAAAACCCATGTACAAAACCAAAGCAAACATTTAATATTTTTCTCCCAACACTTTACATCCTGTAAAATAGGGCTAGGAAAAAGTTTCCCTAGGCGACTTGGTCCTCCTATTTTGCCTCCAAAATTTAGTATGTTGGAGTTGGCATTTTATTATTTGAATTTCAAATGTCAAACATTGACTTTCGGGATTTAATTTTTAGGAAATTAGATTAAATGTCTATAAATACGTAGTCATTTCACCACTTGGAAACTAAGTGAACTAAGAGGAAATTTTGGAAGTAGGATCATTATCAAGTAATTATTATCAAGTCAAGAGCATTCAAGAGTAGATTTATTGTAGCAATTCAATATCAAAGCATCATGCGAGTTTGTTCATGTTTATGTTATCATTTTGTTTGTACTAACCCTTATAAGTGTTTCAAGCAAATCAAGACAAAAAAAAATCAAGCCTTGAGGAGATGTGCATGACTTTAGTCCTTCAAGGAAATTGGATCTAAGTGGTGAGTTGTATTCCATTGTTGATTCATCATTCATTTGTCATTTAACCTCTATCCCTCAAAAGGATAAGCTCTCTATTATCAATCTTGCCATTGTGGAGATGGAAACACCAACATAGGGTTTGACTGAGGCAAGCCCCTATATGGAAAAACCCTTCCTCTCTCTTTGAATGTGTAGGTTTCAGATCTAAAGGATATTAGAGGAAGATTGAAGATCATTTATTTATTGTTGCATTCAAACCCTACAACTTGATAACATATGGAAACTTAGTTATCTCAATATATGACAAAGATTCGACAATGAGCACCAAAAGGAAGAAAGCTCTAATTAGGCTCTCGAGGACCGTGAAAGAAAATCTAAAATTGGTCAACAAGGACATAGTCACCCTAGGTGACTTAGTCCCCCAAAATCAGGTCCAAATTTGAACCACAAGTGCACAATAGTCTATCTTTCTCAAATCTGGTCTCAGTATTTCACTTCCAACTTCCAATTTCTCTGTATTTGCATCAAAATAGTATATTCTCATAGTCATTTAGATACATCATTTTATTTCTATCAAAAATACATTTCAATCCCCCAAAGAAATTTAGATCCAAGGTTGATTGGCTCACCTTCAAGGTTGCAAGTCAATCTAATTCCCTTGTTGATCTGAATTATATTTTTTTTAGTGAAAGGTGGCTAATCCTAGTAAAACCCTAGGATCATTTCTCATACATTACATAATACGATCTCTCTACTACTCCCTACATTTAGGTGGCATATTTGATAATAATAGATTCATCTACACCAAGGGAATTAACTTCCTTTTTACTCTTATTAGCGTAGGTACTTATAATAGTCACATGATACTCAATATGTTTGAGTACAATACCATTGAGAGGGGGGTGAATCAGTGGTCTAATGAGGAACCAAATTTTATTAATTAACTCACTTGTATTATGCAAAGAGATCCATTAAAAATACTTCAAACATTATAGGTATTGAATGTTGAGTGAGTCACAATGATATGAAAATCAGAACATGATACTTGAACAAAGATGAAAAGATGACCTATTGAACACAATATGAAAAACTACCAAGAGGAGACGTAACACAAGTATTATGAGTGGAAAACCCTAAAAGGGTGAAAAACCACTCTGAAAATAAAGTTTATTAAGCCTCATTGGCCAAAAACCTCATGGTTACATTCTATGCCTCACTAGCTACATTTTATGCGTCACTGGCTACATTCTATGCCTCACTACCAAAACAATATGACTCATTGGAAAAACAATATGCCTCACTGGAAAAAATACACCACTTCCATTAACCTCAGAAGAAATAAACAAAAATTAGAGGGTTACTTTGTTTCCAGACAATCCACTACTCTATCTCTACACCAGCAAAACTCCATCTCCCTTACTCAAACATACCACAACACTAATTCATCAATCAAAATTTTCAATTCTAACAACTACCTTCACAATTGCATTAATGGAAAGTGGGAAGGGCAGGAAACTGGCGTTTTTAATTTTTTTGAAGATTTGGACGATGGAGGGGATGACTCAGATGATGATGAGCAATGGCATCACCTTTTCTTGCTAGTTTATCGGCAGAGGATTCTTTCGTTTCTCATGTGTTTGGTGCATGATGTTCCTAGCACAGTTGTTCAAGGTTGTTTAGTGTCTTCCTCTCACACTATCATTTGGTGCCTGTGTTTTTGGGAGGTTAATTCTGTGTGTTTCGTGGTTGGGTTGCATGGGGTGTTGGTAGCTTCCTCTATCTCTCCCGCTTGTGTTGTCCAAAGTCTTGATACCACTAGTGTCGAGCATGGTGTTGACCATTGGCCTTTTCCTTTTGCATTTGATGATTCCTTTTTGGATCGATCCTTGTAGAAGTTTCTCCTGGTGTGGTTCTTGAGTGTGGTTCTATTTTTTGCTTTGCAACACCGCTCTCCTTCTCTACCTCTTAGCCACTCTATGGCTAGGCATTTTGATTTGGCTCCAGGTTTCTATCCTATTGGTACATTCCTATGTTGGCTCGAGGTCCTGAACTTGGATTTGGTTGTTGGTTCTTGGCTTGTTGATGTTTTGTTGTGTTTGCTTCTTACAGTGAGCTTGGGGGTTGTTTTATCCCAACTCTTTCAATCCTTTTTCTATATTGAGGTTGGTCCTTGGCCTGTGAGTTTTTGGTTTCTCAGTGTGGGCTCGGTTTTAGCCTTGGTTTTTTCTTTGATCCATTTGAAGTTGGTACTTGGATGGTGGTTTCCTATTTTTGGTTCTTTCTTTCGTTGGTACTCTTTCTCTTTTAGTTTGAGGATTTGGGGTTTTTCTTGTAAGTTCCTCGAGTGGTTGTGATGCCCTTGTTTTTCATTGTGGCTTTTTTTGTGGGCTCTTTCTCCTACAACTTTTATGATTTTCTATCCCTGGAGGTTGTGGCTCTTGCAAGAGTTGTTTCTAAATCTCTTTTGGTTTTTTCCTCTACGCTATCCCCTGTTGTGTGGTTGGGGTTGGCTATGGTTTTTCTTCCTTTTGCAAGTGTCAAAGCTCTATACCTATCACTTTTTTTGGTGTTTTCTTATCTTGAGCTCTTTCCCGGTTTGTTGAAGTTTCAAGTTTTCTTTATGGCCCTTGTTGTGTGATTTTAGTTGGCTCTCTGGAAGTTCTTTCAGGGGTGGTGGGGGCTCTTCCCTATTTCAAAATCTCTTGTTTCTTTCTCTAAAGACATCGGGATTGGAGAGATTGTCAATCATTTTTCTCTGTTGGCCTTGGTGGTTAGGAGTTTGGATAATGTTTTGTTGCTCCAAATGTTCATCCTAAAGATTTGTGGAAGTTTGTTCTCTCGAGATTTGGCTAAGGTGCTTCCAATAGCTTCCTTTTTGTACCAGTTGCTCGAGCTTCCAAGGGATGAGGTGTCTACTCTTTCTACTAGTGTTTCGGGGTCCTGCTAGGTTCTACAGCTAAGGTCTTCTATGGAGGGGGAGACTGCTCCTTTAGAGGTGGAGCCCTCTCCTATAGAGGTGGATTTGGATGTTGTGGTCAAGTTGGGAGGCTGCCTTTTCCTTTGTATGTTCCTTTTGAGGTGGAGCCTTTTTGTGCAGGGGAAGAGGGTCATTGGTGGTTTTAGTTCTCACTTCATCCTCTCTTATAGAGGGGAGCTCTCTCCTTCTGAGGTAGAGACTAAGTTGGTGCTTCTGGTTGGGTGGTGGTTTGGGTTGGTTATTGCTCCTCAATGTTCTGTTGGGCTCCCTCACTCCCCTATTTTGGTTGGGGGTCTTGATATGTTGAACTTGTTTTCATGCAAGGGTTGGTGTTTTAAAGGTTTTACTATTTGGGAGACTTTTTTGTATGGTTATGATGTCTCCAATGGAGGTGGGGAGGCAAGTTGGTCGATGGGGGCTCAATGCTATGTCAGTACTAAAGTTAAGTATGGTTCATGATTGTTTTCTCTAAGTATCAAGCTTGATGTTGGTTGGTTCTATTGTAGAATATTGATGGGATTTGATGTTTTTTGGAGGTGTGGGGCTCTTTTTCCTCCATTACTACCACCGATTTTGACTCTTAGAGTGATCGGTTCACCATTGGATGGCTATTTCAAGGAGCGTTGATGGGCTCAAATTATTTTGTGTACAATATTGCTACTTTGTGGGTGGCCGATTGGCCTGTTCTTTTGGCCTTGAGGCCTATCTTGTTAATGGATTAGATGTTTGGGTGTTCTTTCTGCAGCCCAGGGGGTGGGAAACTAGTTATAGGTTCTACAAGCATTTGGACTTGGAAGAGGGGGGCTCTTTGTACCTCCAGTAATACCACTGACTATGGCTCTCAGAGTGATAGGTTTTCCATAGTGCTCGGATTTGAATTTGGTTTTCTAAGAGTTAAGACTATTGTGAGATAGTTTTCTCATGATCTGTTGGTTTCAAAATGTTTTAAAATCTACAATAATTTGTTAGAATTTTGGGTTGTTTTTCCCACTTTTGAGGAGGTTATGGTGACTAGGTGCTATGTTGCTACATTGTGGATGGTTGTTTGGCCTATTTTGTTAGCTATGAGGTGGAATCATGTGGGGGAAGAATATGAAGGTAACTAATGGATTCATGCATTGTGCCATGTTGGGTGCGACCTCAGGACTTATATTTTTGCTCTGGTTATATGGCTCCTCTGAATCTGTTGATGCTTAGTTTTATTATCCCATACTGTTATTTCATGATAGCTATGTTATGGTTTCATACCTACTGGACTTTGGTTAACCTCATAAATGGTTGGTGCACTATTTTGGGGATTAATTTGGGGATTTTGTTTTTTATTATGCTGATGATGGTTTTGTGGTTACATTTTTGGTTACTTGGCCTGCATGCCATTATGATGTTTTCTGGTAGGGGATGGTGTTGTTTTTCCCAACATGTTTCTTTGTTTATTGTTCTATCTTTGTAACCATGGGATCAAGGCCCTTTCCCTACTTACCTAATCAAAAACTACCTTCACACCAAAACCACACTAACTCATGGCCAAATGCATGTCAAATTCAATTCCCATCACTTGCCCATTGGAATTCAAATAGACTTTGCATATATTTCATTGATCTACAGTTTGGCACCTTCATGGTGACCATTGATCATTACTTTACAAAAAAATTACACAGCAGAACCACGGGCACATACATGCAAACACCTATCAAATTGAAGCCTTGGGAAATAGTTGTTAATAATGTTTAAATAAGAGCCTTTGATCTCATACTCCCACCTCTTCACCAAACAAATAAAGACCATTGATATTTCTTTAAGCAAGGTAACTTCTCGAGCAAGTAAAGAGGGGCTGGTAACCAATGGTTTTGAAACCCTCAAACAATGAACTAAGTAACTTTTGACCCGCTATTATAAGTCACCTTTCAAATAGAAGAAAAATAACCTTTTATTTACCTTGCATAATGAACATAAGGAAAAATGTCATTAGGGTTTTAGAACAAGCCTTCAATCAATGAAGAAACCCTAATCAAATAAAAAGCACATAATGGATGCAACAACATCTTAGAGTGAATGAACCACCATGAGGAGATGATCAACAATCACAATGCCAATCGATCAACATGAACTCTTCAACAAGGCCACCAACCATGGAGCAAATGAACAAGTGTCTTTCAATGTAGCATCAATCACTAATGAAGAACAATGACAAAACAAAAAGTGCAAAATCCCAATGCATCAATCCTTTGTATCAATCTTTCCTTTGCACCAACACCAACAAAGCAACATGATAGATTACTTACTCTTGCAACAACACTAGGAGATAGATGATGAATCATGTGATCAGTCACAAACCACATCAGCAAGTCTCTTTGACATCAATGACAAACAATGCCAACACAAGAGCCTTGGAAATATTCACACCAATCTAACCTACACTCCCCAACATTGATCTTCCATATATTTTTCCAAATGTTACCATTACAAATACTTTATTGAACTATACATTGTAACTCTAACACACAATATTGGTACAACTCAAGTTCAATGAGTGATTTTTTAGAAATATGAAGCAAAAAAAATCATTTTGAGCTATTTCAAAGACCTCCTTTCCCTATTGATACCAATCAATATTATTTTTAAGAATTATAAATTATTTTTATTGATAGAAGTTAGAGCATATTAATCTCTTTTGTGTGTTGTTCATATTTACTTCATTTAAGATAAATATCCATGATCTATTCTAAATGAATATAAAAATAAGCACCATCATACTAATCTTGCTCAATTCATTTATGAATTTCCATATAGCCAAAACAATGATTCATATTATGATAAAAATAATATGTTAATTTCTCAAATGAAGCTCACGTGATTTAGAAAGTAGTAAGAAACTTCCATCATTTGAATGGAAACATGTTTTAATAATTTTAATTCTAACTTAATATAAAATAAAAGAGTAAAGAAGAATAAAGCACATACACCAACCCAAATCTTATATATATACCATGAACAACAATTGAAGAAAATTTGTAATTTGCAATTTTGGTAGCAATTTATAATTTTATTCTAAAATCTAAGGAACTTTAGACTTTGGTGTGGCTTAAATTTATACAATTTATAATTTTGAGTTTCAAATTAAAATTATTTCTCAAATTCCAAATGATGCACGCACTTTATCGTTAATTTACAATTTTTATTCAATTTATAATTACACACTTTTGGATAAGAGGCTTTGGTCTTTCAAACTCCATTTATATTTTAAATATTTGTGCATATTATACTTAAAGGTCCAAAGGGATAAATGGATGACTTTGACTTTTTTAATTTTAAATTCTACTCCAAAGTTCAAAGAATAGCTAGAAGAACTACGATACCTTGCAAAGTTGTGCCTTCGGAAGTTTGATATTTCAATCTTTTGAAATGGTTTACAAAATTGTACATGTTAATTTTTATTTTATTTTATGTTTTTCTATTTGTTTAAATAAGTTTGTAAATTTAATATTTGGACTCAAGAGTGTAAGGAAGCAAAAATTATCGAATGATAAACCTTTGCACTTATAATATTGATAGAAATTAAGACTTAAAGATTAGTCAATTTCACCTTCATATTATGAAGATTGCAACTCCAATAATTAAAAAAAAGGAAATCAAACATGAATTATCAATAAAAATGGAATTGATTATTTTAATGTAGATATAAAATGATAGTTGGAATGGGCATTTAATCAAATCATAGTAAATTGCATGCAATGATTTAATAGTTTTTTGTGATTCAAAATGCTAGAGACTTAGTGTTTATGGAATAAAAAGCATAATTAAATTCTTGACTCAAAATTCCAAATTAATATAATCTTAGAGTTCAAAACTCACTCAACATTTCACATGAATTCAAAAATTTTGACCTTCAAATATGAGCTATATCATTACATGGGTAAATTTTTTTATCATGTTTAGGTCTAAAGAAGCATACTTTCAAAGTCCAAAAATTAAGGATTTATGGATTAGGACAATGTAGCAAATGCTTATGAATGTAAACTAGAGTTCAAAGTACATAAACACTTGGAATTTCAAAATTGAAGGGGAGGTTGAACATTTGCAAATTGGATCAATAGTTCATTCAACTAAAATTTTAGGGTTTTGGGGATTTTGTTCTTTGGGTAAATTTTTTTGAAGTGATGAAAGTATAAAGTTTGAACTCTGAACTACAAAGTATATTGGTGTAGATCAATTGTTAAAGTTCAAATTAATTTAATTTTAAAGATCAAGATCAAACACTTTTTTTTACAAAAAACATATTGGATCTAAAATTCTTGTCCAAATGAAACCCAAACTTCAATTTTTTTTTTATATATTGAAGAGAATATCAATGTGATGATTTGGAGGGAGAGTGATTTGGGATATATCAACATGACTTGTGAAAATGGGAATTAGTCAAATATTGATAATTCTCAATTTAATAATTATTTTGTTGAACCAAGATGATAAAAATATTTTGAGAGTTGATTATGAATAGGAAACTCTAAAAATAATTTGGCGACTCATTTAAATAAAATGATACAAGTTACTTTTACATGAGCTTGAATGTAACAAGGTAAATTAAAAAGCATGAATAGATAGAGTCAAGGCTTAAAGTATCACATTTGAATGACAATTGCACAATCAACAAAGAATTTAATCACTCCTAGAACCTAAATAAAGAGATTTAATATTTGACCCATACAACCAAAGGACAACATTGACTCAAGGTTAGATAGCGTGACAACAACATAACTCAATTTTGACCTTTCTAGACAAAAAATGTGAAAGATGAATGAAATATAGAAATGAAAAATATGATAAAGGATCCCCAATCTGAAGAATATAGGGGTGTGTTGTGATGGCCAAACAAATTCCCCCCCATATTAAAACAAACATAAAATTTCCTAGGACCAAGTTATGAATGATATAGAATAATGAAAATCTCTATTCCAAGATAGGGGAATCCTTGTGAATAGTAAGAACCATATCTTAATTTATGAATAAGGTCATTAGTTTTAACACAAAATAAACACTTCACTATGGTATGATTCCAAATGAATTCAAAATAGGAAGACTACCTAGGAGACAACTTTCAATAACTAGTGCATCCATACGTATAGAATGCATTCACACAATAGTTAGAATATGTCAAATTTATAGTGATATTCACACCAATTTCACCCAAGTGTGTCCAAATGCACTTATTTCCTAAATTTTTCTAAATGAATCAAATAGTACAACTTGAATATTAGGTGGGTTATAATCATGTTATTGCATTATATATATATATATATATATATATATATATATATATACAGATAAGAGTTCCTTTCGGTTGATGTCCTCCTTAATGTTCTCAGTGGAAGTATCCTTCTGTAACAGGCACAAAGTGGTGGCAGATCTATGCATAATCTTCAGAGCAAAGCAGGTGACATTAAGAAGCTATTTTTCCAAATTCTCCATTTTCTTTTTAAGTTTGTCAACCTCCTCCCAGACAGTGTCTTGTTTGTTGCTTCCCTCCTCCATAGGGGCCTTCCCCTCAGCAATGGTTGTGTCCCCAGTCCTAATACCCTTAACCATAACACGATTGGGATCCAAGGAACTCATTTTTAAACTTTCAGAGATATGGAAGGAGCTGCTTGTAGAAGTAGAAAGGGCTTCCTCCTCCACTTCCTTCCCATCCTTACTCTTATTCTCACTTTCCCCTCCATTATCAGACTCAGAGGCCTCCTTGAGACTCTTCTCTTTTTCAGGTTTGGTTATTAGTCTATTGGACTTGCAAGGAGTATTGGTCTCCTCAGTAATTTCAATATCCGAGTCAATTTGTTGTAGCCTGAATTTGGTTTTCTTTGAAGATTTGGCTTTAATTTTGAGGGTTGGTGCATTTCATTTCTTATCCTTCCGATTTTCAACAAACCCAGTATTAGGGGATGTGTCCTAGGGAGGGGTTTTCAAGGCTTGGTTTTTAATACATTTTTTCTTGCTAGGGCCTGGGGTTTCCATGATACTGGTCGACGACGGAGTAGAAGAGACAGGGGTTTCTTCAACAATAATGGGTTGAGGAGGACAGAGGGCAAGGTGAAAATGGTAGAGTCTAAACATAAGCCCTTGGTGTAGAATGGTAAAATTCTTACCCAAATTCATAACTTCAACCACATCTTTCACTGTATTTTCCAGAGAGTGCAAAAGAAAAAATAGAATTGAAATATTGTTGTGATTCCTAAGATGATTGAGAAAAGGAAGATGGTAATAGTAATACACACCAAATCTCCCCTCAAGTGTGAAATATTTCATCATGACCATGCACACTTTGTCCCAGGGTTTTGGAAGTTGCTCACAATCGTAGCCACCACAAAGTTTGACGGGTTATTCGTCCCCACAAAAGAATTGGTTAAGGTTGACCTGGTCAGAAACTTTGCTCATTTTCTTCCATTTTCGCCCATCCATTGTAAGAAGGTTTAGTTTTTTTTAATTTAAATCATTAGGTTGAGGATTCATATCATCAATATATAAATTATTATCAGGTTTTTTGGTTGGTGAAATAATAAAACTTTCATCTCTCTTACCATAAAAATAAATAATAAAATTAATGAAATAGAGGAGAGGGTTTTTATATGGTGTCATTTGTCAAGGAGTTTTTTTCTATCATCATGCATGTTGTGCTCCACAATGTTTATTTCTTCGTTCAACTTGGCACGTTTGTTGGGTATGTGCATATCACACATAGTCATTAGTCAATAGTACATCTAATATGTTGAAATTTTCAATATTTTCCTATTTCATGTAAAATTGTATGTTGACCTACATAATGTATTAATAATTGTTTCTTTTCAAAATTGTAATGAAGAACATTACTATCAAAATTTTAATTTCATATTGTACATCACAATTTTTTTTGCTACAAGTATATCTATTTTAAGTATCTATATTATATTTCCTAGAATTAACATCACTTTCTTCATACTCAAATATTGTATTATCATGAATCTTAAAGTCCATTAGGGAAGAATCACTCAAGTCATATTTATCAAATTTACTATCATCGTCTTCATCCTCAAACATAGGGTTATTATAAATCTTAAACTCAAATAAAGAGGAATCATTTATCTATCCCAAATAAAATTGTTTATAAACTTTGTATTCAAGTTTATGATTGAGATTGTCCAACTGAATAATTATAATATTAGCTTTAAGATAAAGAAAATTAACCTCTTGAGTTTGTGAATTTGGATAATGAAATTCTTCAACATTCACACTCACATCTAAGTAAGGAAAATTGGTGATAATTAACTCACTATTTAATTTTGAAAATCTTGCCTCACATGTACTATTAAATCAATTATATTGTTGTTTTCATCATAATTATAAGGAGAACACGACTCTTCATTTAGAAAAAAAATCACTCAAATTTTCAATCAATATGTCATCATATTATTATCTTCATAGTGAACCTATTTATTGCACATATTTTTATAATAACAAGCATCTCTAAGATTACATTCAACATTACCAATATGAATGTCATTAATTTTAGTACCAAACACATTAGAATAATTTATTTCAACTTATTTTTTAGATCCATCCAAGAGTATACAAACATTGTAGGCTTTTAATCTTTCATGTTTGAGAATTGTTAAATCTTATATATATATATACACTATGAACAACAATTGAATCAATAAAAAAATGGTGCTTGGAGAAAATTTGTAATCTGCAATTTTGGTAGCAATTTATAATTTTATCCTAAAATATAAGGAACTTTAGACTTTGGTGTGGCTTAAATTTTTACAATTTATAATTTTGAGTTACAAATTAAAATTGTTTCTCGAATCCCAAATGATGCACAAACTTTATCATTAATTTACAATGTGTTTTCAATTTATAATTACACACTTTTGGATAAGAGGCTTGAATATGAGAGGCTTTGGTCTTTCAAACTCCATTTATATTTTAAATATTTGTGCATATTATACTCCAAAGTTCAAAGAATAGCTAGAAGAACTAGAATACCTTGCAAAGGTTGTGCCTTCGGAAGCTTGATATTTTAATCTTTTGAAATGATTTACAAATTTGTACATGTTAATTTTTAACTTTTTATATTTTTCTACTTCAATATTTTAGACTTTTTGAAATATTTTATAAATTTACATCTGATTTTGTTTTTACTTTGTAAGTCTAAGTATGATCATTTAGGGTTTAAATAAGTTTGTAAATTTAATATTTGGGCTCAAGAGTCTAAAGAAGCAAAACTTTAATATCCAATAAATCTTTGCACTTATAATATTGATAAAAATTAAGACTTAAAGATTAGTCAATTTCACCTTCATATTATGGAGATTGCAACTCCAATAATTAAAAAAAGAAATCAAACATGAATTATCCATAAAAATGGAATTGATTCTTTTCATGTAGATATAAAATGATAGTTGGAATGGGCATTTAATCACACCATAGTGAATTACATGCAATGATAATAGTTTTTTGTGATTCAAAATGCTAGAGACTTAGTGTTTATGGAATAAAAAGCATAATTTAATTCTTGATTCAAAATTCAAAATTAATATAATCTTAGAGTTCAAAACTTACTCAACATTTCACATGAATTCAAAATTTTGACTTTCAAATATGAGCTATATCATTACATGGGTAATTTTTTTATCATGAAGGTCTAAAGAAGCATGCTTTCAAGGTCCAAAAATTAAGGATTTATGGATTAGGACAATGTAGTAAATGTTTATGAACATAAACTAGAGTTCAAAGTACACAAACACTTGGAATTTCAAAATTGAAGTGGAGGTTGAACATTTGCAAATTGGATTCAATAATTCACTCAACTAAAATTTTAGGGTTTTAGGGATTTGGTCTTTGGATAATTTTTTTTGAAGTGATGAAAGTATAAAGTTTGAACTCTGAACTACAAAGTATATTGGTGTAGATCAATTGTTAAAGTTTAAATTAATTTAACTTTAAAGATCAATATCAAACACTTTATTTTTACAAAAAACATGTTGGATATAAAATTCTTGTCCAAATGAAACCCAACCTTCAAATTTTTTTTTTATATATATTCAAGTGAATATCAATGTGATGATTTGAAGGGAAAGTGATTTGGGATATCAACATCACTTGTGAAAATGTGAATTAGTCCAATATTGATAATTTTCAATTCAATAATTGTTTTGTTGAACCAAGATGATAAAAATATTTTGAGAGTTGAATATGAATAGGAAACTCTAAAAATAATTTGGTGACTCAGTTAAATAAAATGATACAAATTAATTTTACATGAGCTTGAATGTAACAAGGTAAATGAAAAAAATATGACTAGATAGAGTCAAGGATTAAAGTATCACATTTTTAATGGCAAGTGCACAATCACCAAAGAATTTAATCACTCCTAGAACCTAAATAAAGAGATTTAATATTTGACCATACAACCAAAGGACAACATTGACTCAAGGTTAGATAGTGTGACAACAACACAACTCAATTTTGACCTTTCTAGACAAAAAATGTGAAAGATAAATGAAATATATGATAAAAGGGTCCCCAATTTGAAGAATATAGGGGTGTGTTGTGGTGGCAAAAAAAATTCCCCCCCCATATTAAAACAAAAGAAAAAAATTTAGGACCAAATTATGAATGATATAGAACAATGAAAAAATCTATTCTAAGATAGGGAAATCCTTATGAATAGTAAGAGCCATATCCTAATTTATGAATGAGTTCATTAGTTTTAACACTGAATAAACACTCCACTATGGTATGATTCCAAATGAATTCAAAATAGGAAGACTACCTAGGAGACAACTTTCAACAATTGGTGTATCCACACATATAGACTGCATTCACACAATAATTAGAATATGTCAAATTTATAGTGATATTCACACCAGTTTCACCCAAGTGTGTCCAAATGCATTTATTTCCTTATATATTTCTTCTTTTGATATAATAACTATTTCCTTATATATTTCTTCTTTTGATATAATAACTAGTATCATTTTGACATGCCCTTTTTCATTGCCTAGACATAGTTTTATTGTTAGTTAGGTATCCACAACCCTGACAAAGTTGACTCTCAACCCACTTTAGATATATCTCTATTACTAATCAAGTGGTCATGACCTTGATAGAGATTACCTGAATCACTTAGAATGAAAGATATATTTTTATTTTTCTTTTCTTTCTTTCTATTTTTCTTCTATTTTATAATTTTCTCATTCACGATCATTGAGGGTTGGGGACCACCATGATAATAAAAAAATATTCTTTTGATTAATAATGATTTATTTTTCCACTTGATAGCTTATCTATAATCACCTCACTAGACAATCTCAAACTCAAGAATATTTAATGTGTTAAGAGTGAGAAATGAAAGGTATACAAAATAAATCTTAGAATTTCTCATATTAGGTATGAATGCATCTCTATACATTTAAATGAAATATTTTATGAAAAATTATCCTAGGAACCAACCTTTTATGAATATATAAGAATTAAATTATTTGTGGAAGGAGCTACAAAGTGTATTTATACTAATTTGAACAATTCATGCATGAATTTTCCTCATCAATAAAGATCACGCCTTAACAACTAATTGATAAAAGTGAGAGTGAAATAAACTAAAATATCTACAACATAACGAAAGGCTTCAAAAGAACCCTAAATAATACCATACTAATAAAAAGAAAAAGAAAACAAGCTAAAATTTGTTACACTATCCATTTCGTACAAATGTGATATCGTATAGGTATGAATAATAAATCTCCCATTGTTTTGATTTTTCATGGTATCTAGAAACAAGATCTTTGTTTTTAGAGTCATAAGCACAATAGATTTGCATTTATATTTAGAATTGATGATTTTGAGTGACTTGCATCCATAATTCAAAGGGTTATCACACAAAATCAAGTGCTAAGGAATTTCAATGTCCTCATGCTCCATTTAAAAGCATATTTCTTCCTAAACCAACATGGTTGAAATAATAAGGTTTAGTTTTTTTTTTGTTCTTTCTTATGTCAACAAATAAACCTTCTTGATATACTATATTATTTTATAAGTTGTTTAAATTTAAATCATTAGGTTGAGGATTCATATTATCGATATATAAATTATTATCAGTTTTTTTGGTTGGTGAAATAATAAAACTTTCATCTTTCTTACCATAAAAGTAAATAATAAAATGAATGAAATAGAGGAGAGGGTTTTGTAAATATCATTTGTTATGGTGTCATTTGTCAAGGTGTTTTTTCTATTATCATGCATGTTGTGCTCCACAATGTGTATTTCTCTGTTCAACTTGGCATGTTTGTTGGGTATGTGCATATCCCACATAGTCATTAGTCAATAGTACATCTAATATATTGAAATTTTTAATATTTTCCTATTTCATGTAAAATTGTATGTTGACCTACATAATGTATTAATAATTATTTCTTTTCAAAACTATAATGAAGAACATTTTATCAAAATTGATTTCATATTGTACATCACAAATATTTTTTCCTACAAGTATATCCATTTTAGTATCTATATTATATTTCCTAGAATTAACGTCACTTTTTTCATACTCAAACATTGTATTATCATGAATCTTAAAGTCCATTAGGGAAGAATCACTTAATTCATATTTATCAAACTTACTATCATTGTCTTCATCCTCAAACATAGGGTTATTATAAATTTTAAATTCAAATAAAGAGGAATTGTTTATCTGTCCCAAATAAAATTGTTTATAAACTTCATATTCAAGTTTATGATTGAGATTTTCCAACTAAATAATTACAATATTAGCTTTAAGATAAATAAAATTAGCTTCTTGAGTTTGTGAATTTGGATAATGAACTTATTCAACATTCACAATCACATCTAAGGAAAATTGATGATAATTAACTCACTATTTAATTTTGACAATCTTGCTTCATAGATACTATTAAATCAATGATATTGCTATTTTCATAATAATTATAAGGAGAACATGACTCTTCATTTAGAAAAAAGTCACTCAAATTTTTAATCAATATGTCATCATATTATTATCTTCATAGTGAACCTATTTATTGCACATTTTTATAATCACAAGCATCTCTAAGATTACATTCAACATTACTAATATGAATGTCATTAATTTTAGCACCAAACACATTAGAACCATTTATTTCAACTTATTTTTTAGATCCATCCAAGAGTATAAACACATTGAAGGTTTTTAATCTTTTATGTTTGAGAATTGTTAAATTATCTACCACAACAAAGGACCTTGGTAATCATGATTTTTTCTATTATATTATATAAAATGTGTTCATGATCCTCTTCACTCAATGAAATAATACCATACACTTTTCTTTCAAGTTACAAATTTATTGATTAATCATTCTTATCAACCATAGATTTCATCATTTCCTTAAGAGGTATATTGAACCTCATGATAAATTTAGGACATTTAATCTCTCCATTCTTAGAAGTGTTATGTAGTTGGCACTGCCATGCAAAATTATTTCTTCAAATGTACATGGAAATCTAAGAATTGTCATATCATGATTCAATTTCTTAACCATCTTTGGAATATCTGATTCAAAACTAGGCAAGTCTAGTTGGCATGGTTAAGGAATTGGATTCAAGTATTGATGGCTCTCTCTATTTTCATTTCTGGGAAAGTTTTACTTTTCAACATTAGGCATAATGTCATTATTCTCACCATATGCATCTAATTTGGTGTCTTGTCTACCATAGGTACATGTGTCTTTTTTATTCCACCCTTTTAATCAAATGTGTTGTCCTCATTATTTGTATTAAGCATTATTTTATTATCTTCAATCATTTCTCCCTTAGTGTCAACTCCTTTAGTGGGTTTTAATATTTCAAGATTAGAGACATCACTAGTTTCATATGGATCAACCCTTTTACTCTCATGCTAAATAGTTCGAATAGTAGCACAAGCTTGATAAGGGTTTATATTCATTGTCACATGAATAACATATAATATTAATTGGTTCACTCGCTGATTTTATTGAGGATTACAAAATGTTGGATTTTACTAATAAGCTAATTGATTAGTTTGAAGAGTAATATTCATTTAGTTTTGTTAAAGTGGATAACTAGTCAAACTTATTGATGATAATAGCTCATTTATTAATTTTTTATTTCATACAATTCAAATTTGGTTGATATGATATTTTATTTGGTTGTTGATTGCAGTATGTTTAAAGTTGTGTTTATATTTGTATATAGTTATAACTAAATTGGGCCAACACTAAGACTCTTTGAGAAGTGCCTTACACCATTATTACTCTTGTCATCTTTCAAAAATGGTGGATGTAATTCTCATAAATAACGATTCAATAAATAAATACAACTTAGTCCATGCACACAACTTACCTATTCAAGTGCTTGATAAAATCATTGATTGTATTGGGGAATATAATCATTGATTTATCTTCCCACCATTGTGAACTGAATAGAAAGTTCTTGTGAATCTAATTTTTCCAAAACTATCTAAGGAACACTTTCTCCAGTTCAACACATAAATTTTTTGATTTTGGTGGAAGAAAAACATACCAATAACATGCTACATCCATGAATTTGTTAGGAAACAAATGGAAAGAAACATCCTCATGGTTATTATAATATCCAATCATTAAATTTTTACAAATATTCACATGTTCCAATGCATTTTATGTGATGCAAGGGAAAAGATGGGAAGCTAATTATATGTATTCACAGGGATTTGGTAATAAAACCATACATATTTTGATTAGAATGAAATCAAACCTAAATACATTTTGTCAAAATCATGTAAGTTTATGTATAGAATTTCTTTTTGTGCAAGCTTTATATGATGACAAATAATTTCTTATGTGTAGTTGAGTTTATTTTATTTTATTTTAATTTATATAATTTTTTTATTTTTTAGATTTTAGTATTCTAGATGACAAACTTTAGCAAAGTTCAATGTCAATTGTGCCTATGGTTAGATTCTTGAACAAGTCCTCATTTTCTTTTTTATCACATTTTCCTTGTTATTCTATGATTTTCAACCCTTCATCATCTTTTCCTTTTGTAAATCCACATTCTACTTTACTACTAGATATCTAGGTAATCTACACTAAAATCCAAAGGTTTTAATTTCATAACAAAGCTCAGGAGTTTCTCAAATCCTTTATTAATTGTAATTTCTAGGTTAGATCAAGATCCAAATGAGGCTTTCAAGTCAAAATCTTAAATGGCTAGGAAACCCTTGCTTCTACACCCTTCTAAAGACTCATTAAGAAATCAAAGAAGTTGCAAGTATTTTCAAGTATGGCCACAAATCAAAGATTTATGCTTAGGTACTTGGGAAGTTGTATTTATACCCTAGTGTCACAACTAAGAAGGGAGTTTTAAGTGATTACATTGAATACAAATTTTTGCAGTAAGAAACAACATTCACAACATTCGCCATATCACAATATAGGATAGTATCTATACTTTGCAATAAATTATATTCATCACATTAGATTAATTTCATATATATAGTTCCTTCTTATATTCATAGCCCAATATAGATCTATATTCTATCCTTTACACATTGCATTCTATTTTCCTTTTCTATATATTCTCTCTTTCCATCTATATCTTCTTATTTTACATCTATCTCTATCTACATTCTTATATATCCTACATTTATCTTTTTATCTCTCTTTGTGGAACCTCTAATTATACCCAAGTATAAATTTAAAGGGTGTCTCTCCTTGTGCTATTTATTCTTTTGGAAAATAGCTCAATCCTTTTGTAATGAGTGAATATTGCTCTAGTGTCAACTATATCCTACTAATATAATTAACTCTCCTTGAATAATCATTTGAGATAAAAGTTTGTTATCTCAATACTTTCCTTAATAATTCCCAATAGGAATTCAACACTATACAAGCCAATAATATAAACACTCAAACAAGAATCATCATCACTACAACTTTATGGTTGTTTATAATAGCACAATTTCCAACTACCACCACAACCCAATAATTTATTACCCTCACTTGACATCAAAAACATTTGGGTGATCAATCTAACATCACAACACCCCATATTGCCACATTTAGAACCCTTCTCTATTGGGAAGAAGATAGTCCCTCAAATATTCCCTCACTCCACTTGCTCTTGCCACACAAACAAGATTGATTTATTAGAGATATTAGATTTCCACAGTCCATATTGATGAGAGAGATTTTTTTGTTTTAATTGTGTGAATTTATTTGCATCAATGTTTCAGATCACACTCTATGATCCATCATCAATATGAAAAATATATTCAAACATGTTAGTGAGGAATATGTGTCTTCCCACTTTTAACTTATACATATTAGTGGTGAATTAGATTTGGTGAACATCATGACTCAAATGTTAACTAATCACAACATGGTGTCAAAATAAATACTTATAGAGACACTCTTGTGCTAATTTTGGCCCATCTCCTAATCCTCATTTTTCTCCATTCATACACATCCCCATACAGTCAACCTCATCTTAGTGCCATTTAAACCTATTTCCACATGCTTGCCTATTATTAGCCCGAACTTCCAAGTGCCTATTCCTAATCCTGAGATGTGCATTTCCTTATTTTGGGTTAATCCTATGATGCTTAGGTTCAATCTTGAGGGGCTTGGGATTAACTCTAATATCTAAATCCTCAAATTTAAATTCCCAATTTCCTTCCCTTTCCCACTAGCCCTTAAAAGTCAACTTGATACACATTTATGCAATTTATTATGTCATTGTATTTAAAGGCACTTAATGTGCAATTAATTCATATGTTTAATCAAGGAAAAATCATTAAGGAATATTTTGATAGATTTGTAGCTTAAACGGAATTCATTGCATCATAATTTGTGTACTATTCATCTATAAGCTTGTGTATCAAGGGGGTTGACCTAGTGGAACTTGACCCAACCAATTAAATAAATTTCCAAAAGGTATTTTAAAATATTATCATCCTCACACACATTATATAGGAGCCGGATAACTCCCAGACAAAACGCACCTATGTGCATACAAAAACACATGAAAAACATACATGGAAACATACATAACATGACAAGATGTAGTGTGAGGCCCGCCAAACAGGTGATCAAAGTGAATAAATCGGTGAACGAGACTAAACGTTTGGGGGATGGTAGGTAGGAGTTAACGGCGTCATCAAGTGGGTTTTCCCGCCATTTGTCAGTCGAAAAAGGCATGCACATTAGCTTTGTCGTGAATTTTATTTTGGCTAGCGTGGGAAAATTGGAAGGGAATGACATGTGCCTTTTTTGTTTGGAGAAAGAAAGGTGAAAATACTATTTGTTTCCAGTCTACACGTTGAAAGCTGAAGATTTGAGTGCATGTGGAGGATTTCGAGGATAAAACCAGCCAAATCCAGATGTTATTTGGTAGTGTGCACATTGTAAGTTGAAGTTTGGAGTGCACGTGGAGGAGTTGGAGGAGAATATTGACCAAATCGAGGTGAGGGGTGCTAAGCAATTTAGTTGTAGACAGAGGGTTTTACAAGACCTTGTAATTTGTAATTTGGAAAACACAATGTGTAGGATTTCATTTACTTGAATTTCCTTGTTTAAATGTATGAATGTCTTCAAAATCACACATTCCATTATAGTGTTTAAAATTTTTCATTATTGAAAAAAAAGTGCACAAACTAATTGTAATTGGGAAAACATAGTGTTGGGTTTTGAATCTCCCTGGTTAAATGCAAAGGGTTGTCTCATGGTGAGTTACTTGCTTCTTATCACCCACGATTTTGCAACATGGAATGTTACAAAGCAGTATGAATGTCTTCAAAATCACACATTCCATTGTTGTGTTTAAATTTTGCATGATTAAAAAAAAAGTGCACAAAATAATTGTAAATGGGAAAACATAATGTTGGGTTTCAGTTATTTGAATCTCCCTGGTTAAATGCAAAGGGTTGTCTCATGGTGGGTTACTTGCTTCTTATCACCCACGATTTTGCAACATGGAATGTTACAAAACAGTATGAATGTGTTCAAAATCACACATTCCATTGTTGTGTTTAAATTTTGCATGATTAAAAAAAAAGTGCATAAAATAATTGTAAATGGGAAAACACAGTGTTGGGTTTCAGTTATTTGAATCTCCCTGTTTAAATGTAAAGGGATGTCTCATGGTGGGTTTCTTGCTTCTTAACACCCACGGTTTTGCAACATGGAATGTTACAAAATATTATGAATGTCTTCAAAATCACACATTCCATTGTTGTGTTTAAATTTTGCATGATTAAAAAAAAGTGCACAAAATAAATGTAAATGGGAAAACATAGTGTTGGGTTTTAGTTATTTGAATCTCCC
>VDFB02292527.1:39033072-39319407 GCA_007258455.2 Sequoia sempervirens | reverse complement strand
TCAACACATATCCTTATAATGATTTTCACCTCCTTTATATAGACCTCTTACTAATATAAAGGAGGGGTAAATCACTAAACCCATGCAAGCCTCCTAATTACGTAATATAATTCATGACCCAATATAATGAACTTAAGGGATGTGTGCCACATGTGAACATCTCCATCCAATTATATAAATTATAATATCATACCCATAGGTACATAAAATTTGATCCTTACTTGACATGTTTCAACCCAAAAACATGAGAGGAAGCCAAATAGTAAAATTATTGGAAGACATTACAAATATGGTGCCATGTCATATCATGCAACTATCCATAGGTGCCCTTTCCAATTATTTTATGTAAATGGTACCTTGATCCACATTTCACTATTCCCAATTAATTCTATTCCCCATCATAGAAAATCCTCCTTTTTTCATTAATAACCATTGTTTCTATGATTCCAATAATTATTTTAGTTGCTCCTTTGATTCCATGTAGATCAATAGTGATTGAATTATTAATTCCATATAGTATCATACCTCCATGACTCTTGCTTATCACAATGATGCAAATATCTACAAATTTTACTCCTTTCTATCTCTAGAACCTTTTTTTGCACTTGTTATATTGGTTCATTAAGGGAGATAATATTATCTTGTGCTTTTTACATCCTACTCCTTTTTCATCCTACAATTGTTTGTTGCACTCTTTCAATAGATTCCTAATTTTTTTTTACCTTGACTTTGTTTTGATCTCCATTGTTTTTAATATCATATAATGTAACTTTTTTTCTTCTATTCCAAAGCTTCATGAAATTATTTTAAAAATGAATGTTTATTGTTCCCAAAGATTTGTAATCAATGATATCCAAGAATAATATCCAACCCACCCATATCCAATTCATAAAAAAATGAATACAAAATATATTTATCTATAGAGAGCTTCAAGTTTTCAAAAATTTGAATATCCTTACCATCTATTTGACTATCCTTGATTTTATTTGCCCATAGTTGCAATTGTTTTTAATTCCATGATGAATTTATACTTGCTTCTAGGGTTTTCAAAAAAATAACCATTTTGGATACACCTATGAAATTGAAGGATTGAACCTCCCCTCCTTAGAGCTATAATGCATGTACTTGTATCCTTCATCTTCTCTTCATCTCCTTCTCCTTCTCCTTTTTAATATCCATATCCTTCTTCTTTCCTTACCATCTATTTGATTTTCCTTGATTTAATTTTCTCGTACTTACAATTGTTGGGCTAAATCCATGATGAATTTATAAATTTTGCTAGGGTTTACAAAAGTAATAACTATTTCCATTTGGATACATCCATAAAATTGAAATATTGAATCTTCCTTCCTTGGATCTAAATTGAATTTATTTGAATCCTTCATATTATATTTATTTCCTTCTCCTTCTCCTTTTTAATCTCCATATCCTTCTCCTTCTCCTTTTTCTCCTCCTCCTCATCCTCCATGAAATCAAAGGATTATTCTTCCTTCCTTGGAGCTAAAGTGCATGTACTTGTATCCTTCATATTCTCTTTGTCTCCCCCTCCTTTTTTATCTCCATATCCTCCTCCTCCCCCTCCTCTTTTTCTTTTGGAGCCCATCTATATAATACAAGTTTTTAAATTTTGTACCTAGAATGATAAATAATGCATGGTCCTCCTCTCCTTTTTTATTGTTTTTTATTACACCTATTTAATAATTTTTTTCAATTTACCCCCAAGAATGATGCATAATACATGATGAGAAAATGTTTTTGTAATCCACACTTGTCAATTTACCATGAGGTGTGATCTCCAAGATTCATGATGATAAGTATTTTTGAATTGAAACTGCCATTATCTACCATTATCAATTCCATTAAACATAGAAAGTTCCATTGAAACTATGGTTTATAAATTATACCACATAACCAAATTCTATCATATCATTTTGTAATTTCCTAGCCTTAAAATAAAATACAAATAACAAACCCTTGATAAATTTTGGCAAGCTTTCTAGAAACGTTAAAAATTTAAAATCCGTGATTTAAAACCTACAGAGTAAATTTATGAAAAATATTACAATAGCTCACTCAATATTCATGATCAAAAGCTAAATTTTAGACTATTACTTTCTTATACACTCCTCCAAATTTAGTAATTTTTTGTAGTCGTATAGAAGATATAGGTGAATCTAAAAAAAATAGGGTTTCATCCTTACCTTTTCCCAAATTATAGCTCTGATATCACTTGGTAATATACACAAATATAATAATTACAATGATATAATTTGAAGATAGATTAAACATGATATAGAGTGTAGTTCCCCTCAGTTTGAATTTTTGTTTTGACAGAGACTTAGTTACACTTGGACATTATGATTCTATTTGATGATGTTTGGACATTCTGATTTTGTTTGATGATACTTGAACATTATGATATTGTTTGGTGATATGTGGATATTATGACATTTTGGATGTTATGATGTTATTTGATGACACATTTACCACTGATGTTTATGCTTATAACATGTTTAGTAAATCAACTTAATTGATTATGTGAGTTATCATGGATATGAATATTATGTGATTATAGATGCATGTTTTATCATGATTCGACATCGGTACATTGTGTGTTGATGTTTGGATGAAGGGGAATAGTGTCACATCGCTCGCTTGCGAGCACCCTGCGACACTGTGATTTTCCCTTCATGGTGTGATTGATTGTTTTCTCTATGCACATGTTCGATCGTGGGAATTTGTTGCAGGTTGCAGGTACTAGAAATTGACTCCACCTGAATTGCTAGGTCTGAGCATGCTTTATACCCAATGGAGATAGTTGTTTTGGAGATAGCACCGGGTCCCCCAGGTTGAGCCATTATCCTAAAAGGATAAGTATCTAGTTGGTCACCATGTCATTGTTGTCTGTCGTTTACGGTTAGTTAGTTCCGTTTTGATCTTGTCCATGTTTTGGTTTCGTTATGTGGTGATTTAACTTAGTTTTACTTGATGAATGATTTGATTAATTAATAAATTAAATAAAAAAATTTTGTTGAAAAATAATCATAATAGTTATAAATTTCGTTGATTAAATTATTTAATTAAATTAGTAATTTAAAAGTAATATGATAACTAAATGCAAGCATAAAAATATTTATTTGAGAGGCGGCTTTTAATAAATTAAGAGTGATAAATATTGTAATATAAAAATAAAATATTCTATTTTAAATTTGCAACAAACAAATGGTAAATGAAATAGTAATATTATAAATAATTAGAAAATGGATGTTGTTGGGGAATTAAATGGAATTTCCATTTGGGGATTGATTTTTATAGCCTATTGACCATGTAGCTCCATGCAACTTAAGTGGTCTGAAGAAATTTAATTTTGGGGCTAAAAATGAAAAGGCAGGGAATCTTCTTCAGTTTTGGGGGGATTTTTTAGGAATATTAACCTCAGAGAGTTTTGTTTGTTTTTTCCTGTGAAATGTCTTGGGGGGTGTTCTAAAAACTTTGATGCTGGGAAAAATTTTGGGAAGGGGATTTTCTAAAAATTTGGTTGGGAATTTTGATTTGTATTCTCCGAAATATTGCTGAAGCCTGCGAAGAGTTGGAGTTGCATTTCAAGTGTTGGAATCTAGGAGAGCTCTGTACCAAAACATTAGCTCAGCCAAGCATCTAAACCAGGTTCCATTCTTTAAAATTACTTACTCCGTAAATTTGAAGCAAAATTTTATATGGAATGCTAAAAAGGGATCAAACGTTTCTTGTTTACGCCATTCATTTCTACTTCAATTTGGTTGTTTCCTGAAAGTATCTATTATTCAATTTGTATAAATGTATATATCATTAGTGTGCAGCCAATGCAATTGATACCCTTATGCTTAATCTCACCTTATTCGATATCCTCATGCGCCTGTGATCTTAGCTCCTAGACCTTAAATTTTTACTAAGGAAATTGTTGGCTTCGAATTTTTCCTTTGATCCTTGAGTAAATATCAGTATAGAAATGTGGAGTTCAACACCAACCGAATCTCAATTTCCTTGTATATGTAAATTGGTTTAGGGAATCTTTCCTTTTTGTATCAATAATGGTGGTTTATCCTTCATAGTTATATGTCATATGTGATTGCCCACTTGCTGTTGGTATTCGTTTCTAATTGGAATGATGTGTATGAGAGCTTGGTTTGGTAGAGTCAAATCATCAAATGATAATCAATGGATTTGATTTAATTCCCTTGTTGTGTTGGGTATATGTTTTTATGCACATATTCCTTGTTGTTCTAGTTTGAGTATAGAGGATATTTGATATATATTATAGCCATAGAGGTTTGTATTTGGTGCCACCGTTATATCTCCTCTAGGGGTGTTGCCATTCTTTATTTCCATGTTTTTGGGTCACTTCCCTTTTGTCATGCTGAGTTGAACTTGAAATTGCTCGCTTAAGAGCTCTTCCATGGATGTTTGAAGATACTGAAACTTCACATGTTTCTTCTTTGTGATTAAAAAAGACAAAATATTCAATCTACTATCAACTAGGCCGTCGCCCTGTACCTGATGTTTCTTCTTTCTTTCCACATTAAAATTCATGTGAAGATTGCTACTCTTCTTCTCTCGTAGTCGTCTCCCTCTCTCTGCAAATTGGACGAGCTCTTTGATTTCAATCGGTTTTTTTTTCCTTTTGGTCATCTTTTCAAAGTTACCTGATATCTTTGATGTCTTATGTAGAGCGTATTTTGGTTAATGCCGATAGATAAATGTGAGAAGTTGATTTGGGAATTAAAATATTTATGTCTTGAACTTTGTTCGCTTTGGGGGCCATTGCCTGGGATTTTGGAAACTTTCTTATATTACAATTCCCTCCATCTGGTTAGTTTATAGTACTTTGGCAGTGGCTAGCTTAAATTCCAAATTGTCTATGCAGTTAGGTCACTGCCCCTCTCAATGGTGATCTCTTTTTTTCCCTCATGGTAACTTTGGAGTATTCGTTCCTTTATTTCTTCACTGTTTTGGCCACCGCCCTCTTTGCTGGTTGAATTGAATCTAAAATGCTAATGTTCATTCATTCAAAAATGAAATAGAAATACTTGTTGAATGCAATCTGCTGTAGATTTTTCCTAGGCGCATGGGGTTTGGTTTAAGTTTATTTGTAAACCTAGTGAAACTCTTTTGTCTTAGGTCACTGCCATAGACTTGACTTTATTTTGTTGACAACAATATGTCCCCTAAACACGCCTTATTCATTCGAATGTAACGAATTTAATCACACACATATATATGCATTTATGTATGTATGTAAGAACATGTATAAACAATTGCAAATAAATTTTACTCTCTGTAAATTAATTTCTACAATCTGTGTTCACCAAAGTATAAATTAAAAATAAAAATATCTGAAAATGTATAAATCTATATATATATATATATATATAAAATTGAGTGCATTTAAGAGATTAACTCTATCCTTATTACTATTTAAATTATAGTGGTAGGATGTTTGTAACAGAAAGATAACTGATTTTAAAGGATGGTAATGGGTAAATTTAAATAAAAGAAAACAAGAGTATTTAGAAAGAGACTTTTATGGATTAGATGTTTATTTGGGTAACTTGAAGATTACCTTGTTTCTCACTTTTAACTTCATATGTTGTGATTGTATGGGATCATAGTATAAGGAGGTGAATGAATTCCCAAGTTGGTTATGATTGTGTATCTTGTTCATATGGCTATGTCTTTTGGTGGAATGAATACTAGGAGTTTTCTAGAGGCTAGGGAGAGTTTGTCTGTCTGATGGAAATTTTGCTATAATTGTTTTGTAGCATGTGAATATGTGATGAGCATTGCCTTGCACAGTGTACCCACCTTTGTGAATGAAATTTGAGCGGGAAGGGGTTTGCCTCACCATGTTGTATTGTGTATGAGTTTTGTGATTGTGCAAGTGGCTTGTTCTTGATTTTGTTGGGATTTATTGTTGTCAGCGGGGGCGTGGCTCTCAATGGGGGTCGTTGCACAAAGTGGCACTTGGGTAACCCATGTGAGAGTTTTGGTAAACAAGTGATAACCTAAAAATGAACTAGGGGGTTGGGTAGTAATAACATTAAACAAGATAAGTTAATGCCTCGCTCATGGATCAAGTGCTCGTACAAGCTTGAGATGAGTCGAGAAGGCCTGGAATGGAAAAATTAACCGCCTCATCCTCACGAGAGGTATGTTGATTCCAAATAGGGTTGCATGAGGGTCCATAGATTAGTAGAGGCTACCAGGGTAACCTAGAATGGGGGCTGGGGCCTAGGAAGATCTGCCTGGGTAACCCATGCAAACTATGTGATGACACTTCCCCTATGGAAAACTTGTCTTACCTTGTTTCTTGTTTTTCCTTGGATGGTTATGTGCCTCTGGAAGTGGTGTTTTTGTCATTAATGTTGTACTTACTTTTTCATTTATGTCGAGTTAGCCTTGTGTCGACCTTTGCCTTATGTCTACTTGTGATGGTGGGACCCTTCGCTATCTCCCAACACGGGGGGTGGGCCTTTAGGTTCCACGTGGTTGGGTGGAAAGTGCATTTTACTCCATTGGGTTCCCTCTCCATGTTCATGGCTTTGGTGACTTCTTCCGGTTAGAGGCTTCCACTTTGTACTAGCTCATGAGGATTGCAATTGTTGTACTTGTATTGTAATTTGATGTATCATGTATCTCATTTTTATGTACACTCCTCACTTGTATACGAGGAGAATCAATGCTTAGATGTATAAACGTTATAAGTAAAATGATGATGTACTCTATGATGTAATGGATTTGAGATAGATGATATTTTATATGTACTTAAATGGTTGATTTAATTGATCTCCCTTGAAATTCATGTTATGGTTGTAATACATTGATGGCTCAAATGAATGAAATGTTTAAATGTATTTCTATATTGTAGTTAGAATTTGTTTAATGTGATGTTTTATAGTTCCTTGCTAGTTTAGATAATGGGTAACATGTAGTGTAGTCATAGACCCTAGAGGACTTAGATTAGAAAACTAGATGTTATTTCTCTTGCAATCTTGTGAATGTTGCACTTTTTAAAAAAGAAAATCCATTTTTGGGTGATAGTGTGTTGTCCTCTAGGGCTTCATGGTGGGGCGTTACATAGAGATATTGGTGGGCCAAAAATGTCCTAATGTCTAATATATGCAAAAATAAAATAAACCCTTAAGGTAGGGTAATACTGCATGATAGTCCTTGTGGAAGGATCCTCTCACACTACATCTCCAAGAGATCCCAAAAAAAATATTATACTCAACACATATCATTACAATGATCTTCACATCCTTTATATAGTCCTCCTAATAACATAGTTAAAGGGTAAGCCACTAAACCCAATTAGGCTTCTTAATTACCTAATATAATTCATAACCTAATGTAGCTAACTTAAAGAATGTGTATTACATGTTGACATTTCCATCCATATATATATATACTAGGCACATAACATCTAGTCACTTCACATTTTAAAATGATAAATCTCTTAAAGTTTGATCTTTTATATATTTTTTCATTCATGATTTAGATAATGGTACATAGTAATGTCTTCCTATATTTTCATACTAGTCCCTGTTAGGTCTTAAAATCATTGATCCATTTCCTAAAGTAAAATTTGATCACAAGGCCAAGGTTTTCAACATGTGGGTAAATAGTTCATCAACAAAATTATAGACTTTGAGCTAACTCAACAAGAGTGGGTTTTATCTTCTAGATTTTGAGCTCAACTTAAATGTGGGAGGGTATTCATATGGGTATACATTAATAGGTATTCAAATCCCTTATGATAAACAATAATAAATGAAAAGATAAAAAACCTAACCTATTCACTTAGCCCTTAAGAATGTCACTAGAATAACAAAATTAGCTATCTTTAACCCCTATATAGTTTATGTAACACCTTGGAAACGAGTACAAGGTGGGGTAAGTTCCATGAATTGCATACACTAGATTTATTTACTCTTTGCAAATAGTGATATTATGAACTCATAAAATAAAAATAAACAAATTTATGGGTTTTGTTTAAGTGTGGGTGACTCAAACACATACAAGAGACCAATGCCTATAATAGGGAAATAGATTCATGATTAGCAAGGAAGTATGACAAAGGGGAATGCAAAACTAAAGATGATCTACTTGAAACATTAACAAATATCATTCATAGTTTTACCTACTTAGTTATCCAAGATTGAACTATCCAAACTCATATGCAATCATAAAAAAGTGTTATCACAACTCATGTAATAGATTTAGAGTCTTGTCACATTCCCCTAATAATGATAACATTCACAAAAAAAATATGTTAAAGAAAACATTCCAAAATGATACAATTTCTAGGTTTGCACACATAATAATGGAGACATAAAAATGGAAAATAACATTACAACATTTCAATAATAGTATGTTAGAACATCTACCTTCCTACGACTATCCCTGTAATGGATTTTTTGCAATTCCTAATCTTATTAATGTCTCTCTACTCTCCTACACTATCCAATAATGAAAATGATAGAAAAATATTAATAAAACCATGTGGTAGGGGCAAACCCTCAAATGAAACACTACAACTGATTCCAAATCAATGTCTGAGGAATATTCCCCCCAAAATGAATGCCCCAAATCGATAGAAAGCATCTGTAATAACTTCTGGTAATTGGAAGGAGAGGTGCCATAAGTGCAGGAAGGTAGAAACAAGGGAGAAATGTGCAATGATAACACTAGCTGTAATTGAAAATTTCACTTTGAAATATTTGGCACCTAAACACACTTATGAGATCACCAAGTAAATACATGGTTTCTAAAAGATGTATTAAAAGCACTTTGATTATGCTAGAATACCATTTGGAATACAATAGTAGATCAAAAACATCAAAATTTGGACACATCCTTTTAGAGCCTTCTGGTCCTTGAACTAAATTTTTGTGGGATTTCAAATGCCATATGGAACAAGTGCGAGATCTCCATGATTATCCAAAACTATGATAGTTCACTACCATATTTCCACAAGGTCTCTTATGCAAGAAATTGGTTTCAAACATTCATTGGTGGAAAATTAACACCCATTGAGATCTTGTAAAAACATCATCTACAATCAAACTTCACTTTTTGGATACATAATTGGTTCACATTGATTTACCCACAAACCTTTCTTTTAGCTTTATTGGTATTCATCAACTTTATGCAAGTCTAGAAGTTTCATCGAGTTTTTTGTGGAAGACTAGCCTTCAACAGGTTCATGCGGGTTGGATACTTGTAATGAACTTCTGACCTCAAAATGTAAATAAAATAATCATGTTTAGATGGAAATTTCTATTGGTGACATTAGCAAGGATGGTGTAAGCATGGTGGGATGATTTTAGCATGATGTCATGAAGGTATAGATGTGGTGATAGAGGTGGAACAAGTTTTCGAAAGAATGAATCTAAACCAGATGAAGGAGTTTGGAAATAAAAGTTTAGATGGATGGGAAAATCCACAAAAGGAAAGATGTGAGGAAATTAAAGTGAAATATACAAGTGCATTTGAAATGAGAAGTTCACTTAGAAAATTATGCAAAGAAGATGACATCAATGAGGGTGGGAAGTTGGGCTCGATTTGACCACAAAAGTTTACTTAGATGATTTGGAAGTTTATTGTGCTTATGGGGCAAGTGAAAATGAAAAAAAGTTATTTGCAATTGGAAGTGAGTTGGTTCATATGGAAGTGCCTACAAAACCAGATCGACACATGATTTTCATAACCATAGAAGTATTCAAACCAATACTTTATAAACTCATCCAATTCAACGTGAAGGTTTTGCAAATTCGGTTGCCAACCCAAAATAAGCAAGTGGACAAATACGAAAAAACCTAATTGAACTAGAAAAAAGAAAACCAAAGGGGAGGTTCACTTTATTGATGGGTTCCCACAAGACCGATAGTTAGTTATTTTTTCATAATTTATTCCTTTTGTGAGAATACCTAACCTAACCGCATCATGTAAGAAAAGGTATATGAACTGCAACTGAGATTATTGGAAGGATAAAACCCACACCATCATAACTTTTAACCCTTAATAAAATTTGTAAAAATTCAAAAAGAAATTGGGCCTAATTTTTCTTTCTTGACCCAGTTGTGCTAAGAAATTTGGAAAAAACCCAACCATGAAAAATATCTCAAATTGGTTATAAACTTGGGAAAATATTGCTAAGGTAAAAAAGTGGAAGAGGCTCAAGAAAAAAGGCACAACAAATTTGAGTCCCAATAGTGGCTCTAGTTGGGGACATGTGCCTCTTGCAAGCATAATGAGAATCCAAAATCTCTAGGAAGACCACAAAATTTCCACAAGGAAAAACACCATCTTGATCAAAGATAGAATCAAGACTACTTGGAAACACAATAAAATAATGGAAGATATATCAATCAACACACTAATCAAAATTTGAAGCTCCAATACTTATGAGAAGTAATGCTTTAGATATTTTTCATGCATAGGTAGCTCCATCAATTATCCTTCTATATCAATGAGACAATATACATGAAACTCATACCTCTCAGAGTTACTCCATAAGGTCCAAGCCATAAGGGGTAAAAATTTTCATGCTTTCCCTTATCTCTAGACTTGATGTTCCATAGAAAAACAAAATTGCCAACCTAGAACTCCCTTGGTGATGTTTTCCTATATTATTTCATGATCTTCTTGTGTTGATTACCTTTTTCATGAGCTACTCTTCATTTCTCATCTAATTTAGTCAATTCCATGACTCGGGGGGAGATTGCATCACATTTATCATCATCTATATCTTGCAACAATTGATACATTGGTAGCCTCAAATTGATAGGCATCCCAGCTTATATTCCATAAACTATCTTAAATGGTTTGCTTCTAATGACTTCTTTGACAGTGATTATCAACCCATATATCATATTTGATTTTTTTAATCCATCTCTTATTGTTTTTATCCAAGGTCCTTTTGATGATCTTCATCAAGCTCTTATTATTTGACTCAGCTTGTCCATTACTTTGGGGATGGTATGGGGAAGAATGCATTAGGTCAATACCAAACTTAGAACACATACTTTACATTTCCTTTAACTTGAAGCACGTAACATTATCAACAATAATTTTGTTTGGAACCCCAAACCTAGTTATAATGTTTTTGATTAAAAAATTAATTTCCACCTTGGATGTTGCATTATGGGTTGGAGTAGCCTCAACCCACTTACTAAAATAATTTATATCTATTAGGATCCAATTGTATCCATTTCTAAAATTTTCTTGTATCTCTCCAATAAAATCAATCCCTCACTGATGAAAGGGGGTCTCAACTAATGAATACAACAAAGGAAGTACACAAATACATTTTAATTTTCCCAATTTTTTTTGACAAGCATCATATTTCCTTATCATTTGTGTTAAATCCTTGAACAATGAAGGCCACCAAAAATCTTCCCTCATGATTTTATGTGTAATGGTCTTGGCCTTGAAATTTCCACCACAAACACCATGGTGAAATTCTTTCATCAATTCACTAGTTTATGAGTTGTCCAGGAATATAAGCAACACTCCATGATTTCTCCACATCAACTTGCTTTGGATCAACACATATCTTAGTGAATACATCTTGATATTTATCCTTTTGGTCTCATACATGGAGGGTGGAAAATTCATGTTTACTAGACAAAAGACAATGTCCTTGTACCATGGATGATTGGACAAAACACATGTAACAACAACATCAATATTTACCTCATTTATTTCTACTTCCTTGAAGTTGGAACTAGCCATCAACTTGGCCAAGCTATGTCCTCTAACTAGTTTGGTGGTTTGTATATCCATGTTATATTCTTGGATCTTGTGATCCAATGACACCTTTTTCCTAAAGCTTTCTACAACACGAAAAATGTCTTTCATAGTTGGGTGTGCATATATGTAATTATTTTTGTACCCACAATATATGACCTAGAATTATTCATCAATCTTATCAAAGTATAAGCATACTTTTCCACTGTCAAATACTTCAGTTCTACTTCTTGTAGTGACTTAATAAAGATAGATATTAGTTGTTCATATCTATATTTATTATTTTGTAACACATCAATAATGGTATAAAAAGAAGCAAAACAAAACAACTCAATAAACTTAGAGTAATTTAGAATTAAAAATACAAGGGCCTCAGAGATGGCTTTCTTAATATACTTGAATGCTTCATCTAGTTTTTCATTCCACTCAATTGACTATCCTTTCTTGAGCATCTTAGATATGGCTTTGGTCTTCTCAACAAATTTAGGAACAAATCTCCTAACAAAGTTGATCTACCTAAAGAAGGATTGAATTCCTTTGACATATTTGGGTTGAGGGAAAATGATAATAGTCTTAACTCATTCATGGTCTATTCTTACCCCATCATTTGACACAATGTGTCCTAGAAGTTTACCTTCCTCAACACCAAACTTACACTTTTTTGGATTTAGAGAGATACCAAACTCCAAACATATTTAAAATATTAATTCAAGGTGTTTTTAGTGCTCATCTCTTTCCATTGATATTGTAGTTAGGTCGTCTTGGTATACAAAAATGATCCGTTCGATGAGACTAGAAAAAGTCATGTCCATTTCTCTCAAAATTTGAACTTGCGTTATTTAAACCAAACTACATCCTTGCATACATATATGCACACCATGGAGTAGTGAATGTCGTCTTGTGTTGTTCTAAATATTTTACAACCACTTGGTTGTAGCTTGAAAACCCATCCATAATGGACAACAATTTCAATCTTGTAGCTTGTTGTAGTAAATGGTCTATGCTTGGAAGAGGGTTATTTTCATTAAGATATTTAAGATTGATATTTCTAAAGTTGACACACAACCTTATCTCTTCATTCTTCTTTCTCACAGAGATAAAATTTAACATCCACTCAGAATGACTAATGGCTTTGATAATTTTGAATTCTTTCATCTTCATTAAATCGTTTTGCATTTGGGGAGAAAGGGTAGGATTGATCATAGGCCTTTATTTTTGTCTAAATGGTTTAGCATCAAGCTAAAGAGATGTTATATTGAAATAAATCCTCCCTATAAACCTTTAGCTCATCATATGACCATGCAAAGCATTTTTTGAACTTATATTGTAAATAAATGAGAATTTATTTCTCACGAGGTTTGAGCCTCTTACCAATGTAAACTATTTAAGGGTTTTCAATTGTCCCCAAATTCACCCCTTCAAAATCATCTTCATGAGTTGATTTAATTTTATTTCTGCAACATTCTCCTTTGTCAAATATATTTTCTAAGAAAACCAACCCTTTGGGAATATTATTTGTTTTAAGTTGTACTATCTCATTCCCAAATTATGTTTATTTTCCATCTACAATATCAACCATTGGTTTCCAATCAATGAGTTGATTATCAAACTCATCCATACCATTTAATAAATTGTAAATATGTTGACCATCATCAAATATTTTCCAGTTGTATATGTTGTTTGAATGGTAGGCCTTGCTAGGACTTCAACACCCTGTTGAAACAAAGGAATAACTAAACTTAGATTGTACCTTGATGTTGGAACAACAAGAGAATCAACCTCAATGTTTTCACTTCTATCCAACCATTCAATGCTAATGGTTTCAAATAATTCTATGCTATCCCAAACAACATTCCTATACATTCTGAGTATATTTACCTTTCACTTGTTGCACTAACAATTCATAATATCCATGAATATTTATGCACCTCATGCCATATTTCTAAGTGATATTTAATCCCAACAATAGGGCCTCATATTCTATGATGTTATTCATGCATTAGAATATTAACTTGAATGTGAATTTGATTTTTTTTCACCATAGAGATATCAAGACAACACTTGCACCATTACCTTCTCTTGAGAAAGTTTCATAAAAAATGGTCCAAAGACCATATTTTAGATCTCTTTATCAAAATATCATGAAATAGGGGTAGTTTACTAATCAAAATACCCAATCATATGATCAATGCTAGTATCAAACATGTTTATTTGATCAGGAGACTTATATCTATCCTTAATGTTGTCTTGGAATATTTATTCCCTATCAATATCACATCTTCACCATGTAATGGGATGATGGAATATGATAAATCCATATGTATGCTTCCACCAATAGAAGCTACCCACTTGTGTGATACAAAATTCCCTACTTAGGAGGACAATCAACCACAATGATTTCCATCAAGAATACCTTATCTGAGTAGGAAAAAAGTCAAAATTCTACATCATTTACTAGCCCAACGATATTAACTTCTCTAGATTCCATAGAAAAAACACTTGCCACATGATTTTGACACTTGCAAATCAAGGTCATTCATTACCTCAAGTGGCATGTCATTTCTAGATGCAATTGAATCAAGCACACAATTATGGATAATCCAACCATTGATAATTGATTTGGCATAAAATTGATCAAAAGCTAGATGGCTACTCACCACTGAAGTACTAAGGTATACCTCCACTTTCTCCTATTCTTCAATTGGAGTATTGGCTGGTGGCTCTTGTACAACCTCTAAAATAAAAGACATGGATTGAGATCTATGTTTAGGGATTCTAATGACTTTAGAAAAAGGTAGAGAAAATATTGCATGACTTAAGATCAGCCCCATATCAATTGGAACATATTGTGGCATAGGGGTTTCTGGTGCTATGATCACCACATTAACATTTGGTATGAATAAAATTAATTGACTAGAGGAAGATGTAATCTGATTATCTCTTCCATCCTTTCCATCTTGGGCATCTACATGCACTTGATGTGTTTCTACCCCTTTTCTTTCCTAAACTCTTTTGTGTTTGTAGTCTTGTCTCAAAAAATATTAGTATCACTTGCATAGGTAGACTTTGAATCTTAGGAATATTATTCTTTTTATTTTTCTATTATTCTAGAATTTTTATTTTATCAAAATCTTCTTAGCTAGAATATGTTGCCTGCTATAAACATTCCCTTTTTTCTTACCAATGTTACCCTTTTGTGTCACTACATCTAACTTGTTAGCCTTCTATGTTTGCACTCAAAAAATTCTAATTCTTAGCTAAATACCACTTTAGGTTTGCACCACAACTACATTAGTAAGATCCTTGATATCCTTAACTCAAGGTCTATTCCTCTTATACCTTTATTTCATATGATATATCATGTGTTCAAAATCATGAGCTATCAATTGATATGGTTGCAGACTTGGTTGGATATCAACTTGGAGAATTTGGTTATCCATACTAACACTACTATGATATATTGTATCAGTTGTATAATCATGAACCAATTCATTGAACTGGTCAATATTGTTTGAGCATAGTATTCCATACCTCCCTCATCATTTAGAAATTCCTCATCCCCGGCTATAGAGAGTGCAACAACACAATTGAAAGGATCATGTGGAAGGAAACAAGAATCAAACCACATATTATCATCTTGATAATATACATTTTCCTTGGTCAGATGTCTATTATGTTCTTTTGAGCAGGCCTTCCATTCTATTATTGTGGTGGCCTTTTAGACCAATCAGTGTTGTATAGTCTATTGTGAATATTTTCCCTTCATTGAAGTGTGTAGATGCTACCTAAGGTAGAAACCGTTTCTCATTTCATGCCACCTTGTAAGAAAAATATTTCATGACATCCATTAATTTATCTAATTTGTCTTTCATTGAGATGGGTTTATTTACAATGGCCTTATTTGATTTCAACAATTTGACATCAACTCTTTTCAATTGCTTACTAGATACCCTCATATTGCTCTCAATATTTATAGTTGTAGCATATGCCTCTCTAAGGGTTTGAGGGTCCTTATCCCTTAAGAAATATCCTATCTTAGAATCAATAGAACCAAAAAAAAATACAAGACACATAGATTCATTGGTCTTGATATGTGGAGGTACCTTTCTCATTATGAGGATGAATTTGTTGTTGAAATGAGTGACTATCTCATTGATACTCTTCTTGATAGTAGTGAACTTATGGATGGAAAAATTTGGGTCAAATATGTCCCCATATTGCATCCTAAAAATAGTATCAAATTATTTCTAGGAAGAGATATTGCTATCAGGAAAGTTTTTAAACCATTCTCTAGCACTTTTCCCCAAAGAATGCACAAATAGTTTTCATTACATCATCTTCAATCTCATATTCATTAGTGATACTGATGGAATATCTCAGTGCTCTTCTCCAATACATTGTTTCCTTGAATTTTTGAGACTTTACCTTTGATATCAATAGGAATGGGATTGGGATAATTTGGGATGTTGAAGAAATCTAGTTGCCTATTCCTTTTGGTTCCAAGTAGTTTCTTGGATGGAGAAAATCATTGAGCTTGTCTCTGAGGATCATCTCCAAAAAAATTTCCTATTTTTTTTATTGTGGTATTTTATAACCTTGTTGTTGAGCAACCATAGCATGAGCCTCCCTTAGTTGATCAATCTAGTGTAGTAATTATTTCCTTATTCTTCTAGCTTATTCTAACAAGTAGAACTCTTCATCTATAGGTCTCCACCTTTCACCAAATTTATTATTTTGAATGTGTTGATCAAAATCGTGGAAAGTCTAATCAAATTGAGGGCCTTGAGAACCATTAGGGGAAGGTTATTGGTAGTCGAATCTATGAGCACCTCTACCAACCTTGCCTATTTTGATATTATGCATTGCATCATATTTATCAACGTTTATATTCCTTCTTTTGAGATGCTAATCTACGTCTAGTCATCATAAGTGTATTGGTATTATTATTTCAGGTCAACAAAGGCGTTAAATCTACCTGAGGTGCAAACCCCTTCTATATCATTGTGTCTAGATGGATTACTTTCATCTTTTTTTCATTTACTGCACTAGTTTTGTGCATTTCCTATAATATTTCCTTATGTAGGAATCTCATCTCTCTATCTTCTTCTATCCATGGTAAAATTTTAATAAAAATGGGTTCTTACAACAAATTTTCCACTCCCTAAAGGAGATAAAATTTATCTTTAAGTTTTTTCCATTGAGGTAACCCAAAATCGCTGCTGCAAAATACTTGTTAAATTTGACTTCTACAAATCAAATTAAGTAATTTTAAAAACTATATTTTCTCGGTAATAGTGTCATTATGTTAGGCATGATTTTGAGGGGCTATCAAACTCACCCAAACAAAAATGCACAATCATAAATCTTTATTATCAAGGTGTTTAAAATGTTTCTAATCGCTTAAGACACGACAACATATAATTCATCCCTAATATTGGTGCCATTCTATTAGGTATCACAATCACTACTCAAATTCTTAGAACAAATTATACTCACAAGACTAGGGTTGTCAATATGTGGGTAAAAATTTCATCAACAAAATTGTGGAGGAATTTGAGCCAACTCAACAAGAGTGAGTTTTATCTTCTACACTTTGATCTTAGCTTAAAATAGGGAGGATATTCACATGGGTATATCTTAATAGGTATTGAAATCACTTATGATAAAGAAACAATAAACCAAAGGATAGCTAAACACAACCTACTTACGTAGCCCCTAAGAATATCACTACACTAAGAAAATTATTGGAAAAATTATGATCAAGAGCACTATTGAGCAAGTCAAGAGTAGAACTTTAGTGATTTATTGCAACAATTCAAGATCCAACATCATGTCAAATTCTATGTGTGTTCATGTTTTTTGAAGGCTAACCCTTGTTGTGGGTTTCCAAATCATTCAAGTAAATTAAGCAAGAAAGATTCAAATCCTTGGGGTGATGTGCATGAATTCAATCCTTCAAGGAAGCCATTGAAGGGTGGTGAGTTGTAACATTTTGTGATTTCATCATTCCTTCCTTTCAATTATCATTTCCATCATTGAAATTTCCATTATGGAAGTGGAAACACTTACACGGGGTTTGACTGAGGCAAGCCTCTAAATGGCCCAATATTTTCTCTCTTTGAATGTGCAGGTTATAGGTTTGAAGAGGATTGAAGGAAGATTGAAGAAAAGTTTTCCATTGTTGCATTCAAAGCCCTAAAAGTTTCCAAGCCACAAAAAATCACCTACAAAATTATTTGATGACATTTTGACAACTCTGCAATCTAGGAACAAAAGGTTAGATCCAACATCAAAGAACTATAAAATTAATTTCAGGACCCCTTATTAAAGACCCATATGCCCCTAGGCATCTGAGTCTTCCTTTGCATGACTGATTCAAATTTTTATGATAGGTGCACAATCTCCAGTACTTCTCATATCTACTTGCAATTTATTGTTTTAGTCTGTGTGTTTCCAAAATATTGCATTTGTCATATTAGATCATATATCTTAATTAGGTTAAATATTCCAAATCATTTCTAGTCCATTTTCAATGCAGCAAAAATGCAGATCCAGGTCTGATTGACTCACCTTCACAATTGAAAGTCAGTATTTTTACCTTATTGATTTACATTTTAATGTACCTTTGAAAAAGGAGGTAATTGACCCTAAGTTTTTGGCATTAAAATTAAGGTGCCCTTTTTCACATTGTTATATTTTGGTGAGCTTACTTGTTAACATCATAAAATTTATGAAATTGGAGATCTTTCAAACACTAGATCTAGGTTTTATTTTGCATTGTCTTGCATTTCTCATTCAGGGTTTCATATTTACATCATAAAAAGTTATAAAAAACTCAAAAATTTATGTACCATTGGGCATCATAGATTGCATTAAGATCCATTTCAGTCATTTAGGTCAAATTTGCATTCAATATTGCATTTGAAAGTGGGACTTGTTACTCAAATATTGTCATACACTTGCATTTTGCTTACATTGAGAAATTCTGGAAAAATAGTCAAACCTATTTGCAGATAGAAACTAGAACCTTAAACAACTTAAACATTCAATTTTTTAATTTTCAAACCCTCTATCAAGGACTCAGACGCCCATGGGTGGCTCCGTCCTTGTACAGGTGCATCAAAAAAAATTCACAGTTGTCTGTCTTTGTCTATTTAGTTTGTAGGTACTTGTAAATCTCTATTTTGGGATTAGTAATTGCATGTTTTTAGGCATTTGGCATATAATTCATAAAACTGAAAGAAATTTCATTGTTTGTGTTTCAAAATTGCATCAAAATAATCTTTTTTAGGCCTTTGCATCTTAGAATCAATCAATTATTGCATTTCAGATCTAAAATTTATATTCATAACTTGTTCAAACATCTTCAACATTCTTGCATACTTGTATTTTGAAACAAATTGGCATAAATTATGCAAATTATAGAAATTATTTACTGCTACAACTATTTGAAAGAAGAATTAGAATCCTTAAGTAGTATAATACACAATCATATTTTAAAATTTCCAAAACCCCTAACCAAGATTCAGATGCCCTTGGGCACCTTTGTCCTACTATTCTTGCCTAGACAAACTTTTTTCCAAACCTCATTTGTTGTGTTTCTTGTCTACTTCTATTGTCTGATTTTTTTTCTAGATGGTTATTGTGCTTATTTAACAATTTGGTGTTCATCTTGGGTACACTTAGTGTTTTGAAACTTATATGAGTTTCATGACTTGGTATCCTATTGCCAATAATTGAGTGAGATGTAGTTCTAGAATTATGCTATCTTGCATTGGCTTTACATCCGTTGTGGATCATGAGTCTTCTAACTCTTTTATGACAAGTCTTGTCAATACTCAACCCATTTTGGACTCTATCCCTAATACTACCATACCAATGAAAACTTTACAAACTTACAAACACTTATCTTTACATTTGTTGAGACTATGGTTGCCCATGTTCCTAAAGACAATCTAAAAAATATGGGAAAAATTAGAAAGACTCCAAGATTATGTAAGTATTGAATCTCTAGTTGTTGGTATCATGGTCCCTGTGTTAGAAAACATGAGGAAATTGATTAGTGATGCCCATGGAGTAGAGGTTTTGCATGGCCTAGCTCACATAGTTGATGCCAACATCCGTATTGTAGCTAGTTGTGTTCAAACTTTGGGATATACTCAAAGCCAAGGAGGAATTCAAGTCTCCCTCCCTACAACTATAGCCTTTATTCCTATATACACAAATCCAACTGTTGCTTCAACGACACAAAAAAGTATTGGCATACCTCCAACAATATGTCTTTCCACTGGAAATTCTTATGGTTTTGGACCTTCACATGTCACACCTCAAGTTTCATCTCCTCTCATAAATTTTCAACATAGTAGCCCACGGAACACACACACTTCCACCATACTCACCAGATTCCCAAAACATGTCAACCAATGATTCCATCAACAACCAAATTTTACAAAATGTAGCCTCACTTCAACAATACATCTCAACTTTGAACCAAAACCAAAATGGACAACCATCACAATATGTTAACTTCCACCATACTCACCAGATTCCCAAAACATGTCAACCAATGATTCCATCATCAACCAAATTTTACAAAATGCAACCTCACTTCAACAATAAATCTCAACTTTGAACCAAAACCAAAATGGACAACCATCACAATATGTTAAAAATAACCCATTGTCACTTGAAATATTGAAATCACAAATGCCACAAAACATAGAGATACCCCAATTTAACAAGTATAATGGTAAGGGAGACCCTAGAAATCATATATTGACATATACAACCTTGTTTAGTGACTTCATATTTGAGGACAAGCTCTTGGCTAAACTCTTTCCTAGGTCATTGAAAGACATGGATTTGGAATGGTTTTGTTCATTATCGAATAATTCAATTCATTCATTTAATGAGATTGTTGATGCATTTTTCAATCATTTCCAAGTAAACATTGGTCCTAAGATTAACATAATTGATTTAATGTGATGCAAAGAAAAGAGAGGAGAAAAGGTCACAGATTTCATAAGCCACTATTAGTTGCTTTTATCACAAATCAATCTTACTCTTTCTGATGCAGATATCCAAAGGTTGTTCATTGACAACTTGCAATATTACATAAGGGACAAAATATTATTAATGAAATTTCCATTCTTCATACATTTATTTATGAACCTTTGTGATTATCAAAATTTGATTAGTCAGTATGAAGAAGCATCTTCATCGGCTCATACTGAGAAATATGAATCTATACCTCAAAACAATAGTCAACCATTCAAGAAGAAAAATAAAAAAATTACCAAGTTTCATACACCTTAAACAATCAACCATATTGAACCTCAATTTTTTCCATAAGTCCAACTCCATACCAATTTAGACCAAAAGATAGGAAATTCAACCAGTTACTTGACACTCTCCATTTGATCATGTAGCAAATTTTGAGTAAGAACCTAATCCAATTGCCTCTTTTTAAACTTGTGGACACAACTAAACCTTTACCTCCAAACTTCAATCCAAATGCCTTTTGTCAATATCATTGCATAGGTGGATATGATACAAAGCAGTGCATATGTCTTAAAAATCAAGTTCAAGACTTAATTGATTCTAATCACATCTATTTGGGTGGTGTTAATGATCAAGGGAATAAGTCTGTTTCCCTACCTAACCAAAACTTGTAAATTTTTAACAACCCAATTCCCAACCATTCATCCAAATTTGTGCAATTTTGTGATGTTAAGAATGATGAGATGAATGTTGATAAGAATGATGGTATAGGTAATGACATGAATGATGATAATGATGAGAAGGAAGTAGATAGCATGGTCTCTTTAATAGATGTTCAACCTTGTAATGGACAAACCATTGTGTTACCCAACATTTCTTTCACTCATAGTGATGCACCTAGACATGCACCCGATGGTCCTCTCTATATTATTAGTTGTATCAATGAAAAACATGTGTAAGGAATACTCATTGATCCCATGTGTGTAGAGAATATGATTATTGAGGAATTCTTATTTGTGCAAGAGCTTTATCAAGATTCTTATGAAAAATTGAAAGCATGGATAAAAAATCATGATGGTTTTTCTCGCCCTTCCATAGGTTCAATCACTCTTCCTCTAAAAGTTGGACCAAAGTAATTATATGTCTCATTCTCCATCATCCCATTGTCAAACCAATTCTATGTGAAGCTAGGCTACACTCCATGAAATTCATCCCATCGGTTATTCACAAGTGCATAGATTTCCCTTTTGAAAATGATATATTTACAGTGCATCATAGTGGGTTTAATCTTTTATCTTCCCATGGGAACTTTTCATTGGATCCTTTTGGCCTCAACCTATGGAACCCATAAAGCCTTGTGAAGATTTCTTTTTCAATTCATACCAAAATTTTAAGGCAAAGAGCATAATAGAGTTCTCTTAGCAATATTCTTGATAAAGATAGTTCCATGGTTTTTCCTCCTCCCTCACCTATTATGGATGAACCTATGCCTCAAGAAAATATCCTTCCAAGTAACCAAGGTAAATATGCTACAGTTCCTCCACCCATCTATAAAAGAACAAGAGATAATCACATGATTCCTTTTGTTCCTCCAAAGATAAAACAAATATATAGACCTAAAGAGATGGTGGTTTTCCAACCCCCGACAGTTCCTTCAGTTCCTCCCTTAAGGGAAGAAAAGAAACCAATGGTTGTGAAACCTGCTCCTACCCTGCCACAAATTGAAAATCGTGTAAGAAGAAATTGAAATTCTAAACAACATAGGCATATACGTCATGCTATTTCTTTCCAATTGGAAGAAAAGAACAAAACAATGCATAATAGTCCAACGCCTATGGAAAAAATCAAGAAGAAATAAAAATTTCACCAAAACAAGAAGCCAAACAAGAAAATTCAACTACAACTTTCATAAAACCTCCCATTGTGATCAATTTTTATGATGAAGAGGAAATTGCTAAAATTGATGAGGAGGTGCATAATGAGCTTATTGTTTTATTCTCAAATCAAATGAATTTAGATGGGGGCAACTGTGATGATCCTCCTGATGAGAGTGATCCACCATGTATTGCACTTGGAGATGCTCCTAATATGACACTTGTTGTAGTCCCTTTAGCTAGTTGTCCACGTTCCCTATATGATGAACAAGATTGGGATGCAAATGAATTGATTTAGGTTGTCTCGCATGTGTGGTAATCCTTCATGTTTGTTTCATGTGTTCTTTGTGTTTTCTTGCAAGTGATGTGATCTCTCGTGTTGTGTTGCTTGGTGTGCCTTAGTGTTTGCGAGTTTTCTTTGGATGACCCTTGCTGCAACATTGGTGAAAGGATACAATAAAAATGAATGTCAGAACATTCTTCTATTTGTACCTTCATTCTTCTATATGTTGTCAACTTTATCTTTTCTTTTTGTCTTGTATTTTCCTTTTAGGGATGATGCAAGGAATTGAGACATTTAGGCTTCTTCCATGTTGACCCAAAATTTTGGTTGTCTTTTCTCTCTATGTGTCATTCCTCCATTGTGTTCATTGTTCCATGAGTATTTGGGGAATGATGTTAGTTTCGAGTTCTATTACATCATTGTAGAAAAGACATATACTGACCCCAGATCCATGGATCCCTCTCTTGTACATCTCTTGTCTTGTTTTTTGCATGGTAGTTGAGGGAAACCCCTAATCATTATGTAGCTTTATTTGGAAACATATCATTAGCATAGGGATTTCCAAATAAGCTCTTGTGATTCTTTTGTCACTTGGCATTAATCATTTTCTACTTTAAAGTAATTGCTCATAGTATGGTTTTTTGCAATTTATTTAAAGTGGGGGTATACATTGGCATTATTTTGCTTCACTTTGTTCACAAGTGTTGGAATTAGTGATGCGTTGACATTGACATTTTCTCTACTTCACTTTGCTCATGGGTGTTGAACTTAGTGTGGTATTGGCATAGCATTTTGATCATTTTGTAGCACCTTATCAGGGTTATCAAAGAGTATAACTCTTGGTATGGTTGTCATGGTTACACACCTAATGAAAAGTAGTCCTCAATAGAAATAGTATGTTTCTCATTTTTCTACCTTGTCTTGGGGGCTCACCTAGTGAATATTGGACTTCACTAGCCAGTGTGCCTTCCTGTTTGTGATTCACCTAGCAAATATCAGACTTTGCTATTGTGTGAGTCATCAATTCTTTTTGTATGGGTTCTAGCATAATACAACTTGCTAGTCCATACCCTCTTTTTGAATCTCATTTTGACATTGCATGTTAGTGTATGTTTTCTTGCTACATATCTTGCATGTGTGTTCCTTTGTGCTTATGTTGGCTTGCCATGGGATCTTGGATCCTATGGGCTTGACCATCTCCCTATATCCTTTTTCATCCTATCTCTTCAACATTTGGACAATAAAACCCCTCTTGAAATATTTTCTACTTTAGTGTGAGTTTGAGCATAAGTTCATACTCTCACTAAAGTGGGGGCTAAATGTAGCATCGTAAATTGTCACCTATGACAATTTAACACTATGTTTTTCTCCCCCTAAATTATTCAGCCTAATTGGGTACCTAATTTCCTAAGTTATGCATTCCGAAGGCCTATTTTTACTATTTTCCAAAGGATTGCAAAATTGAATAAATTCAAGGAATTAATGCTTTGATCTTGACACTCAATTTCCTAGAAGATAGGGCCAGGATCCATATGCCCATGGACATATGGGTCCCCCTATCTTGTCGATGATCAATTTTTAATATGTTGTTGTCGGCATTTTAATATTTAAATTTCAAGTGTCGACTTTTGGGATCTAATTTTTGGGAAATTAGCACAATTACATATAAATACCTAGTTATTGCATCATTTTAAATCTATCTAGCAAGAAAAAAAATAAAATTATTGGTAAAATTATGATCAAGAGAACTATTGAGAAAGTCAAGAGCAACATTTCAATGATTTATTGCAACAATTCAAGATCCAATGTCATGTCAAATTCTATGTGTGTTCATGTTTTGTGAAGGCTAACCCTTGTTGTAGGTCTCCAAATAATTCAAGTAAATCAAACAAGCAAGATTCAAATCCTTGAGGTGATGTGCATGACTTCAGTCCTTCAAGGAAGTCATTGAAGGGTGGTGAGTTGCAGCATTTTTTGATTTCATCATTCCTTCCTTTCAATTATCATTTCCATCATTGACATTGCCATTGTGAAAGTTGTAACACTTACACATGGTTTGACTGAGGCAAGCCCCTAAATGGCCCAACATTTTATCTCTCTTTGAATGTGTAGGTTATAGGTTTGAAGAGGATTGAAGGAAGATTGAAGACAAGTTTTCCATTGTTGCGTGCAAAGCCCTAAAATTTGTCAAGCCACAAAAACTCACCTACATAATTATCTGACAACATTTTGACAACTTTGCAACTAGGGAACAAAAGGTCAGATCTAGCATCAAAGGAATACATAATCAATTTCAGAACCCCCTATTAGATACCCATACCCCCTAGGTGTTTGAGTCATTTACATGCCATATTCGACTTTTTATGATACATGCACAATCTCTAGTACTTCTCAAATTTTCTTGCATTTTATTGTTTTAGTCTGTGTGTTTCCAAAATATTGCATTTGTTATATTAGGTCATATAGCTTAATTAATTTAATCATTCCAAATTGCTTCTAGTCTATTTTCAAGGACCCAAGAATGCAGATCTAGGTTTGATTGACTCACCTTCAAGGTTGAAAGTCAGTCTTTTCACCTTGTTGATTTGCATTCTAATGTACCTTTGGAAAAGGAGGTAATTGACCCTAGGTTTTTGGCATTAAACTTAAGGTTCCCCTTTTCACATGGTTACAATAATATATTCATTCATATGTGTTGAGTTCTATTAATGTTCCTTCATTATCAAAATATATATTTTGTTTCATTCGTTGATGACTACAATTGAAGGATATCTATTTACTTCCTCAGAAGCAAATATGAAATTTTTAGTTGGTTTAAGGAGTTTAAAGCCTTGGTTGAAAATTAGAATAGTAGAAATATTAAGTGTTTGAAGACTAATAGTGGTGAGTTTTGTTCGACACAATTCAACAAGTTTTATAAAGAGCATGGGATTGAGAGGCATAAGACGACTCCATAAACCCCTCTTAGAATGGATTTATGAAGAGGATGAACACACATTGATGGAGAGGGGTAGGAGTATGCTGAGTGGAGGTGGCCTTAAACAAAAATTATGAGATGAAGTTTTTGCCACTATGTGCTATTTGGTAAACAAATATCTTACATTAGTGCTTATTGATAAGACACCCATGGAGGTGTGGTCAAGAAATAAGTCTTCAATACGACATCTTAGAGTATTTGGTTGGAGACATATGCACATGTATCAAATATGAAGAAGTCTAAGTTGGAGGAAAAGGTTATTAAGTGTATCTTCATTGACTATGGTGTTGGCGTGAAAGGGTACAATACTTGGGATCCAATAGCTGAGAATATTATCTTCAATAGAAGTGTGATTTTTAAAGATTTGAAACCTTTGTTTTGTTATTTTACAAAAAAGAATGAAGAGAAGGAAAAGGATGTAGTTCATGTTAAACATACTCTGACGAAAAATGAACTATGTACACCTATTGGACCTGATGTCGAGGAGAGCTCTAAAAGATCTGATATTTTTGAAGAACCTCAACCTCAACCATTAAGGATGTCTATACGAGTTAGACAATAATCAGAAAGGTTTGGTTATTCATTGTTGGATTCTAGTTGTATTTGTAGACACTTAAAAATGACCTAGGCCTGCAAGCTTCATTTTTACCACTTTCATCCTAGCATAATTATGACATTTAATTATGTCCTTGGTCCACATTCGACTATTGATTAAATAATTCATAATTATTTAATTAATTCATGTCCTTTTATTCTTCATGTTTATTAGATAAATAAATTTTATTTATTTATTAAATACGTCATTAATTGTCTAAGTCTTCCCTTAATTAAATAAATTTCTTAATTTATTTAATTACCCTTCGTCATATATTTCTTCCTGATTATTAAATAAATAAATTTTATTTATTTATTTAATATGTCACTAATTGTCATAATTAAATGAATTGATTAATTTATTTAATTAATTAATCTTATCTGCTAAATTAAATAATTATATTTAATTATTTAATCCAAAATTAATATTCCTCTCATTTTAAATAAATGAAATTATTTAAAATGTCATCACTTTCTTAACTGTCACCATTTTCGTAAATAATCGAAAAAGATTATTTATTGTGTCACAAAATCATTATTTTGAATTAATTTAATTCAAAATAGTAACTAATCTTCCAAAAATCAAGTAATCGGGCAGATTCTTGATTTTCCAAATTTGATCTTCAGTCCAACTCTTATCTTCTTGATTTTTCGAATCTCACAAATCAGGCAGTCTTTATCTTCTTGATTTTTGAAAATCTTTATTTTCTAATTAATTTCCTCATTTATTCTCCACCGTCGATCCAATTATTTGAGATATTATCTTGACCGTTCGATTAATGAATTTTCCCTAAGCCTAATTAGGGATTCTCATATTTAATCTGGACCTCTCATTCTAGGTCTTTCATAGAATTTGATCTCGCCCTTCCATTCGAAATGGCATTTTCTATAAAATGCCATTTTCCTCTCACTTTTCGATTACAGACACTCGAGTAGACATATTATAGGTGTATTACTTATTCACTTATACACTTAGGCTTCTCATTGCAATTATTATTTGTATTTGATCAAGTTTTAGCATTGTTTAGGCATAGACATTGGAAATCATAATCATAGGCATAGGCATTTAGACATTGCATAAATCCTTCAAAGCTTGGTGTAGGACTTAGACATTTGTAGATTATTCGCACAACGAATCTGAGGGCAAAGTATTATCCAGCAAGCAAGAAGGTACTATGGAGGTAATCATGGAAAACTCGATTTATAGGTATAACTGTTTTATTGTTTAATTTCCTTTGTACTCGATAGATATTTGGGTTTCATTGTCTTCATTGATTTACTGCTAACACTCCTAATCAAACCTAAAAGAAATCCTCAGTTACATTGGTGAACCCGACTCCAATTTTTCTAGTTATTTCCGTACATTTTTTTGTGTTTTCTGTTGTTTTGCAAGTACAGGTATGGAGCGACGCAACCACTTTTTTTTAAATCAAGACGCATCTGATGCGTCGCGACGCATCTGAAAACATAAAATCCATAATCGCTCTATCGTGACGCAATCAACCTCGAGAAAGCCGCATTTGAAATATCGAGACGCATCTGATACAAAGAACGACGCAATCGCTCTGTCGTGACGCAATCGTCTGGTAGGATTTTCTGTTATTTTACATTCGGTTTTTCTTGTTTTCTGCATTTCTTTTTAACCTGGTTATTTCCTGCATATTGTCTAGCATAAGGTTTTCTGTTACTAATCAAAATTTGTAGCTTGTTGGCGGTTACTCTACGTGGGTTGAAGACAAACACTCAAACTACTAACGGATTGTCTTGTAGGTTCGATTGTCAAAGGCCAAACAAAAAAAACAATGTGTTTGCATTTTTACTAGTGTAACTCACATTTTCTTTTTGGTGCAATTAAAACGAACCTCTATTTTCTTTGTTTGAATGTGTTTGTAAAATGATAGGGGAGTATGCTCACCTTGTGAAAACTTGGTGATCAAAAACCCAAACTCGTTTTTATTTGTTCTTACCTAAAGATTTGGTATATCGGAGTATCCTCTCCCCTTGCGCTTTCGGGCGATATTGGGTGTAAGAGAAATGGTTACCAACTCTAGAAATTGGGCCTGCCTGGGGATTTCATCACCCCAACGTGACTCAAACTAGCAACGAAGCTAAGGCCAAGCTACCCCTGACCGGTATATAAATGTAAATCTTAAGGGAAAACCTAAGATTGCGAGTGTGGATGTGTCATACGGATGGAGTTGTACTTGCTTAAACCCTATTGAGCTTAACCTCTTCAGGCTGGAGTGCCACCTTAATGGTGATTAATCTCTTTCCCCATGTATGGCCACTTGAATGGGGGTCCCGAACTAAAAACCTTTGTGTAGTAAGCCAAAAACCCTCTATTTGCTAGCGCAACACCGGTCGGTGTGAAGGCATCCACACTTTCGCAGTTTGTAGTAGAGGTGATCAACCTGCCATGGGAGTTTCATGGGGGTTGGAAGCTTCATTGGCGTGAGAAGAGAGTGCACTATAAGGGGGAGCCCATGCAGCCAAGCTTCTGAATTCACACGCTACAGATATGCGGTTGGGGAAACTCGCGTGGAATCTAGCGAATACTGTCCTGGCCTAACCTAGGATTGTGCTTATCTGATGTGCGATTGGTTACATTCAAAACACTGTGTTTTTCAAGTGCTTTCTGGTTTCATCACAATTCTAAACAAAACATTCAACACCAAACAGATCAAACTTGCAATCAAAACAACAAGAAAATCAATTTGAAACAAAACTGTGTCGCATCTGTTGAACCGCAATCTATTTTATGCACCGCAATTACTCTGTTAAAACCGCATTTGAAAAAATAATGGAAGATTATGTAGATGACCTATTGGCCAAATCAGCAACCAGGAAAGATCATTTGAAGGTACTTGACACAATTTTCAAGAGACTTGAAGAGTACAAAGTTTGGCTAAATCCTAAGAAGTGTGTTTTCGGGGTCACATCAGGTAAACTATTAGGATACATAGTTTCCCGAAGAGGCATAGAGGTCGATCCGGCAAAGGTCAAATCCATCATAGACATGCCTCCGCCCAGAGGAATTAGTGAACTCAGAACTCTACAAGGCAGGGTACAATCTATTCGGCGTTTCATAGCCCGATTGGTAGACAAGTGTCACCCATTCCAATATCTGTTGTGCAATGGTATCCCCTTTGTATGGACAGATAAATGTCAAGAAGCCTTTCAGCAAATCAAAGATTACCTACTGTCAACACCAGTCCTCATGCCTCCCATTCATGGAAAGTCATTGATCCTATACATCTCGACTACTAGTTCAGCACTGGGGGCATTACTGGCACAAAATGATCATGAAGGAAAAGAAAGAGCCATCTATTACATCAGCCGCACACTAATAGGGTATGAGTTGAACTACACAAACATTGAACGTGCATGCCTTGCTGTTGTCTTTGCATCCCAAAAACTAAGACACTATATGCTCAGTCACCAAACACAGCTGGTCGCCAAGATTGATCCATTGAAATATCTCTTAAGTCGGGCAGCATTAACAGGTCGGTTGGCAAAATGGGTCATGATACTAAGCGAGTATGACATACAATATGTCGAGCGTAAGGCAATAAAATGACAGGTAATAGCAAATCAACTGGCGGATGCACTGATTCAAGTCACTCATCCACTAGTAACTGATTTTCCCGATGAGTCCATTTTTCATGCGGAACCGACAGTACCATGGAAGTTATACTTTGATGAGTCGCATATTGGTCATGGCTCAGGCGCTGGAATCTTGTTTATCACACCACGGGGGGATTCAATTCCTAAGTCATTCCGGATCGCCTTCCCTTGTACAAATAACATTGCCGAATATGAAGCACTAGTCACAGGTCTCAAGATGGCAATTAAATGGAAAATTCAGATGTTGCTTGTATTCGGGGATTCCCAGCTCGTTATCAACCAAGTGAATGATGACTATGAAACAAAGGATGAGAAGTTGCTTCCCTACAAGACGATGGTGGATAGTTTCCTGACATACTTCCAATTGATTTCTTTTGAACAAATCCCCAGGACACATAATAAGGCAGCTGATGCAATGGCTACTATTGGTTCTCTCTTGGACATCCCTAAAAATGTGTCACAATTTGAGTTCTTAGTAGAACAACTTTTGATATCGGCATATGATATCCCAGAATTAGAAATGGTTTGTGAACTTGTTGGTCCCAACTCTCCCTGGTATCAGGATATTTATGACTACCTAAAATCTCAAGTCCTTCCACTAAACCTGCCCAATAACCAAAGGAAGTCCTTCATCCGAAAATCTGCACGGTATGCCATCATCAGTGACACCCTTTACCGCCGTAGTTTTGACGACACCCTCCTTAGATGTCTCGACACCAACGAAGCACATACGACCTTACGCGAAGTGCACGACGGTATATGCGGGTCTCATTTGAGTGGTCCTACTCTAGCTAAGAAAGTAACGAGACTTGGGTATTATTGGCTGACCATTGAAAATGATGCAATCGAATATGTTAGGACTTGTCGCAAATGTCAGATTCACAGTGATTTGGTCCATGCTTTAGCACAGGAACTTTGACCAATCACTTCTCCTTGGCCCTTCACTCAATGGGGACTCGACCTCGTGGGTAAAATTCATCCAACCTCGTCCAACGGCCATAAATTCATTATTACTGCCACTGAGTATTTCATGAAGTGGATTGAAGCCATCCCATTGACATACATTACCGGCAAGCAACTATCCAAGTTCATCCTTAACTACATCATTTTCCGGTATGACCTTCCGCAATCCATCATCACTGACAACGGACGTCCGTTTAAAAACCAAGACGTTCGGGAGTTATGTGAGCGATTTCATATCCAACACCACTTTTCATCTCCATACTACCCATAAGGAAACAGTCAAGCTGAGGCGTCAAATAAAACCATTGTCAAAATCCTAAAAAAGACTGTCAATGACGCTGGCCGTGACTGACACATACAACTCAACCCTGCTCTATGGGCTTATCGAACTAGCATTCGTACACCTACAGGGGCCACTCCATTTTCCCTAGTCTTTGGCGCTGAGGCCATCTTGCCCATTGAGGTTGAAATTCCTTCACTACGAGTCTCCCTGAAGGGTTTAACTAATGAAGAGTAGTATCGACAATCACACTTGCACGAGCTGGAAATGCTGGAGGAAAGAAGGAAAAAATCACTGAACCATCTCCAAGCATATCAGAACCATCTTTGTCGCAGCTACAATAAGAAGGTTATGGTTAGAAAGTTTGACATTAGCGACTTAGTTCTCATGCAGAACCCCAAAAACCAAGCTAATAGAGAAGAGCTGGGAAAGTTTGAACCAAACTGGCTGGGTCCCTACATTATCATATCTTCTTTCAGTTTTGGAGCTTATCAGCTGGCCACACCAGATGGAGAACAACTAACAAATCCCATCAATAGTTTACATCTCCGAAGGTTCTACGCATAGCAACAGAGGATTGAGTTGAAAACCGTAAAATACAAAAAAATTGAAAAATGATAAAAATCGTCACCTTGATGAAAACCTGGCAAATAGGCATCTTGGTGACACCCAAAAAAAATAAAACAAATCAAAAAGTCAAGAAAATAGTAAAGAAAAATGATTCATTCAATAGTGAAAACCTGGCAAACAGGCGCTTTGGACAAGTACCATGGTGAAAACCTGGCAAACAGGTGACATGCGTAATCAATCATTGCTCTACCATCTACTATCACTTTGTCTACCTTGGCCTAGGATGAAAGGTATTTCCGCCATTATTACGCAAATCGCCACCACATTCTACCCCACTTGTCATAGTGGATAAACGATTGACATCAAGTCCTGACGACTGTCCATCTAGTAAACCAGCAGCATCCTATCCATGTTCCTTAAAAATGGCAAAGTCTTGGACCTGATTGGGGGGAAATTTTTTTATCATGAAACTGTAGTGGATGTCGCACATGATCTTGGAAATTGGCAAAAAGTCCTAAAAAAAGACAAAAACATTGGCAAAAAGTCCTAAAAAAGGACCAAAAACATCATAAAAAGTCCTGAAAAAGACCTAAAAATCATAAAACATCCTGAAGAAAACCACAAACAAAACATCAAACTGCTCGAAGAATGCAAACGCAGTGTCATCTCTTGTCAAAGTAAGTCAGGTCAATCAGTCTTTGTCATTTTTCCGAACTACGTTGTCTCTGCGCACTTGCTACGTAGGCAAGACTCACATTTGAGTCCCCGAGACATTAGGTCAGTCCATTTAGGTTTGTCGGAATAAAATCATGATTCAAACTTCTGTCCTTTGGAAAAATTCATTGGTCATGTCGAACTACGAGGTCTCTGAGTGTATGACGTAGGCAAGGCCATTTGTTGATGAGCCCCCGAGGCCGCACTAGGTCAGTCCATTAGGGTTCATGACACTATACTGGCACACACGTCAAAATATATTCAAGGCAAAGCGAATCACTCCCAAAGGGGTAAAATCCTAAAAAGTAAATCATGGCAATCAATTATGTCAATATGACAATCTCATCAACAGGTCAATCATATCATCATGACAATATCAGCATATAGTCAAACACAAGTCAAACTCAGTCAAAGCAAGTCAAATCATCATAACTTGTCAAACTGTCCAATCTCGGTTAACCTTCAGATGTGTCCTAAAAGATAACCTCTATCATTCATGCCTTAGGATGTGTCCTTCCTAGGCATCTTCATTGTCATTCAACATTTTGAGGGATCCTCTCGATATCTAAGGATCACTCCTCTCGACAGCAGTATTTTTTAGATGTGTCCTTCTAAAGAACCAACTATGTCCTGTATACCTCAGGATGTGTCCTTCCTAGGCATTTGTCATCATCACCGTCACATGACATTTGGAGATCAATTCTCTTGGCATTAATATAATTCAAGATGTGTCCTTCCTGAATTTGGCAAATCTGGACATTTATTGTCTAAGCATTATCAAAGCTTTAACAATTTGGCATCTCATCATCATTAAACCTGACATCTTGACATCAGAACAATGGATATCCAGACGCACTTGGCAAACACTTGACAATTGTCTTTTGGTTTTTTATCATATTATTAGTTTTTCAGCGAGATCCCACTAAGCAGGATTTAGAGAAGCAGTGATGTATCATGACGATTGACACTCATGACTACTAGTTTCTCAGCGAGGTCCTGATTATGGGATTTAGAAAAACAACGACATGGTAAGGGCTCTATTTTTGTATTTCGACAATCATGCCGCTAGTTTCTCAAGGATGTCCTGGAAACAAGATTTAGAGAAGCAACGACGTTTCATGATTTGTCCTTGTCTTTTTCTGCTTGTGGTTGACTATGACAAAAATACTGGGGCAATCACGCTCTTAGTATGAGTCACGATCATCCTTGTCTGTGACTATTTGTCTTACGTAATGGTACGACCTTGCACACCTTGATCTATATCATATCCTGGTGTTTGTTGGCCATTACAACAGTCTGCCCAATGATGATTAAGAGCAATAAATATTAAAGTCCTACAGTAAAGCTTTGAAGGATTTGGTCTAGGAATTAACATGCATCTCTGTCGGTCTCGTCGTCTTCTCCTATTTGGTCTGGTCATCTCCTCTCATTAGTCTCGTCGTCTTCTCTCGTCCATCCCACGATGATATCCTGTGACATCTAAAAAGATAAGTGCATACATGATCATATAAACATTACATTAGGTCCATACATACATCATTCATAGCATTAAATCATATACATAATCACAAACATTGCATCTTTTGCTAAATACATTATGCACATCATTATCATTATCATCTCATATAAATAAGCATTGCATCATCATGGCATCAAAATCACAAATGAGCATCATAGAACATACATGCTACATCATAAATCAACATCATACATCATAAATCATATCATAATGCATTAAATCAAAGAGCATCACATAACACATGTAGGTCGCATCAAAACTGCATCATCATATAGTATCATCTCAAAAAGGTACAATGTCACAGGATAGAGTCAACAGATATCCCAAAAATGGAGCTCGTAAGCTCAATAATATACATAATGTGTTGTAAAAATAAGCATGCCCCTAGGGTAGACTCTCATCATCCCCTCGTGGCAAAGAGTGTGGAGGTGGAAGCTCTGTCACTGGTACTGAAATTGTAGGTGAACCTATAGCAATCTCTGTCTGTGCTACCAGTGGAACTGAGAAGGAGGGTCTCATCTCCATGGTAACGAACATCGGTGATGTCACTGCTGCCTGATTCTGAGAAGTAGATGGATCAACAATTGGCGGCTGTCCCTGTATTGACCTCTGCACCGAACCAATCGACCCATTACTGTGACCTGAATGGTGACTCGGGGTGTGTCGGTGTGAATGATGTGACCTATGCCCTGATATGTGCCCTGTCGAGGTAGACCCTCTGATGCTGGTATGACTCCTGCTACCACCGGCATTGCCTGATCTATGGCCACTGCCTGTCCTCGTCTGTGACCGTGACAAGGTAGGATCCCATCGCTCGGGTGGCACTGCCTGCTCATACAATGTCTTGTACTGACCCAGCCTCGTGCTCACCCTGGCCAACTCGCAAGACATATCTCTGGAAGACCCTATACATAATGCCGCAAACTGTGTGCACCACTGGGCCGAATCCTGCTGACGGAACACTGCCTGATCCCGCTCTACCCGGGCTACCTCTAACTCAAACTGCAATGATCTGACCTAGGCCATGCTCTCATCTAATCTCCTTTGTAAGTCTGCCACTCTCTGGTCGGTCGTGGAATCATGGGGCAACGCTGAACTGGAGGGTGTCTCCTCCTCGCCCTCTACCATCTGCCATCTGAGCAGTCTCTCAGCCTCATCCATGGCATTGTCCTCATCATCATCATCATCGGCCACATCCTTTGCCACTGCCACGTCCTCCTCATGTCTCGCCTCCTCTGCCACCTCCTCCTCCTATCCCCCCACCTCCATGTCCTCCTCATGTCTTGCCTCCTCTGCCACCTCCTCCTCCTGCCCCCCCACCTCCACCTCCTCCTCATGTCTCTCCTCCTCTGCCTCCTCCTCATGCCTCTCCTCCTCCCGTCTCTCCTCACCCTCTCCCTCCTGCCTGGGTTGCTCCTCTCTCTCCCCCTCCTCACCAACCTCGGGGATAGCATCTAGTGCTACCCTCGCCACGCGCTCTCGCACCCTCCGGCCCTATCTCTGCCCATCCTGCCATCGCCTCCGACCGTCTCCACCATCATCTCCCCCCTGCCTGCATCCCCATCTCCATCCTGGCCTCCATCTCTACCCCTACCTCCATCCCTGCCCCCATCCCTCCCCCGGCCTCTGCCCCTGTCACCGCCTCTGCCTCCCCGTCTGGACCTTAGCACATGAGGTATCACTGACCGCCTGTCCACAGGTGCTAGCCCGTCTGGATCTGTCAACGACACTGGCCTGTGTGTCTGCCACCATAAGTCATAATCGACTGTCGTCCCAGGATCGGCGACTCCTCCCCTCCATCCCCATGCCTGGGCTCCTAGCTCGTTAATCTGCTGCTCTGCGAAGGCCACTAGAATGGCTAGTCCCCAAGCATACTCTCGTGACGACCGGGCATACTTGGCTGTCCCTGCAGGTACACCCTGCTGCTCTCCGAACTGCCTAAGGACACGCTGTGGCAAATACATCTCAATGATAAGTGAGGTATGCACGGTCCTACCAATCAGATACCTGTATTGTCTGCAAAGGCTGAGGTGCTCGTCCTCATCGTCCCACTGCCCGCAGTCTTTGTATGGTCTCCAAATGAAGGACATCATCGTGTCAATCTTGTGTCGCCACTAGCCTCTCTGTAAGGCCCCTCCTTTTGTAGGATAGTTACGAATACTTAAATTGTACTATTGGTTTTCTTTTCCTGTTAGCGGTAATTGGTTGAGTTAAATGAATGAACTATTCAACTTAGAGCTATTGGGGAACATGCAATGTACATGATGCCTAATTAAGATGTTAGTATGTGGTCAATATCATATGATATTTATATGATTGTTTGGTACCATACATTTATCTCTAGAGACTTCATCATCCGAAGTGATCACCAAATTTGTGAATCTTATTAATGAGCCTTGTACCCACATTTCATGAAATTGGGTGAACAACTTGCAATTGAAATATATAGGATAGCCCTTTTGACAATGGTGAAATGAATAATGGATAAACATTAACCTAAGATGATTATTAACCCTCTTATACGATTGGCTACTTTTTAATCATGTAGGAAAGGAAGGTAGTCTTAGATTGTTATTATTGTTGAATTTGTGATTTTATGATTCATCAATATTGACAAGAAAAGGTCAACTTTGCCATAAAAATTGGTCATACTATTCTAGCACAAATTCTATGAAGTTAGTAAAGTTATTATTTTGAATATCACTTCCTTTATGTTGTTCTCTTTAGAACTACAATATTTTGCGTAATGGATTAACTAGTTGTTCTAATTTAAATAGTATGGAGAATAGATTTAACTTGACAAAGGTATATGGATATATTATGAATAATCATGTGAATTATAATTTAACTTGTTAATAAATCTGCTTCATCTTAATGGTCATTTTTGTAAGTAAAAGATAAATGGTATAGGAAGAATGCTATTTTGATATTTAAGTGACATTTTGAATATGAAGGCTAAATTAATCAGACAAATTGGATTTAAACTGGTATGTGTACAATTAGCATTATAAAGTGCTAACAATTAGTGACAAGAAGCTTGCCTTCAAATGTTCAAGATTTGGGGTACAATTATCCAAGCGATCAAGGTAAGAAAATTTAATTATTGTTCAATTGATATTTTGATTTCATTATGGCATTTAAATTATTTCATTTTGGATTATTGACAAAGATGAAAGTACACAGGATTATAAATGGTCAATGGAAGGAAAGAGGATCACCAAGACCCTATCTATTCCCCCCTCACATTTTGAAGTAAGGTGATAAACATATGATTATTGAGCTGCGTATTTCGTCTTGTGTCAGTAAGTGTTTTTATATTAAATAGATATAGGGAGAATTAGGGAAATTGGGAAAAATCCCCACCCGAGTGTTTAGGGTTAGGGCTTGAGGGGAAAAGATAAGGAGGCGATCTAGGTATTATTTGGGAGGACGGGGGAGGAGGAAAAACTATAGGAGCCTCCATGGTTGTGACGCAGGGTAAGAGGTAGGTACTATTTGTCTTAAAACTGTTGTTGTTCTTGCTATTAATCTCTATCAAGATTGCTAAAATCTGTTGTTCTTGCTGTAAATTTCTATGAAGATTGCTAAAAGTTTTTGTTAGTTGTTGTTGCAAATCCTGTGGTAGTTGCTGCTAGTTTTAGGTGGGAAAACATTTTTTTTTGTGAAAGTATTATGTCCCATGTGTTGGTTGATCCTCCTTGAGATAAGAACCTCTTGTGATCCTATGTTGTGGTGGTGAAATGCCTATGGAACTGCCTTATGATCCCTGGTTGCATAAATTTTGTTGTGAGGGTCCTCGGTGATTGCTCTTGGCTCGGGGGTTGGCTAGAGCTCTTCGGAGTTTGATGATGCCAATATGGAAGGGTGGAGATATTTTCCCTTCCCATTGGCTAGTTTGAGTTGTAGGTTTGTAGCTGTAGCAGGGAAGTCTTCACCATCTGCTCACCCTTATGATTTCATGTAAACAAGATTGTGTTCAAAAAATAAATAGCCACCTGTGTATTCTGGAAGAAAGTTGAAGAAAGAGCTTGAGCAGGGTATACGGTGAGGAGAATATAAATCAATCATAAACTATAGCTTACAATAGATCATAGTGTTGCTCCTCATTTTACCTTATTTAAATTTGAGATCTATTGAATGCCCCTATTTATCTGTTTTGAAATAACACATATTGTGGATCTACAATTGATTGCACAAAATCAAAATATTGGCTTTCTGTGTGTATGTGGGTACCTGGTGATTCATAGATATAATAACAAGCATGTATTGGGGATGGTGTTCTTGAAATTAACAACCCTCAAATGAGCTTAGTCTGTTTGACATGCCATTGATATTAAGATTAGGTTGGAATTGCAAATAATCCCCTTCCTTTTCAGGAAATCATTCTGTATACTAGCTCTTCTTAATTATTTAATGATTTTTTTTATATCCCTGCAACAACACTCACAATCAGAATGGCTAGAAATTAAAACTGCAGTAAATATAATCATCTTTACAAAACCAAAATGTACAGAAAAAAAAATATAGAAGAGGAATCTTCATTGAAAATATCTACAGTAGGAGAGCACCACCCAGAATTGGAAACCCTATGTTAAATAATTGAAACCAAGAGAAAATTTTTCCTTTTAAAAAAGAAAATGCTAAATAAATAAATAAAACCAATCTTTGGCATTGAAACCTGCAACGCATCCTTCCTCTCCTTATCGGCCTCTAGGAAGATTTTTTTTTAAGCCATGCCTGTCTTCTATGCTGCCACCATTATATTCTACCTTGCTCGTTGCAAGGAAGTAAACATAGAAGTTTTCTTTTAGGGTAGGAATGTGAAATTGCTACTCTAAGAAATTAGGGCAGTGTTGGAATGATTTTTCAAGTGTCACGTACAGCTGTAGGGCGTTGAAGTAAAGATGTTTGGAAGCCTTCATTGTAGATAGTTAAACACAGTTGATAGGTGTGGGGTTTAGAGAAAGGTACGGGTTCCTTTCACCATTGCAAAACATGTGGTGATTTGTTACTTGTGTTTTTGAGATATTCAGGTTTTACTTTTAAGCTCTATAATTTCATTCCTTATAAGGGCCAAAGTAATGTAATAAGTAACATAAATAACGAAATAAATGGGAAGATTAAGAAAATGTTTGTTTATTTATTTTATTGTTGATTGAATTGCACCATGTAGTCATTATATTTTATATTGGGAATTTGTTATTATCTTTATTTGTTTCTAATGTTTATTTGTTTGTGAGCATATATTTTGTTTATTAAATAAATGTTTTGAACAAAAAGAATGATAATGTTAATGAAGTAAATCTAGCAGCATTGGTAAGGTGCCTATTAATACTAATGCATTTGCAGGTAGTAGTGAAAGAGATATGTTTGACAGTGATAGTTGTATCAAGCAAGTTCTATTATAATGACCATGGAACCAAATTTTACTACTGCTGGTTTTAACTATATGGATGACTGTAACTTCAATATTATTCTTATATTCTATTTTAACTCTGTAATTGCTGCTCTTTAATGTCTGTAATTGTTGTTCTTTAATTCATGTAGCTGCTCTTGTTACCTCCTATTTCATGGGTTGAGTTATTGTTGTTTTTAGTTTGTAATTGCTGCTCTTTAATACCTGTATTTGTTGTTCTTTATTTCCTATAGCTGATCCTGTTACATCCTATTTCATGGGTAGAGATATTGCTGTTTTTAGTTGTAATTGCTGCTCTTTAATGCTTGTAGCTGTTGTTCTTTAATGCCTGTAGTTGCTATTGTTGCAGCCTATTTAATGGGATGAGTTATTGCTGTTTTGAAACAGCTTTGTATTTATTTTTGTAACTTTAGTTAAGCTTTCCCTTCCACTAAAATAAATAAATTATAATATTAGAATTCTGGGCACTTAAAACACTTTCTCAAATTTTAAATTTGACTAAATGCATGTATTTCATATTAGATTAATTTTGATATTATTAATTAAAATATTAAGAAACTTAAATGAGGTAAAGAAAATAAGTTTACCTAAAATGTGGTAACATTTCTTTATTATTAATGCCATGAATTCCTTATTAGAAGACAATAATAATATAAATAATAACACAGATATTATTATGGCAGAAACTATCATTATGGGGAATCAAGTAGATTTACAATTATCATGGGATAAAAGAAAGTATATAAAAATATTATAGATAACATAATAAATAAATGAATAAAAATGATAGTATAGTTAATAGAGGTAAGTGAGTATTGATATATAATAGTTTCATTAGTAAATAAAAAAAGAAGGAATTATATGTGACATTAGTACTATTGTTTTTGGTGAAATATTAATATTGTAATAAGCACCATGTTAAGATTTATACCGAAAGACAATAATATCCCTGATATTACTATTATGATAGTAGCCCACTTGAATATTAATGAAATTAAGAGTGACACCAATATCAATTTTAATGTTGGTATAAGTATTCTAAACAATTTTAAATTATAGTAATCATAATATTAAATTATAGTATCATGATATTAACTAAAATAATATTTACGTCACCTATGGGTCAGTACAAGGTTACCTTCTTTTGCATGGAGAATAATATTTTAATGTTACACTCCTATTACTAATTGTAGGTGGAGATAGAAATATTAATCTTAAGGTTGAGACTATTACTTACGATAATATTAAAAAGTATTAAATGATTGAAGTAGCGTAAAAATATTTAGATAGAAATGTTAACCTTCAGAGATAGTTCATTAAGATTACAATAACTTTTAGTGTTGTCATTTTGAGTAATCCTCCAAGTCTTGCCCTATCCTTTCCTAGACCCGAGATACTAAGGAAACCCAAGGAGAGCATGACTATTTAGTTAGATATATGACTTTACATTTTATTTACAAAGTGTCTTCATGTAGGTGTACAACTCTTATCTTGCTTTTGATGCATCTCAAACTCTTATTGTGTTAGTTAGCTTAATTAATGTTTTTTTTTTTAAAAAAAATTGTTAGGTTTTTTTGGCTAAATTTTTAGGCATTACACTCTCGCCCATCCGAGTCTGCTGTAAAGCACCTATGTAGTAATAGGCATAGGGCATCCCCTTAGCCAATTGTGGTCTCTGAATGAGAGGACAAAATATGACAATGTGCTCCCAAGCCCAGATCATCATCAAAGTGGTCCTGCAGGAGATACTCTCTGCCCTCTTGTAGGAAACATCGTGCAACTGATGGTAAAGTGTCCCCAACAAACAGGGACCCCAAGCATAAACAGTCCTATCCCATCTCATACCAACCAGGATGTCTCCCCAGCCAATAGGGAATCCGTGTCCCCGACGGTCGGGAACCAAAATACCTGCAATCAGAGTCGCAAGGAAGGCATCAAAGTGACCATAGTGCTCTGCCATGAACTCCCATCTGATCTCATAACCCTGGATGCCCAATCCTGCACCTTGATCTCGGTAGTACACTCTAAAGGTCTGCTCGCCATGACGAGGGTCGTAGACGATCCGCTCCCCCCAGATCAGCACTCGCAGAATCCGGTAGACATCCTCCAGAGTAATGGTAGCCTCACTTGTCGGTAGGTGGAACGAACAAGTCTCTGAATGCCACCGCTCACACAGTGCAGTCAGTAATCCCCTATTTGCCCGAATGGCGGGCATGTAGGCAACGTAGAATAATCCCAGTCGCATCAATCATCGCCGCTCTCGCGGCCTCAACTGGTCGGCAAACCAAAATGTGGTTGGTCTGCTCTCTCGCGTGTAGATAGGGGCAAGCTGCCTCTGCAAAAAGATGAACAATATATCAGTACTTTCTAGAAAACTATTTGCATCATCAAAAGCATTAAGGGTTTCACAAGTATCACGATTGGTCTCAGTAAAAAGGAAGAATCAAATGCGTCGCGTTATAGCAGTTGCGTCGCAAATATTCGAATGCGTCTCTAAAATCCTCAAATGCGTTGCAACATGACAGTTGCGTAGCTTGGTTGCCCAAATGTGTCGCATTATGGCAATTGCGTCCCGAATTCTGGAAATTGCGACACAAAAAGGAAAATGCGTCGCTCAAATGTGCAATTGCGGCACAAAATGACAATTGCGGCATTCCAACTTTCATATGCGACTCGGTTAGGCGAATGCGTCGCATTTTCTCTCAAATGTGTCGCAATGCCTCGCCCACATTACGATTAACTGGTCATTTGCGTCGCGACACATCATATGTGTCGAATGCGCAGACGATTGCGGCTTACGTGAACGCAGTTGTGTCACGGTGCAGTTGTTGATTGCCCTAGAAACCTAAAATTGACATGCAAAACGAGAAAATTACAAAGTGGGACAAGGGTACATACCGCTGGCTCTGAGCCCTCTGACCGTCTGAATGTCTGTACGATCTCACCGCGATGCTTTGTTACTGGAATCACCATCCTCGCCGCGCTTCTTTTCACTCTAGGCTCTCAAAATTTGCAAGGTCAATAGTAGAAATGAATTGACTTTTACCCCTTTGTCAACCTATTTATAAGGTCAAAATGACATTTGTCAACCAACGTTAATATTGGAAGATCATTTGACCAGGTTTGACTGCTCCGTAGGCTGTCTTAAACATGTTCGAATCCAAAACCGACTATGCCGTTGTTTTTCTAGGCACCAAGTTCATTTATCGGGATCCTTTACAAATTTTTCTGTCGCCAACCCAAAATTTGAAAAAATTCCCGAGGGGGCAATGATACTTCGTACCTTTACTGGGGCATATCTCTGACTTGTTTTCTTTGTCACAACGCAACAAGCGGCATTATGACAAAGAGAGGCAAAATGTAGACACTTAAAAATGACCTAGGCCTGCAAGCTTCATTTTTACCACTTTCATCCTAACATAATTATGACATTTAATTATGTCCATGGTCCACATTCGACTATTGATTAAATAATTCATAATTATTTAATTAATTCATGTTCTTTTATTCTTCATGATTATTAGATAAATAAATTTTATTTATTTATTAAATACGTCATTAATTGTCTAAGTCTTCCCTTAATTAAATAAATTTCTTAATTTATTTAATTACCCTTCGTCATATATTTCTTCCTGATTATTAAATAAATAATTTTTATTTATTTATTTAATATGCCACTAATTGTCATAATTAAATGAATTGATTAATTTATTTAATTAATTAATCTTATCTGCTAAATTAAATAATTATATTTAATTATTTAATTGTCAATATTAATATTCCTCTCATTTTAAATAAATGAAATTACTTAAAATGTCATCACTTTCTTAACTGTGAGTCCATTTTGGTAAATAATCTGAAAAAGATTATTTATTGTGTCACAAAATCATTATTTTGAATTAATTTAATTCAAAATAGTAACTAATCTTCCAAAAATCAAGTAATCGGGCAGATTCTTGATTTTCCAAATTTGATCTTCAGTCCAACTCTCATCGTCTTGATTTTTCGAATCTCACAAATCAGGCAGTCTTTATCTTTTTGATTTTCAAAAATCTTTATTTTCTAATTAATTTCCTCATTTATTCTCCACCGTCGATCCAATTATCTGAGATATTATCTTGACCGTTCGATTAATGAATTTTCCCTAACCCTAATTAGGGATTCTCAAATTTAATTTGGACCTCTCATTCTAGGTCTTTCATAGAATTTGATCTCGCTCGTCCATTCGAAATGGCATTTTCTATAAAATGCCATTTTCCTCTCACTTTTCGATTACACACACTCGAGTAGACATATTATAGGTGTATTACTTATTCACTTACACACTTAGGCTTCTCATTGCAATTATTATTTGTATTTGATCAAGTTTTAGCATTGTTTAGGCATAGACATTGGCAATCATAATCATAGGCATAGGCATTTAGACATTGCATAAATCCTTCAAAGCTTGGTGTAGGACTTAGACATTTGCAGATTGCTCGCACAACGAATCTGAGGGCAAAGTATTATCCAGCAAGCAAGAAGGTACTATGGAGGTAATCATGGAAAACTCGATTTACAGGTATAACTGTTTTATTGTTTAATTTCCTTTGTACTCGATAGATATTTGGGTTTCATTGTCTTCATTGATTTACTGCTAACACTCCTAATCAAACCTAAAAGAAATCCTCAGTTACAGTATTTTTTCTTTGATTACTAACACTAATGCAGGGAAAACCCTAGTGGCGAATCTTCACCAATTTGCAAATTCTAGAAATCAGCCAAGTCAAAATTGGAAAATTCGTGAAAACCAATAGGGTGTCCAAATCGCCCAGATTTTACGAATTATCAGTCCAATGCATGTCCATTCGCCAAATATTTATTTTGTGAGGAATATTTAAGCAACAAATTTTCCATAACAAACTACACATTTCAAATGGACCGACTAATATTTTCACCTGGAATCCCGGAAGCATGTTAATAAAACACCTATATATTTCCCAATACTATTAAAACAACATTGTATCAGGACCCATTTCGCCAATTAAAATTTACAAATAGTTGCTTGTGAAGATCCATTTTGGCAATTAAAATTTATAAATAGTTGCTTAAGAGGACCTATTTTTCCAATAAATTTAAAAAATAATTACATTTGAGGACACATTTCACCTTGAAAATTACAACGTATCATTGTATAAGCACGCGAGATTCACCAAATTTTTAATATACCATTTAAAAATCCCATGGAATTCGCCAAATATGGATTGATATAAATACAATCAAAATTGTCATTTATTCTTACACATTTTGTTCAATTCTAAGGTTCTACTTCTCGATTCGGAAGTCAGTGAAAGCCAAAAACGTAGACTTAAAGGTGAGTGATCTTTTCTTCATAGTGTTATTAGTTATAATATTAATATTTCTTTATCTCTTTTCCATTCTTGCTTCAGTCTTAAAGATGATAATGAGTAGGGAATTGAATCTACATTCTGCGTCTTTCTTAAACAAGAAGACATTTTTTTCCAGCTTTTATTCGAAGTGAGAGATCAATATGTTGAGTAGCAAGGGTAAGACTCCTTATCCTCAAGGTAGTGAGGAGATTGGGAGGCCATCAAAACACCCAAAACGTAGAGGTACCATATAGTCTTACTTTGGAATTGGAATTTTTTTTGATCCATCAGATCAAGATGGAGCTACATCATCAACTCTTCCACCAAATATTAATGAAGAAGGCGTTCACAATACCCCACCACCACTAGAAGGTCAAGGTGAGATTGTCATTGAGTTAAATCCAAAGGTATCAAATGAGGATGGTAATACCATAGAAAATGTTCCAAGGGATACCCTGGTTAGCCAAAATGAGATAGTTGACTTGGATGAGGATGATGTTGGTAGCAAGAAAAGAAAAAGAAAATCAAAGATGGGGAACGAGTGGGAAATGACAAGGAATTTTCAACTTGGTTGGTTGTCAAAGTACCCATTCATTGTACCAGTAGTGAAAGCAAACGATATTGAAAGTGTAACATTGGCCAAATGTATGATTTGTAGCTAGAAATGTGGAAGAGACAAGACGTTGCAGCTAAAGCTTGACACTATAGAAAAGCATATTAGTAAAGTTTATGAAAAGAAAATCATAGACGGAAAGGAAAAACCAGTAGTACGATGGAAATCAAAGGAAGAATGTCTTCATGTTAGGTATGCTGCAAAATATGAAGAGCATGACCAAATAATGTTGAAGCTTGCTGCATGTCAAGGTACACTTGAGGCTCAATTTGGAAAAGCAATGGAAGTAGCAAATTTGTCAAAAACTATTCAAATGAGTGTTGTTTTTCACATTTTGTCCAAAGGTCGTCCTATGATAGACTACCTAGAATATTCTAGTTTATTATCTTATTTGGGTTTTCCTCACTATCCTTTCTCACATTGGTCAATAAATGCTGGATGGGAATGGGAAAAGTGTCTTGCTGCAGTGGAAAAGGAAGATTTAAAGGAGAAAGTAAAAGAGTTAAATTTTATTGCATTATCTTTAGATGAAGTTACTGTGGTAGACAATACTTCTTGGGTCTATATGCATTTATACACTGTAGAATGACATGTTCACCAAGCTCATCTTCTCTATGTACATAAAATCAAGGACAGTTCAACATCGCAAAATATTTTTGAACTAGTCAAGAAATCTTTGAATAAAATTATAGGTATGAATGAGTTGACAATTGCCAAAAAGTTGGTGTGTGTAGGAGTTGATGGATCTGCAATGATGCAAGGTCAAAGGAGCGGTGTTTGCACAAAGTTACAAACTACTTGTGCACCACACATGCTTGGAATTCATTGCATGGCCCACAAAATTAATTTAGCATTCAAAATTGTAAGCAAGTTTCCTACAGTATCAAAAGTTGAAATCTAGTCTGCGAGATCCACGCATACTTGTGTTGAAGTCCCAAACGTTTCGTAGAATTTTAAAATTTTGATGAGGGAATAACACTAGGAAACAAGCTTCTCAAGGATGTCGATACTAGATGGATCTCCCTGCATGGACCAACACAACGGGCTCTTTTAGAATATCAATCTTTGATTGGAGTGATGTACGAGCATCACAACACAGTAGACAAAGCTCTTGACCTCTTACATAGGTTAAGCGATATAGATACACTCTTGACTTTAGCTATTCTTCTCCCCATGCTCGATGTGATGAACAATATTGTGAAGAAATCCCAAGACAAAACTATGTATATTTATGAATATGCCAGTCTATGTAAACATACATGCTTGGCCCTCGATCATCTATATCTAGATCTAACACAAGAAGGCCCAAATTATTTCATGTGGCGAAAAATTACTGATTTGAATAATCTTGATAATTATTTACAGTTTAATGCAAGCAGGCACTTATGTATCTGTGTACATGGATATGAGATACCAATGTACCATTGTAAGACAACCAAGCACTCTAAGTAGTTGTTAACGAGGAAGATTTTAACGACATTGTTAAATCTGTTAGTGATAATTTGAAGGAAATTGCAAAATCTCTTTCCTCAGAGATTCATGAAAGATTCCCTTGACATGAAATACTTGAAGCCATAGGTATTGTCTATCCTCAATTTTGGGTAAACTGAGATAACCCAAAATATTTTCATGATAAAGTAAAAATATTGATCAATTTTTTTTTGAAAAGTGTAACATACAATGAGCAGACAATAGAAGGAATTTTAAATGAATCTAAGCTTAGACAACAATGTAGGAATTTTTCAATAGCTACGAAGGACCAGTATAAATCTATGAGCACAGAGAAGGCCTTTGAACTAGGATCAATAAAAAAGGTTTGGACAAGCTTAGGTCAGAGTGAAATATTGTGTGATTTGATATCAAAATATTCTAAACTTGTTGATTTATGTCAAACAATGATATTGGGGTTAGTGGAGGATGAGAGAGTTTTTAGTACATTGGCATTTTTGAAATCAAAGTTAAGAAAAAAACTAGACAAGAATTTGGAAAATTGCTTGAGGATGAAAGGAACTACGTATAATGTCAAAAAATTTCCTTTTGAAAGGGCACTCTCAATCTAGAGGTCCATATGTGAAAGAAGAGGGACCGGGTTGTGCAACACTCCAATTCTAAATGCTAGTACTAGTGGTAGTGGCAGTGGCAGTGGGACTGGGACAGTTGACATTGACACAAATCACATAATGAATGTTGAATTTGAGATAGAGGTCAAAGAAAATGAAGAGCAGACTCAAAATCAAGATGACTCTTTTACTTTATCGCAAGATGAACATTTGTTTGAGGACCCTGACTCCATTTGGGAAATGGAAGAGAATTAGTAGCTTTTAGGTATTTATACTGCACTTCATGAATCAATTTCCATTGTTCCAAATTTTAGTTGACAATATTTTATATTGTATTCAATGAAATTGTGAATCATTGCACTTCATGATATTTTATTCTATATTGCACTTCATGAATCATATTCCAAAATGTAGTTGATGATATTTTATATTGTATCCCATGAAATTGTGATATTTTATATTTTATATTGTATTCCATGGTATTGAATTTGATATGTGATTCTGCATCATTTTTAAAGAACGACACTTATCACACTACTTATAAATTCCTATTGCATTGTCATTCACACAATCTTTGATAAATAACTTAAAGGAATATTAATCCATTCCTTGAACAAAAGCTAACATTTCAGCATCCATAACTTATAAGCTAACAAAAGCTAACAGTTCAACATAAATAACTTATAAAGGCATCCACACAACTTAAACAATAAAAGCTTAAACTACCAAATCAACTTTAATTATATTGTGAAATCCTTATGCATCCATCACCATAAAATCTTTATTCACAGATAAACATTCCACAACAATGAAACTAACCAAAAATCTATCATTCCAATAATAGATAATCCACTAGAAAACTACTCAACAAAAGTAGAATAAATCCACACATCATAACTCAAAGATTACATATGCATGAACTTCACCATTGTCTTTCTATATTGAAATAACTCTCTCATCCTCCACTGACTACAAAGATGACCAACAAAGACTTGCAACTCAACAAAGTGACCCAAGTCAGGGAATCAAGAAGTTATGAAAATTTAGAACTCTGCAACAAGGTTATAAAACTCGAAGGACTAGTGACTAGGGTTAGGAAAAACACAAAAAACCATGACTTTGAGTGATAGTAGCCACAACAATGAAACTAAAAAAAAATCTATCATTCCAATAATAGATAATCCACTAGAAAACTACTCAACAAAAACAGAATAAATCCACACACCATAAACTCAAAGATTATGTATGCATGAACTTCACCATTGTTTTTCTATATTGAAATAACAGAAAAGTAGTAAAAATAACAATTTTTTTTTTCTTGATAACGGTTTCTTGAAGACAACCATTTTAGAAATTAAAATAAAAATTCTTTGAAGTATCAAGAGAGCTAAATTAAAGAAAATAATATAAAAACTAAAAACTAATTAGCGGTCCCAACACCGACTCTTTCGCTTCCAATTATTTCCACCTCCTGCTCCTCCAAAAATGCCTCTTGTGCCTTTACTCTTTTCCTATATTCTCGATACTTGGTGAAAATTGTGGTGATGTTTTTGCTTCCTAGATTCATGGTGATTTGCATTGTTGTCCTCCATTTTGAAAGTGCACGATCTGACTCAGCTAGCATTTCATAGATGTTGTCACTTTCCACCTTAAATGCACTCATATAGGTCTGTAAGTTACTCAATTTTTTGAATGAGTTTCCAGTGGCTGTCTCAGGATCACCTAGTTCTCTATGATACACCTCTTTAAATTCCCTCATTATTTCTTGAAGATCTAGTGTATTTTCATCGAACCCATCCATGAGTCCACTTCAAGAGCATTGAAGTTCTCCTTGATCTTCACCAATATGTCAAAGTATTTTTCAAACACTTTATTGATTTCCTTTATATAATCTTTATATACTAAAAACTTCCACTCAAATGAATCATGAATACCAACTAGGATCAATTTATCTAGGGCCATCCACCAATTTTCCTCTTATTAACAAAGTGTGCTCCATGGAGACTAATTCTGTAATTTACCTTGAAAGCAAAAATGTGCTACCATGTTCTCTCCTAGTCTACTGGAGCTCAACTACTAGTTCCTTTCTTTTATCAAACACATTAACATAGAATTGCCTAAATTTACTAATGTAGAAAATGCCATCCTGATAAAGCCCTTCTACCCATTCGCTGACAGCTTTAGCATAACCTAAATTTTTCCTGACCCATTGCACAATGTCAGAATCAATACCTTGAACATTTGAGCTTGAGGTTTCCTCAGTGGTCAGAGTCACAATTGATGAAATAAAATTTCTTAAAGAAATAAAAGGAGATTGCAATTGAAGGTTCTCCTTTTTCTATTCTTTTTCTCTTTTGATCAATACATTAATAGAGTAATCAACATGATATACATCACCTTCTAAAGTAGATGGCCCCATATCAACATGAGCAACCTTGTGGTCAACTTCCATTAGCTCATTTTCGTTTAGGTTCTTTTTTGGATCAATAATTGCCAACAGTTGATGCCTAGTAGTGGAATCAGTGATAATTCGTGACATCCTCTTATCCTTTTTGGGCTTCTAGTGACCCTCCAACAACATGGCAACTGTATCTACTTCAATTTTCATTGAGGGAATATTCTTTCCTTTCTTCTCAACTGCTTTCTTTAACCATGTTGGGGAAGATGCCACTAATCCAGTGTCTCTACTTTCAACACTTACATTTTTTTTCTTTTTCAGTTGATTGAACGAAAATAGAAGTATCTTGTACTAGAGAAGGGAGAACTTCAAAGAATGCGGGAAAATAATTATCATCAATTATTTGTTGAAAAATTCCCTCAGAGTCTATAAGCACTGGATTTTCTTGACTAGCCTTTTTCTTAGGTACCGAGGGTACACTATCCTATTCACAAATTGATTTTAGCTTGGCCCCAGTGTCTTTTGGCTTCTCACCATCTCCTCCAGATTGTGAGCGAGTGCCAAATGGCCTAATTTATTGCTTTTGAGCTAATATGTTTATGCTAGAGGCCTATACAGTCCCTTGCTATTTTCTCTGCAAAACTCTTTGCTCATGGGGAGAACCCGCACTTTGGCGCCATTATTTGTTCAACCAGTCTGAAGTTCTTCTCAAAACAAGGGAAGAAAGGACCATTAAGTCTGAAACTTCATCCTCTGACCAATTAATTATGTACAAGGGCTTAGTAGTAGGGGCCCGATATTTGGGATCAATGATCACTGAGTCTTCTTGTGCATCTTCTAGAATATTGAAAGAAATACCAAAAGCTTGTGTTTTCCTTAGGGTCAATCTCATAAAATTTCTTCTATACACCTCGTCTTCATCTATATAGTCTTCCCAAAAATCTTCAATATCAGGGTGATGTTCATAGCTTCCAGCTCGATACAAATTTTGCTTAACATAACCCTTACTATCAAAATTAGTTCTCATGGGAAAACACTGAAAATTGAATTCATTCAGGGCTTTCTCCACACCCCTAGCAATATTATTAATTTTGCAAGAAAATGAAGGCATGGACAATGGAAAAGCATACCCCTTCTTTCCCATGTTTGAATATTTAACATTTACAATGGCCATTTGCCAAAAAACTTCAATAAAAACTAGGAAATCACTTGGGTAATGAGGTAATTTCAATGAAGCCTTCTCAAAACCTCCAATTCTAAGATAAGTAAATCTGTTGAACTGAATGTAGAAACTTCCAAACTTCAATACCAGAGTAGTCACTTCAGGTGAAACCCAAAGCTCGGGTTTTCCATCAATTCTTCTCACAATTTCCATTAAAAATGTGTCATTGATGCAAAAAACATTCCTCATTCCAACCTCCTTAGTGAGTTGTGGAAAACTTCTATACACAAGAATGTTCGGCGTCAGAGACCTTTGTGGTTCTAACCCTGCCCAGACAACCTCTTGACTGGCTAGAATGTAAACCAGGTATGAGCACATGTGGAAGGCAACAGTTTTCCAGAAATTTATCAATTGCTCATTTAAATGATAACTAATAATCTCAACCCATTCAATGAATTTATTTTCACTACAAATTAGTAGAATAAAATGACACATCCAAAATTCAAAAGAGTCTGAATATGCATTACCAACCACATGATGTAGCAAGGTGATAGCATTTGAAATTTTATCCTTAAAATGAACCCTTTTAAGCTTTGAGGGAACCTAAGACTTACCATTTTTCTCATACTTCAACCAATTCTTCGCAATGGAATTTTTGCACCATTCCTCATTCATTCTAAAAAATTCATCACCAACAACTACAAACATTTCCTCTACAGTTTCCCTCCCTAGAATGCTTAATGCGCGGGAAATGACTTCAAGAGTAATTATTGCAATGACTGACCTGTCCACAACTCTAATTTCCTGAGTCTCTGGAATTTAGCACCTTGCGCATGCAATCACGAGGTCAATGCTTTGTACAACCTTAGGAAAACCTCTCGTGTGTGCCAAACCGCTCTGTAGAACTTTATCTTCCATTGCTATTCTCTTCCTTTGCTCTAGGCACACCAAAAACTCCTCCAAATTGAGGTGCCCAATTTCAGTGTCCCTCATGCTAGACCAGTTATTTTGAATTCCACTCTGCATGAGCACAAATTCACAAAGATAAAATTCTTTCACTTGAGAAGTACTGGCATTGGCAAAGAATGAGAATGCAAACTAAATGACTTAGTAAAACTTTGGCACCCACTTATGGTGTTATTTTGATACTAATAGGACAAGGATTAAATGCGGCATTCAATTTAATTCCTTGAAAAGATAGCCTTTAAACTTGCATGCTTTTTGAAATTCCTAAAAAGACAACTCAAGGTTAGTCCGTACATAGAATTCAATGAGATGACGACGCCTTTGAAAGCCAAGATAAGTCCATAATGTCGCATGGTCATGGAAACTTGGAACCTTAGAACCAAAGTTGGAAGTTTCAAAGTTTTGGAGACCTCCGACTCACCAACTACAAAGATGACCAACAAAGACTTGCAACTCAACAAAGTGAACCAAGTTAGGGAATCAGGAAGTTATGAAAATCTAGAACTTTGTGACAAGGTTATAAAACTTGGAGGACTAGCGACTAAGGTTAGGAAAAGCAAAAAATCCATGACTTTGAGCATTCACCAAGAGAAATAAATAGCAAGGCATTGAAAATGAATGAGGTAAAAGACTCGAAAGACCAAAGGAGGGGAAGTTTAAAATTGCTGACACTAGTTTAAAAGTTATAGATGAAAAGAAGTAAGTATAATGAGCTTATTGATGAATATAATAAGAGTCAACAAAAGGTTGTTGAACTTGAAATAGAGCTAGCATTATGGAAACAACTGGATATATTAAGGTCTCAAGGACCAACTAGTTCAAGTCATGTTGTAACCAGGGAATGGATGATAGCTCATGAGAATATCTTTTGGTTTGCTGTAACCATTTCTTAAGGAAATGACCAGTATAATCCATCAAATGAAAATGTGACATGTTTACACTGTACATCTCGTCCTGAAGCTTTTTTTCTCCCTTATTTTGAGTCTATTGTCTCTCCAGCTATAACATTTTACATGAATTATTAATGAAATTTGATCAATGATCTTTCATTAATCTTCTTTGTCATTATGCATTGATGTATGTTTTAATTCTAGCTCTGGTTTAATGAACTAGTTAAAAGTACCTTGATTAAAGCATGAATTCATATAAATGTTTAGTGGATCTAATAAGTAGTCATGGAGTTTGAGTATTGATGTGTGAATTGTAATGCAATTTCACTAAGATTATGGATGCCTGGAATTAAAATCACCTTATAGTTCATATTTTAATTGTGTTAAAAGTAAAACTTGAACATGTACTCAGTGATTCATCGCTCAACTCAATGCTTAATAACATATTAACAATAGTATTAGTAGCATATACAACAATGAACATCAACAATCGTTTAATGTATATCTAGTAGTTGAAACCATTACTAGACTTTTTCTTCAAGTGATAAAATAAATAATACAAATAATTGAACATCAACACATTACTACAATCTGAATTTGAGATTTTTTATTGATTATCACGTTAAGGAATACATAGAGGCATTGGAAATGTAAAATATTGCTCAAAGACAGTTCTGCACAGAGCTAATTTGGAACTTGAAAACTCATATTATCAAAAATAAAATCACTGCATCACCTTATCTAGCAACTTCCACTATTCAGGTGGTGGAATTGTCATTTTTTCTAACTAATGCTATTTGACTTGAAGTTTTGTTAACAATTCATGATTGAAATTGGAACCTTTCTTGGATTATTCAGTCAATTTTTCATTCAAGGTTAGCAATGGTTTGATGGAATCCAAATAGTTCACCACATATGGGTTTTGAGGAAATTGGTCCAAATCAATCTTCCTTGCACCCTCCATCTTCTTTCTGAAATCATTCTTCCAATAGTCGCTCATTTGTGTCAAAAGCCTCTAGCAAACCAAGCTTTGTGAATTTCCTTACCTTTTCATCCACCTTATTCATCTTTTCTAAAACCAAATGCAAATATTCCTTTGTTTCATGCATTCTCAAACACTTTTCAATGATAGATGACATCATTGATGTAGCAAGATGATTAGTAATCCATTTTGATTTCAAAACATTGTCACTGGCTTTGTAGACTATTTTTTGAATTTGATTTGTAGATTTCTTTAATGCCAACACATTTTTGTTGTCCACTAAATTTTTGTTGAGCTTCTTATAATGTTTTCTGATAGCATCAATCAATTGAAACATGTCACACACATGATCAATCCTCTGCATTATTTCATCCTAGATCTTTTGTTTCATATACCTCATTGTTTCTCTACAAAATGCAGATAACTTATTTTGACAAGACTTAATTTCATTTTTTGCTTGCATCAGCTTTGCTTCCAATCTTTCATTTATTTTTCTCTCCTCCAATTTTTGTTCCCACTGTGCATTTCCATTCGCAATGCTTAGTCTTAATTTTTTTGAAGTGGATTTTTCCTCATCATATTTCTTGTTGCTCTCATCTAGCCTTTGCTTCAGTTCATTCACTTCAGTCTCATTTTTCTTATCCTCTTTGCTTGTTGATGTAGAAGTAGATTTTTTTATTCTTTTTTCTAATTCATTGCTCTTGTTATCTGTTGCTTTCCTCTTTGCTTTCTCATTTTCTAGGTCTACCTGTAACTTTTCTATTTGAGTCTGCAACCTTTTTTTTCTCTTTATCTTGCTTTAGCAATGATGTGTACACCAATTCATTGTTCTTCTTTGATACATTAATTTTGTGAGTATTTTTGAGTCCCGAAAAATCCAATTGAATATTGTTCATCTGGAATTCAGATTGAGCCATCTGATGTGATGGTTTATTTTGAACTATGGGAACAAGAATTGTGTACTCCATGATTTCTTTATTTGTGTCAAATTTGGGTAATACCATTATTGTTGTAGGATCTGAAGTTACAATAGACGTACTCTCCATCATGTCAGTTGCTTCTTTTCTTTTTTATTCAAGTTTGATTTATTTTTAAACTCTTCAATGCAATCAAAACCTAGGGACGTAGGAACAATGGAATTCTTGAATGGAAAAGGAATAGGAGTACTTGCAGTTGCTAATGATGTCACATCTAGACTAACTGGTAGTGGGGGAGTTCCTAGAAATAAATCCTTTGTGGTGGATCCACTGGTAGTGTGACTTGGACCTGTCAAAATCCTTTGCCTCTTCTGTATGCCTTGATCACCTAGTGTTTCTATGGTATATTGTATTTTTGTTGTAGCATATGTTGACCATTACTAGTATTACTACCCATACCATCGCCACCAGAGGTGTTGGATCTCAGTTGTGATCATATGGTTTGTCCTTGATGACAAAATCCCTTTCAATTGATTCTACTTGTTGACAGTTTCAGATTGGTTTCTCATGCTTTATCTTGGTACAGTTTTGTCTATATGGTTTACTTGTCTTGGCATTCAGTGGACAGTCTACATTCAGAATTTTAATATCTTATGGTACTGATCAGTTTTAGCTTCGTGCAGTCTCTGGTGACAAAAAAAGAACATATCAGCGTGAGAATGGCAGGGTCTCCCCGATCCATTTTTGAAATGTCTGTGTTGCCTATCGGCAAGACATTTCTGATGTCATAACGATTTGATTTTACATATAGGTAGCTTTCGACATGACATTCACGTGGTCTTGGCGATAGTGGAAAGGTCTATAGGCATGAGTTGTGTTCACCGTTGAGAGGTCTTACTGAATGAGTCGGGTCTCACCGACTAATACATGAGGTGGTTCATCAGCGTAAGAAATCCCTATCAGCATGTTGTTTCATTGGTGTGAGAAATCCCTATCGGCATGTTGTTTCATCAAGCATTTGTGTCTTGGCGACTGGCACATTAAAGATTCACTTAGGCCAGACATGTTACTTTGGTATGAAGTCACATCGAAATTGGTATGTCACACCGATCAGAGATTAAATGGAAACACATCGGCAAGAGTTTAAGGCTTCGGCAAAGGGTTATGATAAAAAGGGCTCGGTCTCGCCAAAATCACATTTGGGGCTTCACTTCGGCCAGACAGATTGGTTTCGGTGTGAAGTCATAATGAATGTGCAATGTCACACCGACCGATGGTGGATGGATGCGTATCGGTAAGAGTTTGTGATATTTGGAGGGAGGTCTTAGTGACTCCGTAGTGTCTCACCGACTTGTACAAAGGGTGATCTTATCGGCAAAGGTTGTGGCTTCAATGAAATGTCATAACAATTTCGTGGTGTCTTACCGACTTATGCATAAAGACTTTCGGTATGACTCAAGCATTCTACGAGAGGTCTCCTCGATGACGGTATGCTATAGTGACACTCATAAGAATGAAGGTTACTTTTCGGTGAGAGAATTGTTGTGTCTTGCCGACCACTGATAATGAAATACATTTTGGCAAGACTCATGAGTTTTGATGTAGAGTCTCAGCGAACCCGTCAAGTCTTGGCGACAAAGTCTAATGAATGACTTTCGGTGAAAGGTTGGTATTGTCTCAGCGACTCTCAGTGAATAAAGCATTTTGGTATGACTCATGTGCTTGAAGAAAGGTCTTGGAAAGTTTGAATTCTTATACAGACTGACAAAATAAAGGTAATCATCTCGGCAAGAGTTAGGGTTTTCGGCGTGAGGTCTCGGAGAGTGACCTCCGGTCTCGCCGATGGAACACAATTTTTTTTTGTTGGCATAAGTTCTGACTTGTCTCAGCGACACACAAGATGATAAGTGACTTTTGGTATAACAAAGTTATCTATATGAGGTCTCCCCGAAAGTGATATGTCATGGTGACAAGTTTGACCACGTGGGCTTTCGGTAAGACATAAGATGCTCTACAAGTGATCCAGGTGGATCCTGGAAAACCTAAAAATTTCATAGTCTCAGAATCTCACAAAAACAACATCATCGTGCAGAGCTCGCTGACATGGTCCTGACGCAACTTGAACGAGCTCAAAAGGAGTTTGTATGCAGAAGTTATGCATAGTCAAAGGTCCGGTCAAACAGGGGAATCAGGCATTCTAAAAGGTAGAAAATTGATCATCTCAAAATGAGACAAAAATGACACCAAAATGTAGAGCTTGTCGTGCTGATTCCGGAACTATATTCGGTTTCGAAAATAGAGTCCGTATGAGCAAAATAGAGCCGGTCAAAGTTTGCAGACAAAAAGAGTTGACCAGTCAAAATGATGACGTCATCATGACGTCAGCATGGTGATGTGGCAAGTGGTGACGTGGCAAGAGTATATGACATGGCATAAATATGGATTAAACCATATTTGTTAAAGAAAATATATATAAAGTGGGCACCACCTATTAAAGTGGGATGCCACCTAAGAAATAGGGGGTATCCCACCTTATATGGGAAGTCTCCCTTGTCTTTAAGGGAAAAACTTAAAAGGAGGAGAGGATGGTAGGATCACCACCCACCATTTTCTCTAAAAGATTTAATTGCTTTTTCAAAGCCTTAGAATAAGGCTAAATCCCTTTTTCCTAGAGGCCTAAATTATCCCATATTTTTAGAGGCCTAGAATATTTTCTTTTACACGGAAATATTAGGAATTGTATTCCTAAATTAAGGGGTCAAATAAAACCTTACATAAAATATTCCCTAAATAATAGAGAATAAATCCATTCGTAACCATTCAAATGGAAAGAGAATTATTTTGAGGGGATATTATCCTTCCAAAAATTATTAAAGGAGGATATTATTAATTTTTTTTCTTGTAATAGGAGATATGGGTATATTTGCAAATAATATGGTTTTAGCCCATATTAGCAAATAAATTTGTATAAAAGGGGGAGAGTTTTGGCTTGAAAATAAGCAAGTCTACTTGGAGAAATACTTCCTTTGTGAGAGTTGAATTCTTTTTGAGAGGAAGAATTGCAAGGTGTTGTTATACACCAAAATTGTATAAGTGAGAGATTGTGAGGAATTTTGTGCAAGTTTTTTGAAGCTTGAATATTGTAAGAAGGCATCTTCAGGTGCTTGGTGATATTAATAAAAGCGGTCCAACATTGAGAAGCGGACCCAGAGACGTAGTCCTGATTGGACGAACTCCGTTATCAACTTGCGTCTGATTCTTCTATCTTCTGTCTTATTATTCTTCTATCTCCTATCTTACATTCTCTCTAATTTATTTCCAGTATTTTCAATTTGGCATTTAAGTTCTAATTACAACATTTTAGTGATTAGTTAATTTCACTGAGTTCTGTAAAGGGTTAAGTGAACTTAGTCTATAATTTCAATGGTTAAACAACATAATCACACAATTCTGTCTGGATCGGGGAAAAATTGTAATTAGGATTAATTTGCAAGTTATTTTGTAAACCTCTAATTACGGATCAACAAGATGTCATCTCGACTACTCATTGTCTTGGCGAAGGTGGATGAAGGATACATCTCGGCGAGAGTATGTTTTTGTCACAGCGACTCATAATGGATAAATCCTTTTAGTGAAACATAATGAAATCTACATAACTTCTCCCTGATAGCAAAAAGTCATAGCGACAAATAGAGGGATGACTGACGGTGATAATGTTTCCTTCGGCATAGGTATTGAATTGTCACGGCGACAAGTTTGATCACGGGTGCTCTCGAAAAAAAAAAGACTTGTCTACAAGATGTATCTCTGATATCAAAAGGCTATAGCGATAGTGAATGAGACAAAAGGGCTTTCGGTGAAACTTGATGTGGTCTGCGAAAGGTTTTCCCGACTTCACTAGGTCACGGCGAAAGCAAATAAGGAAAAAGAAACATAGTTCACATAAGGTCATAGCGAATCACAAAGAACATGTGGCAACTATTGTCTCAGCGAATGATTAACGAAGACTCATACACTGTGGCCGGCATGGATTTTCTAAGTATAGTTGCATGCAAACATCTTTGGTTGGCATTGAATCTATGGCAAGATATTCTGTGAGATTTTAGAGGTTATGATTTTCTGTTAGTGGGCAGTCATGGCTTTGATGAAAATCTTTCAGTTACAATTTGAAATCTCCTGACTCAGCGCAAAAATTAAAACTCTTTGGATATGCATTACTCTGATTTTTAACATCATCTACAAATCATCATTATCCAGCTTCATATTCTAAAAATAGCAAGAGAGTTTCAGAATCTTGTGAAAAATGCTTTTTTGAAGATTTCTTCATAACAAACATACTTGAAATGTAAATAAATACTAGTGTTGAAAACTGTGAAGGTGTTGCTGGTTGTAATTCTGAGAGTATCATTCCTTGACTGTATGGGAATCTATGAATAAACTGTAGACGAGAAAACAGAGAGATATGTGCTTAACTGAAAACAGAGAAATCCTCTGATATTTTTATTGTTCTGAAAATAACAATGAGGGGTTGGTGCTCCTTGAGATAAATATCTCTAAACGAGGGGTTGGTGCTCCTTGAAATTGATGTTTCTAAATGTGGGGTTGGTGCTCCTTGAGTTGGTGCTCAAAAATTAGCCTATAAGGCATTGTTAAAAGTGGTTTTTGAAGATTAAGCCAGTAAGGCAGTTTAGGAGTGGTTTTTCTATCCCAGGAGGGTTTTCCACTCGGCAAATCTTTTGTCTCTTTGTTCTTCTGTGTGCTCACTGTTTTTCTTTGTTGTTGTTGTTTCAGTTCACTGTTGGGATTATTACTTTTCTCAATTCTATTTATGAATGATTACATTCAACTAATGAATGCATTAATCAAAGTAATATTGAGATCAAATCTGAGCTATGTTTTTGAATATGTGAAAATGAGTCAAATCTGTTAAGACACTGATTCACCCCCCCCTCTCAGTGTCATTTTAACTCCAACAAGAGGCAGTGCCATTTGCAATAAGCTCTCCACCATGGGAATTTCCTAGTTGTGATTGTGTTTGACCATGAGGATGAGGATTTGAAGCTCTAACAAATTGAATTATTTTGGCTCTACTTGTATGCCCTTGGTCTACTTTATTAGCTCCAAGGCCAGATTTATCAACTAGTTTTCTATTTTGTACATCTATTACTATAGGAATTCCTTGTCCTTGGGACCCCAAACCACCACCTTCATAACCCATTTTTTAGCTATGGCTGCTCTTGAAGTATATGCTTCTTTTGTGGCCTCACTTAAACCAGCTTTGACATGGCTTTGTCCTTGGGACCCCAAAGGACCACCTTCATAACCCATTTTTTTTTACTATGACTACTCCTAAAGTATATGCCTCTTTTGTTGCCTCACTTAAACAAAATTTGACATGGCTTTGTTCTACTTCTTCCCTATCATCATTAGATTCATCATCAATTTCTTTGTCTCCAAGTTCATCGAGATGCTCTATATTCCACAATTTTCTAAACTCACGTTCTTCTTCGTTATCTCCATACTCTGCAAGAGCTCTTGGATCACCTAGCTCCTTCCTCATAGACCAAAAGGTAGTACTTTTTTATTGTGACCAATTTTTATCTATAAATTCCTTCTCTAGAGAATTTGGTATTTTGACTCTACTAGATGGTTTATGAATTTTTTCATAAAAATTGTTGTACCTCCTAATTGTCTTTCGATGCAATGCCATCATTTCTGCTAACAATTGTTAAAAAAAAATACCATTCTCAACAACACTTTTCTTTATTGCTATTTTGACCTCATCCCAAGAATCCTTGTTTCTCAAGTTTTCAAGCAAGGGTTTACTTTGATGTTGAATTCTACTTGCAACATTCTTATTGAGCACAATCATTGATTTAATGGTGTCACATGGATCATACTGCCAGTGACAGATAGCATCAAAAAAAAATAAAAATCAAAAGATTATGTACCACACTAAATGCTTTTCTCTCAAATGTGAACCCTCCACATGAAAAAGGTAAAGAAGGAAATAAGGTCTTCTTTTGTTGACCGAAAAAGTGTAGTTCATCAGTACTTTGCATCTACCTTACATATTCCAATGCAAAAACCCTTTCTATCACATGTATTATAAGTTTGTATTGCTGTAATCCCGATCCATAAAATCTTAGCACATTATATTCTTCCATTAAGTATCAATCAGCCAATTGTATTTCTTTTCCTAGTTGAATGCAATTTCTACATGACATAGGCAATCTAGGCATTGCAGTATTTGTACTTGCCTGATGGGAGCCAAAAAGTAGTCTACAAAATGACTATAGTTCCTTTGAGAATCATTCATCCTTATCTTAGTGGTCCATTCATATACTAGAGCCATTTTCTTTTCCTCAGCATTACTATAGGGTTGGATTTGAAGCTTGTTGGTCTAAAACATTCCTCTAAATTTGAATAGAAAAAGATAGCACAAGTATGTTGTGAACCTAAATGTCTTGGTGGAACCTCCTTTAATCATTAAAAATATTTATGCATGGATTCTACAATGTGCTCAATAAAATTATATTTGACATGTGGAATACCATAATGGATATTATGTACCATTCCAAGGAGGCTTGCACCCACTTCCTAATTACTATCCAGTCTAAGGAAAAATGCTAGCATGGAAATAGTATCCTAAACCCATGGTCTAAAATATCCAAATCATAAGGAGGCTTATGATCACATTTCAATTTGTTTCTATCCTAAACTATTTTATTTATGAAAGTATTTTTCTCCATTTCATCCACTGCTTCATAATCACTAGCAAGATTTTCTAGGTCAATGTGGATATTTCCAAATTCTTTGGTTGTAAATCCTAACACTTTTCCAAGTTCTTCTGCATTAATGGATAACAATTATTCTTTGTTATCTTTATTAACAATTTCTCTTTTATTATCATCATAATTTTGGGCACATACCATGATAAATTCTGGGCATGGGAAAACCTCATGTAACATCATGTGCCCTAATCCAGTTACCCATGGTGCATTGAAAATATTAACTTGCATTTGCTTTGCAACCTTATTCTGAGATGAAAATCTAAGTTCTGAGGTACACCTACCATAGGCTTTAGGATCATAAATATCATGATATTCGTCATTGAAACCTGGGGTTTTAAGCAATTTTGCATAATGTATTTTTTTATCCGACATTGCTCTAGTGGTACTGGTGGTAGACATGCTTATACAATGTGAAATTGTGAATTACCTATTAGTCCTCATTTTTTCTTAATTCTTAAGTCTCTCAACCCTATACCCAAACTTCAAAGTTTGACAAAATAGGATTTTAAGAAATGTCAAACGATGAAATGTAGCCGCATGAATTCTTTCACTTACCCAGATTTTGATTCTTGAAAAGATTAATGCTAATAGTCATGGAAATTGGGTTACTAGAATGGATTTGTTGGAAGTGGAACTATGGAACCCAGAACAGGGTGGTGCACTGCAATGAGCAAACTGAAGATTGAAATCTCCCCATGTGCTAACTCTCTCACTTAAAAATAAAATAAATTAGCAGTAGAAAGTGCTTTTTTTTCGAACATTAAAGTGAATGAAACATCTACGTGTTGCTTTCAAACTACACAATCAGTACATGACTGACAACATTTAAAACAAGCCATTTAGTCCTGCATTGGCAACAAATTCTAAATCGTTGATCTTTGTAAATCTAATGGTTAAAGGGTGATTCCAGAGGTTTAAGTTCACAAGCCTAGCACTCTATGCATTTCATTCCAGAATGCAACTACAACCATCCATCAAATGTTCATCGAACGGTTGAGTAATTTATGATATAATTAATAAACATGTGTTTTAAAGTTGTTTTAAACTTTAATGTGCTAGGATTGACATCAAGTCCAAGGGGCCGATAACTTAACGTTGCAAAGGACTTAATAAAATGAATAATGATACTGGGAACCAGGGGAGAAGGTCAACAAAAAATTAGAAATCAATAAAATTTCGGTAAACCCTAACAAGAGTGACAACTTTTAGTGTAACTATAATTTTTTTTTCAATTTGATGGCAACTTTATTTTTTCATTTGTATTGCTTTATGTTTTACTTTTAAATCTGCATGCAATTATTTCATAAATAGATAATACTTAATTTCTTAAAGGAAAAAAAATGATTTGAATAGATTCATAAACATTGAACTCATAAAATAATTCTTTACTGTAAATGAATAACAAAGACTAACACAACACAACCATTTATTTTATTACAACTGAATTACAATGTCACATTATTACATATCATTTTAAAGAGGAGTAGTTGTAGAGAAAGCAAGCTCCTATTTTATATAAATAACATATGTCACTTTACATAGACACAATTTATTCCAAGGTATTTCTCATGACAATGGATTACAAATTGATTCCAATTTCCAAGCTTCTTCTGGTGACAACATAATATAAATGCGACACTAAAAATAAATGCATGATTCCAAAGCTTCTGTTGGTGACAACATAATACAAATGTGGCTCTGAAAATAAACGCAAGGGGTTTGCCTGGCCAACCATGTTGGGGAACCAGGAGTTGTGAAGATACAAAATGTACTTATCCCCTTTGAGAACCAGAGTCATGCAGAAGATGAAGGGTAGTACAATTGCTCCAATCTTCTACCTGTAGCCTCCATGCATCGGGATAGCATTTATCTACATCACAGCTCCTCATCCTGGTTCAAAACCTTTCTGAGAAGTCAATTCAACCAAATCAACTTCTTTCCAATTCCACCCATTCTGAACTTGAAGGAAATTGGTCTTTTACTCTGTAACTACATAACTGGAGGTAGAATAATTTAGAGTATCCCCAATAATACCACATCATCTTCTTCCTGAATCCTTATTAACCCTAAAAAATGAAAACCCTTATGACACTATCCACTATCACTATCCCTATTTATGGGCCACCAGTTCCTCTACCATCCTAATTCACACAAACCAAAAAAATAACTTAATCAATTCATTTAACTTAAGCCTTACATATACAATTAAAATGTTTAATTTGATTGACGTCTAGCTACATGCAAACTATACCTCAAGCTGACAAGTTGTCAAAATCAACCACTCAAATGATACAAAATCATTACAAATCTTGTTTCATTAAAGCTATTAGTTTTCCAATCAATCGCTTTGGATGTTCATATGGCATTAATCACCGCCTATAGTACGACTGCCACACTTTCTTCAAAAAAGATTGAGAATTTCAATTAAATGAAATGTAGTACGTCAAGGCATTGAAAAGAGAGAATGAGCGATGAGTGATGAGCCTTGATATTTCCATGTGTCTACATCTAATGGTTCTAGTGTTATTCTAGAGGTTTCAATTTGCAAGTCTAGTGCTTCAAAGATTTACTTCCGAAATGTAACTGCATTTGTCCATCAAAAATTCATCGAACGGTCGTGGTTATTTTGATTTGCGCTGACATCTGGCTACAAATATGGAATATCCTTCACACCTATTTCCTTCATTACTTTGGTCCAGGGATTGTATTATAAATTATTTTATAAGGTTGATAATTCAACCTTGTTTGGCCTTTACATCCTTTGTGTAAAAACGTTCTTAAGTTTTTAAGCCTTGGTCCTACGTTCTTCCTAGGCAGTCCCTCTTTTAAAACAAACTTTATGCATGTGCATATTTCTGCCACTTAATTTCTTTTATTGCTCATCACCAAAATCCTTCAACCCATCATGTTCATTACCACGATGAGCAATGAGCCTTGATCTTGCCACATGTCCGCATCTAACGGTTCTAGTGTTATTCCAAATTTTTCAATTCACAAGTCTAGTGCTTCAGAGATTTACTTCCGAAATGCAACTACAATTGTCCATCAAAAATTCATCGAACAGTTGTGGTTATATTGATTTGCACTAACATTTCGCCATTTAATTTTTTTATTAGTTTGAGATTATGTTTAATTCGCCAATGTTTTTCTTATTCATTTGAAAATAGGTTTAATTCGCTAATGATTTTTTTTATTTGAAAATTTTTTTAATCACCAACAAAATTGTTTTTTCTATTTTGAAAATAGGTTTAATTCGCCAATGAAAATATTTTCTAGGTTTGAAAATAGATTTTAATCGCCAATAAAATATTTTATTGGTTTAAAAAAATTTTGCAATTCGCCAAGATTTTCCACACTTCTAGCAATTAGAAAAGATTCACCAATTGATATTTTTTTTCCCAAAAAACAAAAAAAAATTCACCAGTAAAATTAATATTTTTATTGGGAAGTATACAAGATTTTCCAAGATTTTACACCTTCGCCGAGGGGGGGTTTCTTAAACTTATGTAATATCGCATAATTGCACCTAGGGGCAATTCCATATTTTTGCATTTATGCCTAGCATTTATGACACCCTAAGAAATTAACGACAAAAACCCCTTGGGTTAAAATTTCACAATTTTGACTCCAGGAGGATAAGTGGTTGAGCAACAAAAGCTTGGTGACATGTTTCCTGAGAATACAAGCCTTAGGCGAATGCACGGTGTGCAGACATCTGTGTGACACGCTAGCGTCCTAACCGTTTCCTAAGCTCAAAATGTGGAATATGGAAGTTTAACCCTTGTGACATGTGTCCTAGCAATTACACTTTGGAAGTAATGACTCTTTGCCACCCTTGCAAGCATAAAAATATCTTTTTGCCTCTCATTTGGAGGTTGGAAGATTGGAAGACAAGACACTAGCTCTCATTCTAATTTTCTACAACTTTGAGAATTCTTCTCCCTTGATAGCAGTGCATTCACAGGCGAAGCCATGCCGGACTGAGGTCCCCCCAACAACAACAACAACTCTCAAGCAAGCACTCAATGGTGTGTCTGTGTGCTCTGGAGAGGACCTTAGCCCATGGGTAATGCTCTCTCTTCCTTTCTCATTTTACTTTTACACACATTTATCTACTCTTTCATGGTGTGGGTTCTACTCCTGAGTAGGTATTGCTTTCACCACACGCTTATCATGGTGCAGGTTCTACCCCCGAGCGAGTATTGCTTTCACCACATGCTTTGTTTACTCCTTTTGCATTCCTTTCCAACTTGGCTGTCCATGGAGGTGGGAACACCAAAGTTGGGTCTGACTGAGGTAGGCCCCTATACAGCTACCCAACAACTTTCTCCTTGATCTTTTTTGTGCAGGTCATGAAAAGGAGCTTGGAGTGAAGACTCGAGTGTCTGAGAAAAGGGTAAGTTTTCTCCAAGCATCATGGTATTTCCTTCAATATTTGGTTTTCTGGTTAGTTAATAGTCCCATATAGATCACTCCTAAGTTTGTAAGTAGGATTTATTTCTTTCTGTCGAGTTCCTGAGTTCTCTATTGCTTAGGACGCCAGCGCTTCTTCTAGATGACATCACGCCATGTTGGTGTCCTCGAACTATGTTGACGTCTTCTGGCTGAGAGTTCTCTCTTCTGGGACATAAAACCTTTGATCCAGCTCTCTCAAGATCTATGACTAGTTCCTTCAAAGTGTAACTAGGTTTTGCTTCTTTATAATTTTACTACTCTGAGGTGTATAAGAGTAGTTCGTTCCCTAGTGATCTCTCGAGAAAGGAGAGACCCGTGCGTAGCGAATCCCTCTTATATCACATTTTGGTGAACCTGATGTGAATGTCAGAACTTTATTTGTGATATTGCACGTTTATGTAATGAATTTTCTAAGGAAGATTTTGATATGCTAGAGGATGCTCTAGATGATTTCTTAGAAGCACTCTCCCCTATCCATAAATCTCCCGAACAAGTCTCCTCTTGACAGGCTGAGGGATCGGTGAATGTGGTGGTAGTCTTAGTGGCTCCTCTGAGCCATAAGAATCCCATCATCTACATAACTCTAGTCAAACCTTCAGTCTATGGGATTTCATGTCATAGCGATTCACCAGACTTGTATTCAAGGTTCGTGAAAGCTGTAGACTCTACATATTATAACGTCGTTGGACATACATATCCTATAAGGAGTAATAAACAAAACTTGGATCAAAAACCTTCTATTCCTACCTCGCAACCTACTTCTTTTACACCTTCTCAACCAAACCTTCTTGTAGCACCTAAGCCTGTGATCAAAACACCAGATGATTATGATCTTGTCGAGCAGCTTTGTGTTACTCTGGCTAAGATCTAGCTTTGGGACTTGCTTCAAGCCACTCTAGTTTATCAAGAGATGCTTTAGGAAGCTTTACAAAATATTCTCTTTCCTGCCTCCACTAGGCCTATGCATGTTAATGCATTGTTGGCCCATATTCATGTGGATTCGCTGAATATTACATTCCCCCTGCACGAACTCTCGCCTCCGGATGTGCAAAAACAAACAGAGCCTTTAATGATCATAGTCAATGTTAGCAACATCGGTATTAGGTGTACCCTCATTGATACCGGTTTGGATCTCAACGTTTGCGGTATGGACATACTACCTAAAATTAAAGTTGATTCATCTTCCTTTGCAGCTTCCTCCTTGTACATTCGTGGATTCGATAATGCTAGCTGCCAAACTCTAGGTATAATAATACTACCTTTGCAACTAGGCCTCGTTACCATACCCACATTGGTTTATGTGATGCCCGACCCTTTAGCTTACAACCTCCTCTTTGGGAGACCTTGGATCCATGCTATGGGAATGATAACCTCTACTTTACACCGTTCCTAAAGTTTGTCACAAACAATCGGGTAGTCACAGTCAAAGCGGATCCGGAAGGTGTTCGCCTTTGTGAATTGGCTGCGGCCGGTCACGTTTCAACTATATTTACCCTCAAGAATTGTATTCCTTCCTTAACTACTGATGCTATGGCATGATCCTCATCGATACCCTTTGTGGAAGTTGTTCCCCGGGCAAGTGTCGAAACTAAAAAACCACTTATAGTAGAAGATCCTGGCTCTCCTGCATCACCTTCTCAAACAAATTCTTTCCTTAGAGACGATTGGGGTTCATTGAACTTTTCTGAATTCTTTATCGTGGAGTATAAGGTAGACCCCTCTTGTGTGGACCTTCCATGTTCCCCTAACACAAAGGCGGATAATACTCCCATGGAGGAAGAGAGGTGTGACCCTGTTCAGGAGATCACTCCTTCCCACGCTGAGGAGAACAATCCACCTCCTGCAAAAGAAATTAACATCTATGAACCTAACAAGGGAGGCGAAAATACCTTTGTAGAGACATTTGACATCCATTGGTGGAACAAAGTGCTCTATGTGGATCCACCGCCCCATGAAGTTTTTCGAAATCGCTATGGGTTCATAAATGAGCTTGCTTCTCGATATGCCTATGGGAAAAAAGGCCTAGGACATATCGAACAAGGGATTCAAGTCCCTATCCATCTTAAGCCATGACGACCCAATTTAGGACTAGGATGTTCCATTGAACAGTCTAAGTAAAAGCCTTGGTGGAGTGTTAATATGATTTCGATCGGATCATTAAACCTTGTTCACCTTGAGTTAATAGAGGAAAAGGAGCAAGCCCAAAAAATCGCTCTCGATGTCTTCTCTTCAGATGAAGCGTTAGAGGATTTTCTAGGTGCCTATTCCCCATTACCTCCTTATCACCAAAAAAGACATTTCCCATATCGTTTGCATAACCAAGCATATTTCAGGGAATCTATCTTGAATATTGACAAGGAGGACCCTCTATCTAACACCAGTGACGACGTTGCAACACCTCATTATGAGGATCGCAATTCCCTCCTAAAAGGGGATACTATCAAGATCTCCATGGATCCCGCATCTCCTGAAAAGGTGATCAAAATCAGGAAGTGTCTCTCTTCGGAAGAAGCAGTCAAACACTTCAATATATTACGTTCTCATCCTGACATATTCACTTGGACATATGAGGATATTCCCATTATTGATGAATCTATAGTGGTTCATAATATCGTCCTCTGCCCCGATGCCAAGCCGGTTAAGAAAAAAATCCGAAAGATCAATCCCAGAGTGGCATTAATGGTTAAGACTGAGATAGAGAAATTGCTGAAAGCGGGCTTTATCTGTTCTATCAATTATTCCCCTTGGATTTTGAATATAGTTGCCGTTAGTAAGCCTGATGGTCATATTCACATATGCATTGACTTCTGAGATCTTAACAAGGATTCTCTTAAGGATGATTTTCCACTACCTAATATAGATATGATTGTCAACTCGACTATAGGCCATGCATTGCTTTCTTTCATGGATGGCTTCTTGGGTTATAATCAAATCTGTATTAACCTGGGCGATCAGTATAAGACAACCTTCACTACCTTGTGGGGTAATTTCTGTTGCATGGTCATGCCCTTTGGGTTAAAAAATGCATTTGCTACTTACTAGCGGGCGATGACCCTAATATTTCATGACTTTATTCACAAGATCCTAGAAGATTATGTCGATGACATATTGGCAAAATTGGTAACCCATCAGGATCATCCTAAAAACCTCCATATTATTTTTGAAAAACTTCAGCTCTATAAAATGAGACTAAATCCCCTTAAGTGCATCTTTGGCATTGACGTCGACAAGCTTCTAGGGTTCATAGTCTCTCATCGTGGGTTTGAAGTTGACACTAAAAAGATCGATGCTATCATTAACATGCCTCCACTGAAGAATATCACTAAGTTGCAAAGTGTACAAGGAAAGATTCAGGAAATTCATAGATTCATATCTCAATTGGCTGATCGCACCCTTCCTTTCACTCTTCTACTAAAAAAGGATGTTCGCTTCATGTGGGATGAGGAATGTAAAAAATCCTTTGAATCAATCAAAGCCTATTTGGCCAACCCTCCCATATTGATGCCAGCTATGCAAGATAGACCCTTTCTGGTTTATCTAGCTGCGTCACCATATGCTTTGGCAACTCTTTTATCTCAATATGATGAGACTAGAAGAAAAAGAGTAGTCTACTACATTAGTCACATCCTGGTTGAATACGAAACCTATTATTCCTCCATGGAAAGGTAGTGCCTTGCTCTTGTCTTCGCTACATAGAAGCTGAGGCATTATATTCTCCATACTAAAACACACGTCATAATAAAAATGAATCTTTTAAGACATCTGTTTTCCAACACGGATCTGGTGGGAAGGTTAGTGAAATGTGTTATGTTGCTTTCTAAGTTTGACATAAAGTTTGTTACTCAGAAATCAATAAAAGGTCAAGTGGTTGCGGATTAGTTGGCAGACACTCCCTCATTTCGCTCCTTTCCTAGCTTAGATTTGTTTCCTGATGAAAACATTTTTGCAATTGATCATGACCCCAAATGGAAAATTTATTTCAATGGGTCAAGGTGTCAAACTAGTTCCGGAGTGGGCATGGTCCTACCCCTGAAGGCAAACCAATTCCCTTATCCTTTCAATTAGATTTCCCTTGTACCAATAACATCACTGAGTACAAAGCCTTTATAGCTGGCTTACATGCCGCGATAGCGCTAAAGATTAGACACCTCTATATCCTAGGTGACTCCGAACTTATAGTAAACCAAATAATGAGAGTCTATCAGGCCAAGCAAAGTAAGTTGTCCCAGTACCGAGACCTTGCCTTGTCTTTTCTCAAATGACTTTCTTCTTTCACAATAAACAATGTCCCTAGGAGAGAAAATAGACATGCTGATGCCATGGCAAGCACCACTTCCTTGGTACCTTCCGAAGAAGATACGAAAGAATACCATTTCATGGTCTAGGTCTTACAAACCCCCACGATTCCTGAAGAACCTGAGGCTAAGTCCCCTATGTGTTCCCATGTAGACTCTGGGGAATGGTTTTCTGATATCTATAACTGTCTGAAGACTGGAAAATTCCCTGATGATGTGACAAAAAATGACCACATTCATATGAGGAAGCTTTCGGTTCGCTATGTCATATTGTCTGACATCCTTGATAGGAAGGCCTATAATGGTCTGCTACTTAGATGTCTTACTAAAGCGGAAATACCCCTTTCCCTTAAAGAAGCCCACACGAGCTCTGGGGGTGGAAATTTTGGTGGTAAATCCTTGGCGCAAAGATTGATACACATGGGATACTATTGGAAAACAATGGAACAAGATTCCTTTGACTTTGTCAAGAAGTGCCCTCAATGTCAACAACATAGTCGACTCATTCATGTGCCTGCCCAAGAGTTACAAAACCAAACTTCCCCTTGGCCATTCGCTAAATGGGGGTTGGATATCATTGGAAAGATACCACCCCCCTCTTCCAAAGGACATGCCTTTATCATTACTACTACAGATTACTTCACAAAGTGGGTCGAGGCTATCTTGCTCTGATCCATGAATGTTGAAGCTATCTGTAGCTTCCTTATGAACAACATCATTTCTCGATTCAGATTTTCTGCTACGATTATTTCTGACAATGGTACACCATTTAAGAATAAAGAAGTGAAGTAGTTCCTCAAGAAATTTCACATCCAGCATAGGTTCTCCACACCCTACAACCCTCAATCTAATGGTCAAGCAGAAGTGTCAAATAAAAATATTGAGCTTATTGTCCGCAAAACAGTTAACAAACATGGTAAAGACTGATAGATTCAACTAACATACACTTTATGGGCCTATTGCACGAGTGTTCATACAGCTACGGGAACAACACCATATAACCTCATGTATGGTGTCAAAGCCATCATGCCCTTGGAGTTGGAAATTCTGTCTCTACGAGTTTCCCTCAAAGGGTTAATCGATAATGAAACCTATTGAGTTACTATTTGCATCAGCTAGAGATGCTCGATGAGCACCATTTATGAGCCCTCGAACATCTTAAAGCTTATCACCAGTGGCTATCTAGATAGTACAATCAAAGTGTACTCCCTAGAACCTTTAAAATAGGAGATTTGGTTCTTTGTGAAAATCAGAGAAATGTAAATGCATCGCTTGACCAAAGAGGAAAATTCAGCCCTAACTGGTTGGGCCCTTACATCATGATTTCTATATATGGCTTAGGCACCTATAGACTATCATCTATGGATGAAACACCTTTAAAGGAGCCTGTTAACGCTATGCATCTCCGTTGTTACTACACGTAGTGACCTATGTGTCACCTATGTGGTGCTCTCTCTGCAAGGAAGAGTAGTGGTACTACATATGTTGACATTGTTCATTAACACATTATGATAATTTTTGTGTTATGAATAACCGCGCACATGTGTGTGTGTGTTTCCATTAGATCATCATTGTATTTAATTAACATACAACCATGTTTGTTTAATTAAATCATATTAGCATCTAATATAAGCATACATCCACGTGAGAGTAGAACATCCATAGCAAGAACATGTGAGAAATGAATAAAAAACATACACATCGAGATAAACAATGCCATGAGATCAGAATCGATGAATCCATATATATATGCGCAATGTATGTATCCAATGTCATGTACATGTATCGGGCCACTACTACAAAAAATGAGTGGTTGCTAAATATATGTCTATACAGAAAGATCTACAAGTATGTATGAATATATATGTATCTCACTACAGAAATGATAGACACAAAAAATGATGATGATCCCCAAATCACTGCGACGCATGGCTCCTAGAGCCCTCTAGCTCTGGTGGATGCTTTGGAAGCCATGGAAGGGGCTGAACAGTGGTCATGGAGAATGAACGATGAGAACGTGATATGGACAGAGCAGCCTGCATCCCTTTGATCTCCCTCCTGTAAGGAGGATAGTCCAGCTCCATCTGTCGCAACTGGTCCTGTAGTCGCTGAACCTCTGTCGAGCTCATAGTTGTCGGCTGCCCACTGAGATCATCGAGACGGCTCTAAAGGGTGTCACGTGCCTGCTTAGTGGAATCATCCCTCCTCACTACCGTGTCTTGCTCAACGAGCGATGTCCATAGATCCCTCGACAACTAGTCACATTGCCCTCACACGGTTGTCAGCTCTACAGTTAGCTAGATGATCTCTACACCCCACTCTTCATATGCAGTCTGTAAATGTACAACTAGCTCGAAGCTTGGGGCATGACGCCTTGTGGACACCGGTCGATACGCCTCAAGGACTGATCCCTAAATCTGTACAGTAGGGGCGACCTTTGATATACACTGAGCTATGAGCCCAGTCCATCCCTGTGCATCCTTTGCAACCACAGAAAAGGAAAATGCATCAGTACCACATGGCATATATAAGATACATATATTAGAAAACTAAAAGTACTAAACATAAAAAATGAACCATGTATACCTGGATCCCCTGGCTGCCATGTTGGGTTAGGGTGAAGATCGGTACTTGGACCTTCACCGCCGACCTCGGTGGCCAATCCTAGTACTGCAAGCGACACAACCACAGTGGAAGATAGTGGTGCTGAAGAGATAGGGGTAAGTCGGTGGGGGATCCGATCTCCTCTATCGCCTCAGCCTTGCTGGCACTGCCTCCTCCTCCTAGGGTGCCTCCTCTTCCTCCTCCTCCCCAGCCTGCTAGAGTCCTCTCCTCTTGTCCTGTGGTGGCAGGGCTGGTAAGTCCCCATGTGGACCAGGGTCCCCTCCTAGAGCACCCTCACTGAACATAGGAGCAGGTCGATGCCTCTCCCACCACCATGTGAAATGAGCTGCTACTTCAACATTATCCACTGCTAATATGGGCGGTAGATCATGGTTGGGTTCATCATCATCGGATGGGACAATATCTATGATAGTAGGGTGAGGGTGGTCCCCAATCCTCGTCACACTGCTATGAGCCCTGGTATATGTGGGCACATCTATTGGTATAGTCTGTGGTCAGCCATGTTGACGCATGAATCGACTCTAGTGGTAGGGTACGATGAAAAAATACCTACGCCCAATCAAAAAATGATCCCTCTACAGGTTCCTCAAATACTTGATGTTATCCACCCACCTGAAAAATTGATAGGGTCTCCATCGGACCCTATCTGCTATGAGGGTATCAAGTTGCAACTGCCAAAACTGTAAATCTCCAAACCTCCACTAGCCTGTCATGTCATACCAGTGGGCCATGGGGATCTGATACGACCGTCACTAAGGAAAACTGACCGGTAGAGTGCACATGATGTGGGCAAAGGCTGACACTTGCAAAAGTGTACACACTGTAAGGCTGCGCTACTCATAGTGCACGTACTGGCCTAGCTCCTGGTAGAGGTGTGCAAGCATGTTGTGCCCCCAGGCGAAGATGGTCCTATGCTCTACCATCTCTCTGATAGTTTGGACGAGGCCCCCATGCAAGTGTGAGCCTTGCCCATCAATCATGATCTGGAAAGCAATAGTCACAACTATAACCGGTGAATCAACGACATTGTGGTCCTCGCCTGGTCATACCAGTGCTTGTAGATGTGTCCTGTGTCCTCACCACCGTCTGTCCTCCCTGTGTAGTAGCAGACGCCCTCCACTCACTCCCATGCTGATTGTGTGTCATCTAGGGCCATTCGCCATCCATGAATGGGTAGTTTGAGGATCTGATAGACATCCTTGAGAGTAATGGTCATCTCCCCAACTATTAACTGGAACAATGATGTAGTGGCGTGCCACCGTTCCATGAGGGCCATAAGCATCTACTGATGGTATCTCATCTCTGGCATGGTAAACACATGCTAGAGACCAACGCACTCCAAGAGTGTGACCTCGTCCTCAGATAAGCGATCCCTCTACTCGCAAACCAATGAGAATGCTTGCCCTCTAGGAGGCTCCTGGATCTTCGGGTACTCCTGCCAAAAGTAAGAAAATTTTGAATCAGAACATCGAAATTTTGCATCAAAAATTGGAAAAAAATTACTAAGACTCATGCGCAACACGCTGGCGTGCAGATGTCTCCCAGTCGCCACGGTCGCCTCAGAGACAATAATGCATTTCTGAGATGACAGCACATAAGGTAGACGACAACACTAATAACATATGACAATGCGGTTTTGGGATGCAGACACGTAAAAAAGTCACCTGCGCACCTCGCTGGTGGAAAAATCTAAAAAAATGCATGAAAAATCACTAAAAATGAGAGTTTGTGACTTACCTGGTCCACCTCGTGACCCTCGGCGATGTCTCAACGCAGATGCTCTAGCCTTGGCTCCTCATACTCTCTCCTTCTAGGAATTTTGCTGACTTTTCTCTCACAAAAGCCAACAATTTGCTTGTGGTGAATAGTGAAAATGAACCTTCTAGGGGCCCACCTAGGTATATATAAGCCCCCAAGGGCCCATTTTCCCTAGGACTTGTGGCTTCCCGGTTTCTCCTGAATTTTCCCCACTAAGCCATTGGAAAACTCAGGAGGGGGAATAAGGTTGTCTCTTGATCATATTTTTCTTCTGAATCAATAGCTTTTTTCTTGATCATTCCTCTCTCCGTGGTAGCTTCTAATTTTTTCGAGGTTGACCTAAACATTGAGTTTTGCAGGATGAAACATTCAACAATTTCATGACTGTTCAGATGTTGTTTGTTGAGCTTAGATGTTGGGGGAATCTTCAGTACCAGTTAGCTCAACTGTGGTAGCTGCTATGGTCTCTCATTGTTGGCACACAAATCTGTAAAATTCAAAAATTTGGGTGAAATTTTTCTTTTCTACTTTAGTGAGGCTGATTTTTTCAAAATCGAGCCCACTAAAGTGGGGGAAAAATGTAATATCATAGAATTGCACCTAGGGGAAATTCCATATTTTTTCATTTATTCCTATCATTTATGACACCCTAAGACATTAATGACAAAACCCCCTGGGTCAGAATTTCACGATTCTGACTCCAGGAGGACAAGTGGCTGAGCAACAGAAGCCTGGCGACGTATTTCCCGAGCTCAAAATGTGGAATATGGAAGGTTAACCCTTGTGACACATGTCCTGGTAGTTACACTCTGAAAGTAATGGCTCTTTGCTGCCCTTGCAAGCATAAAAGTATCTTTCTACCTCTCATTTGGAGGTTGGAAGATTGTAAGACAAGACACTAGCTCTCATTCTGTTTTGCTACAACTTTGAGACTTCTTCTCCCTTAATAGCAATGCATTCACAGGCGAAGCCATGCCAGACTGAGGTCCCCCCAGCAGTAGCAACAACTCTCAAGCAAGCACTCAACGGTGCATCCATGTGCTCTGGAGAGGTCCTTAGCCCGTGGGTAACGCTCTCTCTTCCTTTCTCATTTTTCTTTTACACACATTTATCTACTCTTTCGTGTTGTAGGTTCTACTCTCAAGCGAGTATTGCTTTCACCACACACTTATCATGGTGCGGGTTCTACCCTCGAGTGGGTATTGCTTTCACCACATGCTTTGTTTACTCCTTTTGCATTCCTTTCCAACTTGGCTGTCCGTGGAGGTGGGAACACCAAAGCAGGGTTTGATTGAGGTAGGCCCCTATACAACCACCCAACAACTTTCTCCTTGATCATTTTTGTGTAGGTCATGAAAAGGAGCTTGGAGTGAAGACTCAAGTGTCTGAGAAAAGGGTAAGCTTTCTCCAAGCATCGTAGTATTTCCTTCAATATTTGGTTTTCTGGTTAGTTAACAGTCTCGTATAGATCACACCTAAGTTTGTAAGTAGGATTTCTTTTTTTCTGTGGATTTCCTGAGTTCTTTATTGCTTAGGATGCCAGCGCATCTTCCAAACAACAATGCACCACGTTGGCATCCTAGAACTGTGCTGACATCTTCTGGCCAAGAGTTCTCTCTTCTGGGATAGGAAACCTTTGATCCGACTCTCTCAGGATCTCTAACTATTTCCTTCGAAGTGTAACTGAGTTTTTCTTCTTTATCATTTTACTACTTTGAGGTGTATAAGAGCAGTTCGTTCCCTGGTGATCTCTCAAGAAAGGAGAGACCCATGTACAGCGAATCCCTCTTATATCACAAGTTATCCCTACACTAATGAGCCTAGGTCTATGAAAGAGGCTATGGTTATGAGTGGTGGATATTCCTAAATGAAATTTATGGATGAAGAGATAGATGTATTGAATGTAACAAACCAATCTAATGTTCGTTAAATTACCACCAATTTTTTTCTTTTTAGATTCTTGATTAAAATATTTATTACGTGTTTATTCAATTATATACTCAGGTACTTCTATCTATACGGGATAGGAATTTATCCATTTGGGATAGGCATCCAACCATATAGATTAGGTATTTGTCCATACAATACAAGAGTTCATCTATCCATTTAGGATAGGCATCTACCCAAACGGGTAGGCATCCATGCATAAAAGATAAGAACATGCTCTGGCTAGAGACTTAGACTCATCAAGACCATCTAGGTCCTGAGTCACTCACTAGGGCCTACACTTCCCTATTAGAAGTGCACTGAGGTCATCATCTTTAGGAGTATATATAAAATAAATAATTAGCTTGAGCCTCGCCTCATAATTTTACGTAAAGCCTCGGGGAGTCAAGCGAATCCATCTAGGATTCCTTTTGAGTATATAATGATAGAAATAAGCTTTATATTTCAAGAATCCTCCTTAAAGCTATATTTAATTTACAATTCAATTCTTACTAATTTCTAATTCAAACAAGATAAATAAGAGACCTTAACACATTCTATATTAGGATTATCATTAACAATTTAACAATAAAAAAAATTAGTACCCATGACTATAATGACATGTCTTGTTAATTAAGCACAATGACAAAATATATCTAAAAGCTATGCAAAATGAGAACCATATGAAAATCATGATAACTATATTAATACGATTGATAACTCTATCTCCTAACAAATAATTGATCAACAAGGACATTATGTACTTACCTCTTCACTAAATAAATGGAAAAATCATTAGCAATCCCTTTCATATTTAGATCAATATCTCCTTCATATTTATTCCATAAATAACTAACTGTCATGCCAAAAATTTCTACCAATTTTTTTTTTTAGTCCATAACACAAATCTCAAATTAATTATGGAAGGACAAGACTTAAGGGCCCAACCTATGCCTTGGGGGCTCATTTCTGATGGCCTTGCCTATGTTACATGTAGAGGCTTCATAGTTCAACAACAAATAGACAATTGAAGATTAAACTATTAATTAATGATAACTACATTTGAATATGAACCTCAAATTATATAAAATATACTGTTGTTAATCATGCACTACTATGAAGATCAAAACTTTTTGACCAAAATTAAAATAGCGAATTGAAAAACATATGAATGAAATACTATGGTCAATTATATATATTAGACCTAGAAATGCACGCACAAGTGCAATTATAAGGATACTACGATGCTATATTTTAAAATAGTAATAAACTCGAGTATCCTATTGACTAGTTATATTAGAACAAATTGGCATTGGATTTATAGTTTACAATAACCCAATACAAAATTTAAAGCTATAGTCATATCAATTTGTTGTTATTTTCTTGTTCATTTCTTTAAGGTAGGCTTCACACACTTATTGTGATGGTTATGTAGAATGCCATTATGTTTTGCCTTACCTAGGGTAATCTCACCTAGCATTGGATGCCTATAATTATTAAAAGTATCTACAATTAATTTCCCTGCAAGTTTGTAACTAGTTGGTTCTTATTTTCTACATCATAGCAGTGAATATGTGTATAATATGAAGTGAAGCAGTGTATAGAATACGTGGATTAGTGGGAGAAAACATGAGAGATCTTATAGGCATATTGTGACCCACCAAATTATATAGAAATTTTCCATGTGCCACATCAAAGATAGTTATTGTTCCATCTATTGTACTTCATGCAAGTCTTCTACCATCTAAGCTCCATGCAACAACCAGAATTTTTTTTCCTCTAGACTTTTCTAATGATTTTCCATTGGCACCCTCTCCTATGGAAATTACAAAAGAAATATTTGTTCGCCATGTAGTAATATTTTATATCTTTACAGAAGTGTTTCCTCCTCCAGCAATAGCCAATAGGTCACCTTGTGCAATTTCCCCCAAGTTAAATCACTTGTCGCCTTCATTCTTTTTGGAGCATAGTTTATACCTTTTCTTATGGATTAGCCCTTCTAAGTTCTATATAAAACAATATTTGTTTGCATCAAAATGTTAGGCAATTGTGAGAGAAAGAACAAGGAATCTTCTATGACAAGAATAACATATACAGATGCAACCCTCCATGAATCAATCATTCAGAGAAATTCTAGGAGTACCAAATCTAACAAATACCTTTAGGTAACAATCACATTAGAATGATTTACCATAGACTAGCCAAGTTTAGAAATTTTAAGGGAAAGAGGTGGAAGAGTGTACTACAAAGCAATTAGTTTTATTTTCTTCAGAGCATCAATGTCCTTCAAATCTACATCCTTTCCTTCCCTTTCCTTTATTTTGATCAGTAACTCCTTTATTGGGTCTTCCACATTGTCAGCCTTTTGAGACACTATAAGTTTACCTATCTCGACCCATTTGTTTTTCATATCTTGTGAATTTCCTATTTTGTATACAGATCCATCCACCCTCCCCTAAATTTTAAAATAAGATTAAATCAATTTCAAATTCTTTATGGGTGCAAACATCCAACAAACAGAGAAAATTTAAAGATAAATTTCCAAGGTAAAAGTTAATCTCATAGCACATATCTCCAGAAAATTCACTCAGTCTGTTTTCTCCTGACTCTTTGTAGAGAAAGTAAGCCAAATTATTCCAATAAATTAAAATTATTGTTATATCCTCATATGCCAATACATATTCATATTAAGATGATAAGGACAACAATATATCTCATTAAGAGAGTTCACTGTATTCATCGGAACTCTATGTTTCATATGCATCGTCTCCATGCTCAACAGGTAGACATCATGTAGACCATGCGATGAATTCTATCCGAAAATAGTAGACTCCAAATTTCTATTGAATATAAATGAAAATGATTGTATATTAATACAAGAATTTAGTAATTGACAGGCATTGCAGGAAATGGAGATAAGGGTTACTAAATAGCTGTTTATTTTTTGTCAGATTAAATACTGAAGAAATTACTGTTAGGAAATAGCCAAGCCCATTCAAAAATGACAAGTATAATATAAAGTTAGAGGAGTACAATGAGTTTTAGTCCCATGGTAGAAATAAAAATGAACTATGAAGAGCTAATAATAATATAAGCTACAAAGCTACTCATTATTAGGTTAGGGGAGAGGGACCCATAGTGGGTCACCCTAACTTCCCCCTCCACCTGGTGCACCATGTCATCCAAATTATTATTTTTTTGACTTTTCCACGTAGATGGTGATGTGGACAACCTAAATATTTCATTTTAACATGTTGGACATCGATTTTCCATGTGGACGATGCGTTTGTTTGGTAGGGTTGAATTTTCAACCATTTTTAACCACCGACCAAAGACTGGACACACCATACACCGGTGGTGGGAAGTGGCATTGTGAGTTGTGCTCATGATGTTGTGTGGCATCTGACCAACTCACCATCTTTTCATCGCACACTCCCACATTAAATATAAGTCCAATCGCATTAAAGAGGAAGTGCAAACTCATTAACTCCTACTCCATCTTTCTTTTGCTGGTTATCGTGCCTTGGATTTTAGCAACTATGGAGCATTCAATGCTCTCCTCCACACTGAACAAACCCTTTGACACCATTATCAACTCTTCTCTCTGTGTTTGGTAGTTGTAGGTGGCACCCATACTAGTTCACCTTGGAATTGATAAGATACCGTGCATCTAGTGATTTTGCTCATTTTTCCTTTGAACCTGGTAAGGATTCCTTATCTTGCTAAGGAAATGACCTTTCTAGCTCGAAAACAAAGAGGATTTAATTGGTTTTATTGTGTTTGCAAAGATTTATGTGCTCGTATATTTATCATTCTTCTTGTTTTCCATCTACTTTTCTTTTGAAGCTTCAGTTTTCAAAACGGTTTTGGTTTTTCACATGGGTTTTCACATGGGTTGAGTTTTTTCCTTTTGTTGTTTTAAAACTTGTCACTGCCATTGGTTTCCATTAAGGTTGAAATGTGATATGATATATGTACTCCAAGTTCCTGGGACTGTCTTGAGCGAGGAACTAAAAAGTAGAGAGAGCCATAAAAATGAATAATACCTATTGCATTTATCATGTGCCCATGTTGTGTATGTGGCAAGTATAAAAATTGCTTTCCTACTTCTATAAAGGTCTAGGGTGAAATGTTAGATCTAATTTTAATTCAAATTTCCTATCTTGTGAAATGTTGTGGATGTGGCTTTTGTGAGTGGAGAATAAACCACTCTAATTTTGTTGCATGATTTTTTCTTTAAGTTATTTTCTTGGGACTGCCAAATGTAATAGTTGCAGATATCTTCTACTTTTTTTTTAGTTTTAAATTATTATCTAGAACTCGAAACCACAATGTTGATGATTATGATTGTGAGTTGCTCAGGCTTATGTCTCCACCATTAATTATTCTCTGCATTAGTATAAAAATTTACCAGGCTAAAGAAAACCAAGTGGTACTAAAGAACAATGTATATGAATTTACCAGTTTTTTAACATCCACAAATAAGGCTTATACAAGGCCTGAAGATTGGAATATTTTGAAGTTAGGACATGAAAATTTGAATAGTCTGCATCATTTATTGAGCTTGGAGATTATTTAGGTAAGAATTTATGTGAAGTATGGTTTAGAACCTGAAAAAGAGCAGAGATTATCACAAATAGCCTACCAGCTAAACTCTACATACCAAATAGAATTTTAATGCATGACTATAATGTCTTCTAGTTCATTGTTTCTACTATATCCATTCATATGTCTAATCTCTTCTTTTGGGTATGTTGGTTTCCACAAATTTGTAACTTACTTTCTATAGTTAGTTGTACTCGAGAGCAATACATTCAAATTTAGCAGTGTTGCAGTCATGTCGTCTTATATCTTCTTTTTTGTTCTCCTATCCAATGTTTATGAATTTGATCATGAAGTTGTTGAGGCTTACATTTTGTATGGTAGAAAGGTCTAGGGTGATTTGTTTGTGAAGTGGTCAACTTCTATAAAGGTTAAGCATGATAGACCTAGATGCATTCCCACATGCTAGTTACGTAAAGTCTATAGAAACTAAGAATTTGTTTGTGAAGTGATCAACTTCTATTTTTTTTTTATTCAAGGGGTAAACGCTTTGACCGGAGCTATGAACTGGATACAACCATTCAACAATACCACCCCAACAAGGTTTGAATCTTGGTGGCAAGAAAAACAATGCCACCTATAAACCATCACACCATGCCAATACTAGCAAGTGATCAACTTCTATAAATGCAATAGGTATTATTCATTTTTATGGCTCTCTCTACTTTTTTGGTCTCTTGTGATGATTTACTGGGAGATTGTTGTGTTTGCAGTTGTCTACATTTTTCTAGTGAGATTGTTGTGTATGCAGACTCCTATGTTGTGTTGGTGTTTTGTGTTGTGTTGCTGGTGTAAAGGTGTTGTATGTCACTTCTGTGGAGGAATTGTGTTGTTTCTTTTAAGGCGTTGTAATGCTGCAACTTGATTTATCTTTCTTTTTTAAACCTGAGATAACAAAACAACTACTTTGAAAAAGGAGACCCTGGTTTGATTTAAATTTTATCTAACTCGAGCACTTAGTACATGGGTTAACTCACTCATATGTTCAAAAACAGATTTTAGATCAAGGGAAAATACACTGAGCTTTTTGAGATACACTAAAAAAAAATCCTTTGGCCCTAACATCAAGTAGAATAGCAAGAAATGTTATATCAATCAATTCCTTACAACATATTATGGCATGGCTACCATAGAGTAACAATCAGTAAATTTTTGATCTTTTAATATCAGCTTCTATACCCAGTATAGGAGCCCGACCCACTATGGGTCCCTCTCCCCTATAAGTGGTTTCAATTTATTACTGTTATTTTTCTGTCATTACATTTGTTTTATTAGTTGCTTAAGGTTGTGTTGAGTTGCTCTTGGCAGTAATAAAGTCTATTAGGTTGTTGAATTATTTATCTTTTCTTTTACTCATTTAATAAAAATACAATAGAAGAGAAGCTTTTTTAACTTCTACAAAGTCAAAGGTAGTTTATGGAATCATAGATCTTATTATTATTTTTATTCTGTAATTAAGATGTTGGTGAATATGACTCTAATAATATTTTAGATTTTTTTTTTTGAGTTTTTTAGAAAATGGTTTTAGGTTTAAATGTTTAAAAATTTTGGTAAAAAGAGAAAAAAAACTAGTTTCAAGGGATTTTTCATAATCTTACAAGTCCAAATTCTTAAAAAAAATCTAGTTAACTTTCTTTTTAAGAAAAGTTAAGGAAAAAAAAGAAAAAATGGATCATTTGACCCTAAAGATGAAGGCTGCACATTTTACTCTAGATGTCTTACCGTCTTGAACTTACCCCATCCTACCCCTTGAACCAACTTCCCTCCTTCCCCCCAACTTAGGTGAATAGTTTTTTTCAAACACTTAACAAAAGGTTGTTACAAGCATTGACTGATTATTTGAGAGCAAGATAGCCATAGAACCTCTAAGTAAGTACCCTCAAATGATCTAATGGAATCAAAATTAACAATCAAATATGGTATCCAGGACAAATCTTCTTGGTCTCTCTCTAATGAATTTCTCAATCTCCCTTAGCCTCATGTCAAATTTCCCCTCTTCCCAGTGGATTTAAAACTCACATTTCACATTATGTGGTGAAATCATTGGTATTTTGCAAGGGGGTGCGAGAACATTGTAGTGATCTCATGACCAACTAGATATGTTCAAAAATAGATTTTAGATCAAGGGAAAATACACTAAGCTTTTTGAGGTACACTCAAAACAAACATCCTTTGGCTTGAACATCAAGTAGAATAGCAAGAAATGTTATATCAATCAATTCCTTACAACATATTCTGGCATGGCTACCATAGAGTAACAATCAGTAAATTTTATTTACATCCTCAAGTTATGAATGTTGTGTGATTTTGGATTTAACTCTCTGAATTTTTTTAACATCAATGTTTTGGATCACACTACATGTTAGCTCTAAAAAATGAAGGTAAAATACCTCAAGAGATTGCCAAACTCTTGGTACCTTTTAGGGTAACATACACGGCCGAATGATTTAGACCTTCTTCTCTCCAGGTGTTGTTGAACCTAGGTGGGTCTACCTATGTGACTAATGTAGACTTGAACTATATGATTCTTTCCTAAGAAATCTATCCACAATGGCAATCTAATGTGGAGAGATGATATCCTAATTTGGTATAGATTGTATAAGTGGTTTTAAAGTAAAGATCAAAATGTTCAATTAACAGATTGAAAAAATAAAATGAATGAAATGAAATGTATGGGACCGGTGCCTATTGGGTATATGGAGTCAAATAGAAACCAGAGTTAAGTGACTTATAACTGTAAATAATTCTAACTGTTTGGCACTTCTATGTTTATAACTTGTATAAATTGGCAAGGATGTAATTATCATATTCATCTTTAAAGATCCAAAATAATAATTATAAGTTGTTGTGAATAATCAAGAGGATTTTAATCTCTACTTGAAAGACCCAATTAATTATGCCGCACTGATACATCAAATGTTCTTTGATAAATTGAAAATATGCTTGACATATCAATTTAAACAACAGAGAAATAATTAACTTAACAAAAATTGATACCAACACAGAGCCACCAAATATGAGATTTTCCATTTACTCCTTCAAAATTTACACATACATCTTGGTCCTTTTTGATGAAAACATCATTGAAAACTATCTATTGTATATTTCTTCTATTCGCCTATATCTGTTTTGACATTATGGAACATATATAAATATATCAAAATCATGAAAGGACACGTCCTTTCAGAAATGTTTTTCGTTTAACAACAATAATGAAAGTAGAAATTAGGCTCTATTTAGCCATAAATGGACTTTTGAAAAATGATCCAAGTAATCTTGTCGTTCATGTGTGTCAACATCTCCTAGGGAATTCCTTAATCCACCTGTCCTTGTCTTTCATGTTTCCTTCTTCTTCAAATAGCATTGGTAATCCCTTAGTGGCATCAATCAGTACATGTTCATCTCCCTGTAATTCTTCATGGAAGTCTATGTTTTCTTACAAAATGGTTAGTAGTATCAATAGCCACATTATCTGGAAAATCTCTTCTATTTATTTTTTGAAACTTCCCTTGGATTCTCCCATCAATTCTCTTATGTTCTTTCTCTGCAACATAATTTTTTGAATGTGTTCCCCAAAGTCTACTCAATCAAGTCATTAAGCTGGCTTGCCTCTTCTTTATCATTGTAGTAAGTGCATCATATTTACCCTATGAGTATGCATTTGATCCTTCCCACTGGTCTCTTGTATGATAAATCTCGCCATAGTCAACTGCTTAGTGGATCCTAAGGTGATTCCCATCATATCTTTTAAGCAATCATTTTCCCTGAGTAATCTTTCATTATTAGCTTTGTATATTTCCTTCTCCTTAATCAACATTTGGATCTAAGCTTTATTCAACTTGGAAACATTGATGCTAATCTCTACCGTAGTTATTGGATCAACCTCTCCAAACTTTAATGTCATTATCTTCTCAAAAGCTTTCTTAGTATCGATTACAAAAAATTTCTTGTGTGGTGGATACAGGGCCCATATCATGAGTGATCCTTCATTTGGATTATACTTGGATCCTGCATATATCTTTGGTACCCCTTTAGGGCCGAGCTTATGTGTGGTATTGTTATTCTTCAAGAAGCTACCAAAAACCAAAGCAACATTTAAATCTAACCCAGGGAAAATCATAACACCTGCATCCTCCAAAAGCTTTCTTCCCTTCTCAAGGGTCATGTCTTCCATTTCTTTTTCTACACTTAATTTTAAATTGCTTAATAATTGCCCTTCACTATTTGGTGTTATATCTTCTACTGACTCCCTTATTGACTTTCCTTTCTACTTATATAAAAAAGCTTTAAATTCTGGAGTTTTAACAAATTCATCATCAGCCACAAATGATCTGTATGCCATCTGCCTTGTATCTGCATTTGAACTCTCTTCAACATCTAGTCCCCTAGGAGGATACTTGTATTCTTGAGTTCTTAATTAGAAAAATTTTATCAACTGTGTTGTGAGGCCTATCATCACCAGATGCCTCTTCCTTAGAAGACAACAACTCTGTATTTGGAAATCCTCTGTTGTACTCAACAACAACCCTTTCTACTTCTTCCTCCTCCAAATTCCTGATCAGATCATCATACAGATAGGGTATATGATCATACCAACCCAAGTTCATTTTATTCCTAGCAAAATTGATGTACCTCTCTGGGTCAAATCCTTTTCATGGTGGACCTTTCTTCATGTTGTATTGCAATAGTTTATTGAGAACCATATCATACCCATTCATTGACAACATAGTGAAATCGCCAAATCACAGTGTGTTGGGCATAAATGCATGCTTTTCAAAAAAAATTAGGTTCATTACATCTAATTAATCCAACTGCCTGGAAATCTCCAATTAAGAAATCTTGTTAGACACTGTTTTGGGTAAGATAAAGGGCGTGTCTTCAAACCCATATATTCTAATCATAGTTGCATCTTCCAAGCAATACCAGTCTCCCCAATTATGGTTAATAGGTCCATTGAAGTCTATGTGCCTAAGAAACCTTTTTATCTCAGCAGACAATAAATATTCACAAGGATGATAGTATAATCTATACAGTGGTTTCACAAAAAACTCTTCAAAATGTATAAAACAAGAGTTGGAAAATCTGCAATCCCAGATGGCAATCTAGAGTTGCACTGGTAATAGTCTTCCTTCCTTATCAAATTGTGAAATCCTTAATTTTTCAAGCCACATATTCAATTCTTGTCCATAATAGAGTACCATGTGCATAAGGATTGAGTAATGCTTCAAGTGCAGAATGAGAGACCCCCTTTTTATGGCCATCAATCCTGCATCAAGCCCTTTGAAGATTTGTGAGGCATAATCAAAATGTCTAGAGTTATGGAACTGGACATCTGTTGCAATTACCATTGGCACAATTGACATGTATTCGGGGGCCTCCATCCCTAGCACCTGGCATGCTAAAAAATAAGTATATTTTAGGTATGGCTCAATTAGGTCAACATGAAATGGGGGGCCATCACTATCCTCTAGTGGAATTGAGTTGCCATCCTTCTTGAATCTGTGCAATGGTAACCTCCAACCCTTGTATATGGTATCCATTCTCTAGAATTCTCTTTCCATCTCTTCATGTACAATCTTCTCATAGCATACTCCTTCTATGTTAAACACTTCACAAATTGTAGCCTCTGATATATGTATAAATGGTTTTTCAGATGGATCACAAACAACTTTGAGCTTTGGATCATAATTAAATTGTAATATTTTCACCAATTCTATGTCTACAAATACGTTCGGGTAGACTAGTTTTCCTAGGTTAAATTTCCAAGGGTTGTACACTGGGTCATATCGATTCCTTCAGTGGTAATAAAAAATAAATAGCTCATATCCCCTAATTTGGGTCCATATGTCACCTATATGCTTGCATGTATCCTCCAATTTCTCAATCTCTGCCCTAAGCTGTTTAGAATGCCTAGCTTTAGGACCCGAGCTGGGCAATTGATCAATTTAGTCTTGGTTTAATTTCCTCTCAACTATCTTAGGCTCTTTTTTGGTTTCATTTTTTTTCTTCTTCCCTCTAGGGTGACTACTCTCACTCTATTTCCTACTTTTTGCTTTTCCTGAGCTGGCACTTTCCATTTTACTCTTTATAAATCACATAATCGGAAATTCCATTGCGGAGAACTTACAAGTTTGTTTGAAAATCTTCGACTGTAAAATATTTCGGCCCTTCGTTTGCTCTCCCGCTGATTCTGCAAAATATTCCCTCGATTATTTTTCTTCAATTTAGGGAATCATTAAGTAGTAGAGCTGCCATTAATGTCTTAACTTCGAACATGAGTGTAGCTGATTTTCAAATTTCTCACTGTCACATACGTTTTTATTGACAAGAAAATTTAAACTCTATGCGATCCTTTTTATTCGGGTTTAGCCAACGTTCATTGAGCATCCTATTGTTTAGGGATACATTATATCGTTTTCACTGATATCACATAATCCACCCTTCTGATCCATATAAATATCGCCAAGAGTCACCTGATTGATAACTTTGATCCATTCATATCTTTATCGACAAGAGATCATGTATCGCTAAGACATTCAATAGTTTCCCTGACATTATGAGTCTCCCTGATGTTCATTCCTTCGATCTTAAGTATGTCACCAAGATTCTTTCCGATGAAATCCTATCAACATGACATGGAGAGTCGGGGGACATTTCAAACTCACCTTGATATCATTTCTCTTGGCGATAGTATCTTCTTTTGTTTCGTCGATGGTATTTCATCAGCGAGACAAATGTGCTCGGGCTGACTTTAGAATCTTACTCCGATAGTGTTTGTCCTGTCGATATGCTTCTTTGCACTTGATTGATGAGACATGACAGATTTCTTGCCAATGGTATTTCATCGGTAAGACATATATGCTCGGTATGACTTATTGATCTCACCCCGATGATGCTTGTCTTGCCGATGAATTTCTTCATCGATGAGACCGTAAACTATATCTTCTTGATACACATCTTCTTATGAAATCCGATCAATGTGACATTCCTGACCTCTCACCGATATGCTGGAAAATATGTATAAGAATATAGTGATTTATGAATTGAAGAGACTTGCACCATCTCTTGCCGATATGGGTTATTTACTCAAATGCTTGTGCTTAGATGAATTTTATGGTATCAAATTGTTAAGACTGATGTGATCATTGGTAGTCATGATATGTAGAGGATATTATATCAATTTTGTACTCAAGATATGGGTTTCTTTGGGAAACTTATGAGTGTAAATCACTATAAATTTTTTTAAAAAATTTATAGTTCCAACAGTGGCTTCATCTAGGGATGAATGATTGTGAGATCATTGCAAGGATTCAGATCTCTAGATGAGCAAACCAAAATCCATGGGTTATGAAAATGGATTTGTGAAGAGAGTGGAAGAAATGAATATGGAGATGGAATGATATGGAAATGATCCTATACTACTGGACATGGAAAGAATTTTTATTTTTAGATGAAGGAATTATAGGATTGTCCATGTACTGGCAATTCCCATTCCTTTTTATTCCCTAAAGTACTGTGCATGGTGAAAAATTATTTTAAGAGGTTTGTCAAGAGTTGTCCATGCACTGGAAACCCTTAATCCTCTGTGTTTTTCAAGAGTAAAAATGCTTCAGGAACTTCCCATGTACATGCAACTCTTGTTCTTCACCAGACATGTTCTGCAAGTAGTATGAGTCTTCTCCTCCTTTGATAGTGACAACAAAGGGTCCTAACCACAAGGCTTCAAATTTTCCATGCCTTCCCTTCTCCTGACACCTAGCATTCCACATCAGCACCAAATCATTCTCAATTTTTCTATCTTTAGCTTTCCTATCAAATAGATATTTCATCTATGACTGTAGCTTCACATTTTGGTTTTGAGCCGTTCTCCTTATCTCATCAAGTTCTACAAGCTGCTCCATTCTTTCCTCCATTGGTTCTGGAATGTCTATATCTTCCTAAAGAATAAATTTGTAAACTGGTAACAAGTTTTGTAATGGCATCCTAGCTTGTGTTCCATATACCAATTCAAACAGAGACTTTCCAATTTCCTTCTTCATGGTTATCCTGTCTTCCCACACAACCATTCTCAGCTTTGAATCCCATGCTTTTTTGTTTCCATCCAACATTCTCCTTATGATCTTCATAAGAATTTTATTACTAGACTCTTCCTATCCATTTGCTTGTGGGTGGTAAGGGGCTGCATAAGAAATGGTAATGCCATACATACTGCAGAAATTTCTAAACTCATCAAGCTTGAAACACATCCCATTATCTGTAATCAATCTTATTGGTGTACCAAATCTAGTCAGAATATTCTCCATCATGAAATTTACTACCACCTTGATCGTGGCTTATTTAGTTGGGATGGCCTCTACCCACTTAGTGAAATAGTCAATAGCTACCAATATCCACTTATGTCCACCACTTGAATTTTCCTGTATTTCTCCAATAAAATAAATTCCCCACTAATGAAAAGGGGCTTCTACTTGTAAAGGTCTAAGTGGAAAGGATCCCTGATAATTCATCTTCCCTGAAATTTTTTGGCAAGCTTCACATCTTCTTACATATGAAAAATAATCATTAAATACCTTCGACCAATAATATCCTGCTCTGAGAATATTGTGTGTAGTTATTTTGGTGAAATAGTGTCCTCTACACACTCCTTCATGTATCTCCCTCAAGACATGTTCAACTTGTGATTCATCTAGACATAGCAATAACATCCCATCCCTATTTTTCCAGAACAAATCACCCTCTATGAACACATACTTAGAAGCTTGCAGCTTCAAAGTTCTCCTCTGGTTATCATTCAGTCCTTCATGGCACTTCATGTGTCTAAGATAATACACAATATTTGTGTACCAAGAAGTATGCTCAATGCTTACAACTGCATTCTGTTCACTTTTTATATTACAGATTTGATTTGCTTCAATATTTGTCTCTTCCATCAGCTTGGCCAAACCCTGTCCCCTCACTAATTCAATAATCTGAATCTCCATATCAAATTCTTGGATCTTATTAATCCATCTACATCTCTTCCCTGTTACTTTTGTATGAACTAGAATATCTTTCACAACTGCATGTGGGACAAAGGCAATTAATTTGTCTCCAACAATATGGTCTCAAAGCCTTTGTCACTTTGACCAGTGTAAAAGCTTGCTTTTCCATCATTTCATACTTCAACTCTGACCCCTGCAATGAATTGTTGAAAAAGGATACAAGCTGCTCATAACCCTCATCATTTTTCTGTAACATGACAGTTGCTATAGTATGAAATGAGGCAAATGAAAATATTTGAAAAGGTTTGGAAAAATTAGGGGACTTTAGGATAGGAGCTTCTTTAATGGCCTTTTTGATAGATATAAAAGCTTCTAAGGCTTCTACAGTCTAGTCTATCTTTTCTCCCTTTTTCAGCATTTTGGATATGGGTTTAACAATCTCAGCAAAGTTGGACACAAATCTCCTATCAAAGTTGATCTACCCAAAAAATGATTGAATGGCGTTGACAGTCTTAGGAATAGGGATTTTATCTATTGCTTCTACCCTTTCAGGGTCTATTCTAATTCCCTCTTTTGACACAATATGCCCTAAAAGTTTACCCTCTGTAACAACAAAATGGCATTTTTTGGGATTCAGACTAGTATTGTATTCCAAAGCCTTGATGAATATCTTTTCCAAGTGTTCCACATGATCCTAAGCCATTTTTGAATAGGTAGTAAAATCATCTTGATATACTACCATTATAGAATTTATCAGATCTGCAAATGCCATTTCCATAGCCCTTTGGAAGGTTGCCCTTGCATTTGTGAGACCGAATGGCATTCTCACATAAACATACGTTCCCCAAGGAGTGGTAAAAGTTGTCTTGTACTGCTCAGATTCCTTGACCTTGACTTGATTATAGCCAGAAAATCCATCCATCATTGATAATAACTCACATCCTATCACTTTATGTAATATAGCTTCCATATTAGGGAGAGGATAATTATCCTTGAGGGAGGCAACATTTAGATTTCTAAAGTCCACACACAGTCTAATATAATCATTTTTCTTTCTTACTGGAACCAAGTTTGAGACCCACATTGAATGTCTAATAGGTTTGATAATGCCCCCATCTCTAAGTTTTTCCAATTCCTCCTGCATCTTTGGTTCCAAGGTTGGGTTAATAGGCCTTTGCTTCTGCCTAAATGGCTTTGCATTTGGTTTCAGTGGGATTTCATGTTGAAATAAATCCCCCCTATATGCCTTGAGATCTTCATAAAACCATGCAAACACATGCTTGTATTTTCTCAATAATGCAATCAACATTCTCCTGATTGTTGGAATTATTTTCTTTCCAATATATACCTTTTCTGGTGCTAACTTTGTCCCCAGATTGATTTCCTCAATATCCTCCATTTTGACTGGTGTTTGCTTCTTGAGAGATCAATCATTTCCATCATACACTCTTTCCAATGCCACTAAACCTTTGGGAAGCTTATTATTTTTAAGCTGCAAGACCTCCTTCCCAAATACTATTTGTTTCCCATCTACTTCCTCCACAAAGGCATTGAAGTCAATCACCTGAGCCTCATATTGATCTATGCAATGAAGAAATTTTAGGAGGTCAATATCATCATTGAAGACTTTCCAGCTGTATATATTGTCAGGTATAGTAGGTCTTGTTTTAAATTCAATCTGAGATACTCCAGCTAGTGTAATATCATCTCTTCTCAGTGCTACATTAGCTAAAAAATCTGCCATTATATTTTTTGACCTGTCTATCCACTCAATGGAGAAAGCATCAAATAATTCAATTGTGTCCCACACAACATTCCTATACTGCTTTAGTCTTTTGTGTTTCGCAACATATTTTGACTTGTGAAACAACTAGCAATTTGATCTTATGTTTAACAACCATGTTCAAACCTGTTAGCAAAGCTTCATACTCCGCTATATTGTTCGTACATTCAAATTCTAGCAGGAATAAATATTTGAATGCAGTCCCCTCAGGAGAGATAAAAACTATCCCTACTCCATTGCCCTCTTGGATACATGCTCCATCGAAATACATCTCCCACACGCCATCATGATTTTTAGAAACATGTTTGTCAATTGGATCAGTATTGACTAGTTCAGGTTGGGCTGGTTCAATCCTGAAATTCCAAAAATCTACATCACAAAAAAAATTTAATTGATCTTGAGGCACATAGTCTAAAATTTGACTCATCCTTGGCTCCTTGTACAACTTGACTTCTTGACCATTTACTGGTATCGTTGCATAAGATAGGTTGAATTGCACATTTCCGCCAACTATTGTCATCCATTGTCTTGATAGAAGCATTCCAAACTGAGGAGTATCAATCACAGTTATATCTATATTATAGGTTTCTTGAGGATAAGCAGCCAGTTTTACTTCAACATCCTTCATAACACCTACTACTGGAACAGGTATGCTATCCATTGCATAGCATTTTCCACCATTAGTATCAACCCACATGCCAAGTTGTTTCATGACTCCAATTGGCATAATGTTGATGGCAGCACCAAAGTCTATCATACAGTTCCTCACCAGTTTGTTATTTATGAGAAAAGTAGTGAAAAAAGGACCCACTTGTGGGGGATTTATTAATGCATCACCTAAGCAAACCTCTGGGACATTTACTTTTTCTTGTTTATTAATAGTCTTAGTGGCTACCTTATTCTCAGAATTTGTGTTTTTATCATTCCCACTAGATATCAATTAGATAGCACTATCCTTATACTCCTTAATTTTCATCATTTCAAGCAACAAGACATACATTTTTACCTGAGATAAAGCCTAAGTGAAATCAAAAGAGGAATCTTCTATTTTGATCAACGTCTTTTGCTCCAATGTTTCTCCTATGTTTTCCTCCTTTTCCTTTTTATTCGTTTGATCAATCTTCTATTTTTCTTTGTGTAGTTCTTTACTCTCTTCTTTCTGGACAGGTTTTTGTTCCTTCTTATCATGTTCTTTGTTTTATGTCTTCTTCAAAGCTCCTTGTGTTATTTCTTTATCTTTCATGGAAATTCCTCTTGGGACACCTTCCTTCTCATTTACTGTTCTATTTCTTAGCCAATACTTGTTTTTTGCTTGTTCAACTACAACAATGGTTAGCCTTTTAATTTCCTCTTCCATTGGTCTCCTTATATTACATTGAGTAGGTGTATCAGTAGGGTATTGTTCTTCACTATTCTCTTTAGGATTAGAAAAAACTTGTTGTTCATCCATATGGATATTGCATCTTTGGTTTGTAACATCATATTTATAACCTTCCTCCTCTGAAGATGAATACCTCTGTTCAATGGGGTGAATGGTGTGAGAGGTTAGATAAATTGTGTGATCTTCTCCTTCATTATCTACTGATACCTCCTCTTCTTGTATTTTCTAAGCTACAATAAAGTGATCTAGGGAATGTGCGGCATCACAAATTCCACACCAAAGATTATTGTTAACCATATACGTTGCTTTCTGTTTTAAAGGGTCAGGAGTTTCTTTACTTCTAGGTTTGTCCATCACCAGTTTTCCATCTTTCCAATTTGTATTATAAGGCATGTCATGTAGCCTTGGCCTTTCATTTCTATATGTATTGTCTTGTCTATGTTGAGGATTGCTGAATTGTTGAGGAACCTTAGGATTATACCTTTTAGCAACCATTCCTGTAGCCTTCCTATTGTTTTCTATGGTTAATGCTATTTTCTGAGCTTTAGCTAAATTCCTGGTGCACCTATTTCTAAGCTCATATCTTGTTTTTGGATCAAATGCCTTCAAATAAATACTCAATGCTGCAAGATCTACCAATTTTGACCCAGGTGGTATCTTATTTTACAATTTGTTGAACCTTCGGTTAAAGTCATAAATCAACTCATTATGATTCTTTTGGATACCCACTAATTCATGAAAAGTAAAGTCCGGTGCACACTGGTTCCCATATTGTTCGAGGAATTTATCATGAAATTCTTGAATGGAATCAACATAAGCTATGGGTAAACTGTTGAACCAGTCTCTAGCTTCTCTAGTTAATGAAATCATAAATAATCTCATCTGCATATCTTCATACTGCATTTCCAAGTCTTGAATAAAGGAATTGAAACTCCTTAGATGTTCCTTGGCAGTGATTGCACTGCTTCCTGTAAATTTTGGGACAAGGCTTCTCCAACTGCTATCTATAGGGTAAGGACATATTTGAAATATTGCTAGGTCAAATTTTCTGATCATGGTTGTGTATTGTTGTGGGGGTGGGTTGTGAGGATGTTGATATTGATACAATGGATTATTGTATTGTGTATGAGGAGGTGGCACATATTGTTGACCATGAGGTGGTTGGGCATTTGGGTGTTGTGATGGGTTGTGAGGTGGAAAATTTGGATGTTTGTATTGATTCCCCATCCGATTCTGTGGAGCCTTTGGTGGATTTGAAGGTCCTGCATTATTGTTTCCTTGTCTGTGAGGTGGTACATATTTAGAGAGATTAGTTGTCTGAGCATTAATTTGAGCTTTTTGTAATTTTAAATCTTGGAGTTCCTTTATTATTTGGAGCCTCTTCTATTCCTATTCTACTTTTTCTCTCTCCACTTCTTGTCTCTCAAATTCCAAGTGTGCTTCTAATTATTCCAGTGTCATGAATTCATATTTTTCTTGAGGGGCTATATTATTAATGGGCTCATTTTGGTTACCTTCCATTCTTTGATCACATTCCTACTGAATTTTGAGTCTTTCAGCCTCAAGTTTAGCATCAAATTATTCTTGTTTATGAGGGTTATAAAAAGGGTTTCTTCTTTCTTTAGGAGTACAAGGTTCTCCACCTAAACTATCTCTCCATGTATCATAGCGAACATATGTTTCACAGTGATGTTTTGATGCTTTGTCCTTATTTGTTATGCACATGTCATCAGATACCTTCTTACCCTTATCATCCTTATGTGGCCATTTACTGTTTCTAGTAGGACCTCCTTTGTATTGGGACCTTCTACCATGCATTTTGAATTGTTGTGATGTTCTGATGTATACTTTGTTTTATCAGAGTCACCACTCACTTTCTTAAAAGTGAGAAAATTATATAACCTCTTATTCCCAGTGGAGTTTGTAATATTTTTGACTCTATGAAAAAAGCCCTGACTTTGAGTAGAATCCCCAACGGAGTCGCCAAATTGTTAGCTCTAAAAAATGCAGGTAAAATACCTCAAGAGATTGCCAAACTCTTGGTACGTTTCAGGGTAACATACAAAGCCGAAAGATTTAGACCTTCTCTTCAGGTGCTGCTGAACCTAGGTGGGTCTACCTATGTGACTGATGCAGACTTGAACTATGTGGTTCTTTCCTAAGAAATCTATCCACAATGGCAATCTAATATGGAGAGATGAAATCCTAATTTGGTATAGATTGTATAAGTAGTTTTAAAGTAAAGATCAATATGTTCAGTTAATAGATGTAAAAAAATAAAATGACTGAAATGAAATGTATGGGACCAGTGTCTATTGGGTATATGGAGTCAAATAGAAACTAGAGTTAAGTGACTTATAACTGGAAATTATTCTAACTGTTTAGAACTTCTATGTTTACAACTTGTATAAACTGGCAAGGATGTAATTATTAGATTCTTCATTAATGATCCAAAATAATAATTATAAGTTGTTGTGAATAATCAAGAGGATTTTAATCTCTACTTGAAAGACCCAATTAATTATGGCACACAGATACATCAAATGTGCACTGATAAATTGAAAATATGCTTTATATATTAAACAACAGAGAAATATTAAATATGGAGACAAACTGATAATATCTTCAATTAACTTAACAAACAATTGATACCAACACAGAGCCACCGAATCTTAGATTTTCTATTTACTCCTTCAAAATTTAAACATACATCTTGGTCCTTTTTGATGAAAACATCATTCAAAACTATCTATTGTATATTTCTTCTATTCGCCTATATCTGTTTTGACATTATGGAATAGATATAAATATATCAAAATCATGAAAGGACACATCCTTTCATAAATGTTTTTTGTTTAACAAAAATAATGAAACTAGAAATTAGGCTCTATTTAGCCATAAATGGACTTTTGACAAATGATCCAAGTAATCTTGTCATTCATGTGTGTTAGCATCTCCTAGCGCATTCTAGATTGCTATCTCCATTATCACCATCTTTCCTTATGCTCACAAGCCTCGTCCAATATTGAATTGTTTCCCATGGTCGTCTCCATAATCGATTACAAAATTGATTCACATTCCTTAATCCACTTGTCCTTGTCTTTCATGTTTCCTTCTTCAATTAGCCATGGTAATCCCTTCTTAGTGGCATCAATAAGTCCCTGTTCATCCCCCTGCAATTCTTCATGGAAGTCTTTGTGTTTTCTTACGTAATGGTTAGCAATATCAATAGCCACATTATCTGGAACATCTCTTCTATTTATTTCTTGAAACTTCTCTTGGATTCTCCCATCAATTCTCTTATGTACTTCCTCTACAACATAATTTTTTGAATGTGTTTCCCAAAGTCTACTCAACCAAGTCATCAAGCTGGCTTGCCTCTTCTTTATCATTGTAGTAAGTGCATCATGTTTACCCTGTGATTATACATTTGATCCTTCCCACTGGTATATTGTATGAGAAATCTCACCATGATTCAACTACTTAGTGGATCCTAAGGTGATTCCCATCATATCTTTTAAGCGATCATTTTCCTTGAGTAATCTTTCATTATTAGCTTTGTACATTTCCTTCTCCTTAGTCAACATTTGGATCTGAGCCTTATTCAACTTGGAAACATTGATGCCAATCTCTGCCATATTTATTGGATCAACCTCTCCAACCTTTAATGTCATTATATGCCTAAAATATTTCTTAGTATCGATTACAATAAATTTCTTTTATGGTGGATATAGGGCCCATATCATGAGTGATTCTTCATTTGGATTATACTTGGATCCTGCATATATCTTTGTTACCCCTTCAGGGATGAGCTTATGTGTGGTATTGTTATTCTTTAAGAAGCTATCAAAAACAAAAGAAAAATTTAAAACTAACCCAGGGAAAATCATAACACTTGCATCCTCCAAAAGCTTTCTTCCCTTCTCAGGGGTCATGTCTTCCATTTCTTTTTCTAGACTTAATTTTAAATTGCTCAATAATTTCCCTTCATTATTTGGTGTTATATCTTCTACTGACTCCCTTATTGAATTTCCTTTTTTCTTATATAAAAAAGCTTTAAATTCTGGAGTTTTAACAAATTCATCATCAGCCATAAATGATTTGTATGTCATATGCCTTGTATCTGCATCTGAACTCTCTTCAACATCTGGTCCCCTAGGAGGATACTTGTATTCTTGAGTTCTTAATCTAGAAATTTTATCAACTGTGTTGTGAGGCCTATCATCACTAGATGCCTCTTCCTCAGAAGATGATGCAGAGCATCCTAACAAACACCAACAACACCATACTTCTTCAAGGGATTTCAATCCCAAATCAAATCAACAGAAGATCAATATGAAACTCTAAGAATTATTTATCAAAATTCAATTTCATCTACCCACTTAACAACATCCTTTATTTTCCTCAACCATTCATAGGGTAGCCATCAGTAATCAACAATCTTTATGTTTATCAGACACAAAAACTTCAAAGCAGCAACTTGATCATAATCACTGAACCATTCAACATTCTAGTATTAATTCCTCTTTATCTCTCACTCTCAAAGGCAAGATATCAACAAGCATTCCTTCTTACTTTCTGTCAGACAACTAAATCATGGTAAACATCATTATTATGCTGAAACAAACCAGGAATTTACACCCAAACTCTACTCTATCAGACCTTGCACCTTCTGTATTATTGTTCAGTTGTTCATAGAGTATTCCTGCTCCACCCAACAAAATAACCAACCAGACTCATAGACCCTTAGCCAAAATATCAGTAAACAAGCATTTAATATCATTCTTTTCATTGTTTTAAGCAACATCTCTGTTTTGGATCAGACAATGCCTTTATTCCTCTAATAGGTCTGTCAAACATTAAAATGGGTGATTACATTCCTATCACCAACTCAATGCATATTTAGGGACACCTTCCATCACATCTCAACATGTCAAAGTTCTCAGACTTTTTCCATAAAGAAAATCATCAAATTTCAGACTGTACACTGTCAAAAGGCTACAAAAAGAGGCCTGATTTACAAAGGAGACCCCTTCCAATCACTCCCAAAATACTCAAAACCAAAAAATAGTCATTAGACACATCACAAAACTCGTGTTTTCACCATTTTTAAGGACCATAAACCATAGAAACATGCTGATCCACAAAACCCTTGTTTAAGGGTGAAAAGACCAAAAACAAGTGAGGGTTTCATCAAAGAAACACTTACAAACCTCTTCCACTACAGAAAAAACTTATATCACCTTGAAATACACTTTTCCACACCTTCTACATCATTTCCAAGCCCCTGCATGCTCTATTTCTTCACGAATCTTGACTGTAGCAGCAAACTGTGTGAGGAAATCTTCCATTTTTTCCTATGTAACAACAATTCCTTCAAGGTATTCTTGTTGTTCCCTGCACTCACAACCATAAAATCATAACAAAAACCCTATCCCTAACCTACTCCACCAATCTACTTGACCTACATTGGTGGAGTAGTGATGAAAACCTTGTTAGACTCTCAAAACTCAAGATTCAGAAATTGCAGACCCTCTTTCACTAAAACTGATGTAACTTTCTTAATACTTAACGAAAACAAGTCAAATCACCACCAAAATAAAGTAGACTCTGCCCTCTTTCCAACCATGTCAATTGGGAGTCCGTACAATTAAGTACCAATCTGTACCAAGCACGGGAACAGTAAAAAATGCTAGAAAAAACCAGAAAAATACTAAAACAAGGAACTTATTATTGCTCTAACTCTTCAAGAATACAATGGACTCCTTTTGCTCGACCTTTGCATGATATTTATAACTTTTCCCTCCTTGCAACTGACTTACCAACTTCCTCCATTGGTTTAACTACCTCTTTAACTCTTAATCTTCCTATTTTGATCAATTTAGTAACTTGACAACATTGCATTATTGCAAGTTTTACATTGTTTTTCAACTTTGATCCCCTAGAACTTACCCATGACCTTAAATACATTCAAATAAGACTTTTTACATCATTTTTTCCATTACATTTGTGATTGACTCATGACCTCATGACCTTTACAATGCAATTTTGAACGTTTAACATTTTACAAATTTGAAAAGCATTTGATGCCCAAGGTGCTCCTGCACCATACAACCAACCAACAAATTTTTCCAAGTCTCTTGGAAACATACATTGCATCATCCTCATTTGTACCTGCAAAACAAAAATCAATTTTCCTTGTCCCTTTTCTTCTTCATCAACATTCACCTTTGCCTTGTCTTCTTGTCTTCATCTTCACTTTTCCTTGCTTGCTCTTGTCATCTTCTTTCTTCATCTCTATCTTCATCTCTGCCTCTTCTTTTCCTTTCTTAGTCTTCATTATCAGGTTCTCAAACCATTTGTTCTTTCAAAAGGACACAGGACTTTCCTTTTCATCTTTTCAACAACTCTTTGCTTAACCAAGGACACAAGACTGTCCTTGCACACTTGCAACTTTCCTCCAAGGACACAGGGCTGTCCTTGCATACTCTTCTCAATCACCTTTCATCTTCATCTTCTACTACTCCCATCAGTGGAGTATTCTTCATTAAGGCTGCAACTCTTCAGTGCTTCTTCAGACAGGAATCCATTAGGTTCTAACTGCAACACAACTCAACTTGCCTCACCTAGGTGTCTCCACTTACTCTCCCTAGTCTCTTGGACTTTCTCAATGCAGGTTAGATGGATAAGCACCTGCACAAAAAATTCAAAGCAGCAACTTGATCATAATCACTGAACCATTCAACATTCTAGTATTCATTCCTCTTTATCTCTCACTCTCGAAGGCAAGATATCAACAAGCATTCCTTCTTACTTTCTGTCAGACAACTAAATCATGGTAAACATCATTATTATGCTGAAACAAACCAGGAATTTACACCCAAACTCTACTCTATCAGACCTTGCACCTTCTGTATTATTGTTCAGTTGTTCATAGAGTATTCCTGCTCCACCCAACAAAATAACCAACCAGACTCATAGACCCTTAGCCAAAATATCAGTAAACAAGCATTTAATATCATTCTTTTCATTGTTTTAAGCAACATCTCTGTTTTGGATCAGACAATGCCTTTATTCCTCTAATAGGTCTGTCAAACATTAAAATGGGTGATTACATTCCTATCACCAACTCAATGCATATTTAGGGACACCTTCCATCACATCTCAACATGTCAAAGTTCTCAAACTTTTTCCATAAAGAAAATCATCAAATTTCAGACTGTACACTGTCAAAAGGCTACAAAAAGAGGCCTGATTTACAAAGGATACCCCTTCCAATCACTCCCAAAATACTCAAAACCAAAAAAAAGTCATTAGACACATCACAAAACTCGTGTTTTCACCATTTTTAAGGACCATAAACCATAGAAACATGCTGATCCACAAAACCCTTGTTTAAGGGTGAAAAGACCAAAAACAAGTGAGGGTTTCATCAAAGAAACACTTACAAAACTCTTCCACTACAGCCAACACTTATATCACCTTGAAATACACTTTTCCACAGCTTCTACATCGTTTCCAAGCCCCTGCATGCTCTATTTCTTCACGAATCTTGACTGTAGCAGCAAACTGTGTGAGGAAATCTTCCATTTTTTCCTGTGTAGCAGCAATTCCTTCAAGGTATTCTTGCTGTTCCCTGCACTCACAACCATAAAATCATAACAAAAATCCTATCCCTAACCTACTCCACCAATCTACTTGACCTACATTGGTGGAGTAGTGATGAAAACCTTGTTAGACTCTCAAAACTCAAGATTCAGAAATTGCAGACCCTCTTTCACTAAAACTGATGTAACTTTCTTAATACTTAATGAAAACAAGTCAAATCACCACCAAAATAAAGTAGACTCTACCCTCTTTCCAACCATGTCAATTGGGAGTCCGTACAATTAAGTACCAATCTGTACCAAGCACGGGAACAGTAAAAAATGCTAGAAAAAACCAGAAAAATACTAAAACAAGGAACTTTTTATTGCTCTAACTCTTCAAGAATACAATGGACTCCTTTTGCTTGACCTTTGCATGATATTTATAACTTTTCCCTCCTTGCAACTGACTTACCAACTTCCTCCATTGGTTTAACTACCTCTTTAACTCTTAATCTTCCTATTTTGATCAATTTAGTAACTTGACAACATTGCATTATTGCAAGTTTTACATTGTTTTTCAACTTTGATCCCCTAGAACTTACCCATGACCTTAAATACATTCAAATAAGAATTTTTACATCATTTTTTCCATTACATTTGTGATTGACTCATGACCTCATGACCTTTACAATGCAATTTTGAACGTTTAACATTTTACAAATTTGAAAAGCATTTGATGCCCAAGGTGCTCCTGCACCAGAAGACAACAACTCTGTATTTGGAAATCCTCTATTGTACTCATCAACAACCCTTTCTGCTTCTTCCTCCTCCAAATTCCTGATTAGATCATCATACAGATAGGGTATATGATCATACCCACCCAAGTTCATTTTATTCCTTGCAAAATTGATGTACCCCTCTGGGTCAAATCCTTTTCGTGGTGGACCTTTCTTCATGTTGTATTGGAACAGTTTATTGAGAACCATATCATACCCATCCCTTGAAAACATAGTGAAATTTCCAAAACACAGTGTGTTGGGCATAAATTCCTGCTTTTGAAAGAACTTAGGTTCATTACATCTGAGTAATCCAACTGCCTAGCAATCTCCAAGTAAGCAATCCTGTCAGGCACTATTTTGGGTAGGATAAAGGGTGTGTCTTCAAACCCATATATTCTAATCATAGTTGCATCTTCCAAGCAATACCAACCTCCCCAACTATGGTTAATAGGTCCATTGAATTCCTTGGCCTAAGAAACCTTTTTATCTCATCAGACAATGAATATTCACAAGGATGATTGTATAATATATACAGTGGTTTCACAAAACACTCTTCAAAATGTATAAAACAAGAGTTGGAAAATCTGCAATCCCAGATGGCAGTCTAGAGTTGCACTGGTAATAGTCTTCCTTCCTTATCAAATTGTGAAATCCTTAATTTTTTAGGCCACATCTTCAATTCTTGTCCATAATAGAGTACCATATTCATAAGGATTGAGTAATGCTTCAAGTGTAGAATCAGAGACCCCCTTTTTATTGCCATCAATCCTACATCAAGCCCTTTGAATATTTCCGAGGCATAATCGAAAGGTCTAGAGTTATGGCACTGGACATCTGTTGCGATTACTATTGGCACAATTGACATGTATTCGAAGGCCTCCATTCCCAACACCTGGCATGCTAAAAAATAAGTATATTTTAGGTATGGCTTAAATAGGTCAACATGAAATGGGGGGCCGTCACTATCCTCCAGTGGAATTGAGTTTCCATCCTTCTTGAATTTGTGCAATGGTAACCTCCAACCCTTGTATATGGTATCCATTCTCCAAAATTCTCTTTCCAGCTCTTCATGTACAATCTTCTCATCACATACTCCTAGGTTAAACACTTCACAAAATGTAGCCTCTGATATATGTATGAATGGTTTTATGGATGTATCAAAAACAACTTTGAGCTATGGATCATAATGAACTGCTAATATTTTCACCAATTCTTCGTCTACAAATACGTTCAGGAAGACTAGTTTCATAAGTTAAATTTCCAAGGGTGGAAGATTGGTTCATACCGATTCCTTCAGTGGTAATGAAAAATAAACAACTCGTATCCCCTAATTTGGGTCCATATGTCACCTATATGCTTGCATTTTTCCTCCAATTTCTCAATCTCTTCCCTAAGTTGCACATAGCACCTAGTTTTAGGGCCCGAGCCAGGGAATTGATCAATTAAGTCTTGGTTTAATTTCCTCTCAGCTATCCCAGGATCTTTTTCGGTTTCAGTCTTTTGCTTCTTCCCTCTAGGGTGACTACTATCACTCTGTTTCCTACTTTTTTCTTTTCCTGAGCTGGTACTTTCCATTTTACTCTTTATAAATCACAGAATCAAAAATTCAATTGTGGAGAACTTACAAGTTTGTTTGAAAATATTCGACTGTAAAATATTTTAGCCGTTCATTCGCTCTCCCACTCCTAATTCTGCAAAATATTTCCTCGATTACTCTTCTTCAATTTGGGGGATCATTAAGTGGTAGAGCTGCCATTAATGTCTTAACTTTGAACACGAGTGTAGCTAATTTTTTAATTTCTCACTGTCACATTATACATTTTTATTGGCAAGACAATTCAAACTCTGGGCGATCCTTTTTATTCAGGTTTAGCCAACGTTCATTGAGCACCCTATTGTTCTGGGAGACATTATATCTTTTTCACCAATATCACATAATCTACCCTTCTAATCCATATAAATATTGCCAGGAGTCACCCTGATGATCACTTTGATCCATTCGTATCTTTATCGGCAAGATATCATGTATCGCTAAGACATTCAATAGTTTCCTCAACGTTATGAGTCTCCCTGATGTTCATTCCTTCGATCTTAAGTATTTTTCCAAGACTCTTGCCGATGAAATCCTATCGACATGACATGGAGAGTTGGGGGGACATTTCAAACTCACCCCGATAGCATTTGTCTTGGTGATAGTATCTTCTTTTGTTTCATCGATGAGAGTGGATGGGTGTCTTACCGATGGTATTTCATTGGCGAGACAAATGTGCTCAGACTGACTTAAGAATCTTACTCCAATAGTGTTTGTCTTGCCGATATGCTTCTTTACGCTTGATCGGTGAGACACAAAAAAATTCTTGCTGATGGTATTTCATCGGTAAGACATATATGCTTGGTATGACTTATTGATCTCACCCCGATGATGCTTGTCTTGCTGATGAATTTCTTCATTGGTGAGACCGTAAACTGTATCTTCTTGATACACATCTTCTTATGAAATCTGATTAATGTGACATTCCTGACCTCTCACCGATATACTGGATAATATGTATAAGAATATAATGATTTATGAATTGGAGAGACTTGCACCATCTCTTGCTAATATGTCTTATTTACTCAAATGCTTGTGCTTAGATGAATTTTATGGTATCAAATGGTTAAGACTGATGCACTCATTGGTAGTCATGATATGCAGAGGATATTATATCAATTTCGTATTCAAGATATGGGCTTCTTTGGGAAACTTATGAGTGTAAATCACTATAATTTTTTTTAAAAAATTATAGTTCCAACACTACAAATGTTGATGTTAACAAATTTCACACAGTTAAATCCTGAAGTATACAACATTCACTAATAAATGGATTGTTTGAAATATTGTATCTCTGATCCTCAAAGTATGTTGGACAATATATGAGACAAAATAAATTACAAGACAATTTACACAAAATTCATACAACTTCTATCATGATGGGGTTTCCATTAACATTTATTATGGGGTCTCTTGTGATGATTTACTGGGAGATTGTTGTTTCTGCAACTGTCTACATTTTTCTGGTGAGATTAGCCCACACTAGCAATAAATATAATATCATTTGTTCAAATCCCAATTAATTATCTCACACTTATTTTAGTAGAACAAGATGTATACGCTCAAAGTTAGGTTAGCACAAAATTTATGGAGAAGGTATTCTCAATCTAGGTATCACCAGATTTATCTAGCAATGGGTAGGTACAGATCACATGTAGCCATTCAAAACTAGTAACCTAGGGTTTTTCTCAAGTTCAAAGCTAGGTTGGCAGGGAAATTTTTGAATAGGTATCCCCAATTTTATCCAGTAAGGTGTAGGAATAGATCACCTATGTCAAGTGAAAGTGGTAACCTGGGGGTTGCAGTAGTTATAGGAGGACTCACTCAAGTCCTATGAATATTTAAATCTGAATAGGCTAATCTCTACCTGGGGATTGTAGTAGTTATAAGAGAAATCACCTGATCACCCAAGCTCTGAGAATGTTAAGATCTCAATAGGCTAATATCTGCCTGGGTTTGCACTAGTTATAGGAAGAATCACCCCAATCCTACACTTGTAAAAAACAATAAGTATGTCCTACTCGATTATACCTTGGAATGTGCCTATTCAGAATTAGAGGTAAGCTCAATAGGAAAATTACTACCTATTCGACATTATAGGTAAGCTCCATAATCAAGTCAAGGCTCTAGTTTGCACATATTTTACCTTAATTTAATGCAAGCTTCCTTTTATTTAAGCTATATGTGACGAAAAAAATGTCAAATGATTTCAAATTTTAGTTGGTCACCAGAAGAGACTCCCACATCATATCAAAATCTTGATAATTTGAAACAGAGGATTAGACTTCTATTGTCCAAATTATATTATCAAAATTTTCCTTGTAAAATTATATAGTGTGGATTTTGTTTGGTAGGCCATATTATTGGTCACCATTATTACATTGGTATGATTATTACAGTGAGAGATGGTTATTGGGAGTACCTGATATAGTTGTTCACTTGTATTTATAGTAGTTTTTATGGTCTATGAGAAGCTCCATTCACTTTTAAGTAGAGTTTTGGCAATGATATTGGTCATGATGTCATGAATAACTTGGTATTACTTTCAAAAGGAGATTATGTAGTTACATAATTTGTTCTATCTTTTTTCCAAGATTTTGGTTCTAAGTTGTTGTTGCTATAGTTTCTAGTAAACCATGGAAAACAATTATTAGAAAATGGATGGTCTTTCGTAATGGTTGTTGGTGTCATAAGGAGCTATTGGATTTTGCACTTAGATTGTAGCAAGATTTAAATGACATCTTTGGTTCTATTAACAAATGATGTGTGAAGATTGTATCTTCTTAGTTTGGAGATTGTGGTTGTACTTTACCTTTTGGGAGCTCATGGTGTTGAGTTCTTTAATTGTGTTGGGGCCATGGAGGATCTTCAATTAGGAGATGGTTATCACAATTCCTGGAGAGCTTGGTTACATATTTTAGTGGAGCTTTAGCAATGACGTGGATTCATCATTTGACAATGGATAGTTATGTGTTATCCTAGGAGGGGATGTTAGATCATGATGTCATGATATTTTCTTGATTCTATAGTTGGAATTTTGACAATGTTCTTTTTTCTCTTTGGTTTTGAGTATTAATCATTTTCTTGGATCTTCATGATCTTGTAGGGTTGTATTTAAAGTTAGCATGGATTTATTAGTGGATGTTCATGGAGACTAGAGAGACTTGGGTGAGGCTAAGAGATCTCTTATTTATGGGATTGTATGTTGATATGGTTACTCTTTGATGAGGATTTCAATAGAAATATCGAGGAGACTACACTTGGTTATGGATGTGAAATCATTATGGACCTAAAGAGAAGATTTCCAAAGCATGGTTTTATGTGTACAAGACAATCTTGTACCCCACTCTTGATCTACTCGACAGATGAATGATTTGAGAGATATTTCCTACATGAATATCAAATTCATTATTTATTTTGTATCTTGTCTTCTCATATGAGTTAGTCTTGAAGACTTGTTAAGAAAATATACATGATTTATGGATTTCCATTTTTCTCCTTGATTTGGTCTTGAGCTATAGATTTAGTTCAGAGGACTTATTTGGAGAGGTATAGGAAATGGTTTGTAGCTTTGGGAATATTCCCTTTGTTGTGGGAAGGAGTGGTAGGTTTAATCTACATTCAATATGATAATTTTACATCTATTATTGCCATGTTTTTATTTGATTTGAATAATAGATGTTTATATCCTTTCAATTTGGGAATGGTGAAGGAGATCTTACATTACACAGATTGGTACATGTTAGTATGGAACAAGGCTAAGGTTTGATTTGAAAGTTCTCTCTTTGTTCATGGTACTCTTCTTGGATGCTTGGTTTCACATGGTTGAGTGTGAGAAATTTGGAAGATCTATGGATACTAGTGGTGAGAGAGGTATAGCATATTTGTTTGCAACATTTTCATATCATTGTATTTTTCCTAAACACTATGTAATAGAGGAGCTAGACACATCCTTTATGTGAAGTACTCTAGGTAGAATTGGTTTTCTTTGATCTATTTTCAGATTTGACATTAGTCATGCAGTGGGAGTTTTGGATGTATATGTATAGTTATCCTCTTTGATATCTTGGTTCACTGGTTATTGATGCGATGATGATTTTGCATGTTTCATTGGTTTTGATCTATGAGTTATGCAATATGTGGATTGGATACTCACTTTCTTGTAGTGGGATGACTCGGATGTGGACTATCTATATCCACAAGATTGTTTCAGTGTTAATATAGAATTTTCTAGTTGGAATTGTCAATGATCGTTTGTAGATTGGTATGCTGATTGAGATAGGAAGATGGATATATAGAAACTTGATTACAGATTTTGGGTCGGTATGTTGATGGTATGAAGTTCTATCTATGATTTATATACCCTAGTTTGAGGTATGGTTATCTTGGATGAGTTGAATTTGTTGTGGTTGCTATTCCAACTGGTGCAAGGAAACTACTCAAGCCTTTGTTATTGTTTGACTTTCATACTTGTTTTCATGTAAATATTGTTGCAGGTTTTAGTGAAAGTTTATTTTTTTTCACCTTGGCATGTTCCTTTTTCTTTCATAGGTGGCATGTTGGAGGATGTGAAGGAATTTTTTATTGATGGTGGTTATCATAGCTTCTTTTGTAGGTATCTTGTTGAAGAATAATAGTATGGTGAAGATTCAAATGGTGCATGTTGATGGTGTTTTCTGCACAATAACAACTCAGACAAAATATAGAATCCTATCTCTCTTGAAAGGTAAATCTCTATTAGCAAGCCTCAAGAGATAACCCCAAGGTCTCTAATTTCAGGTCTTGACAATGCATAACCAACTCAGTGAAAAATGTGAAAATGCTGGTAATCACAAAGGGACCTTACTACAAGCAAAATACTGAATCTCAATCTATCGGATCTAACAATGTAATGATACTTTAATTCAAAATCTGACTCAATGATCAAAGAAATAGAAAAAGATAAAGGGTTTCAAAGAGATTTCTAAATCTAATACTAAATCAAAGATTAATAATGAAAATGCCCAACATTCAAAATGGACCAATCCCTCAAAACAAATTTCTACTTGACCCAAATGGATCTGCAATCTTATAGAAACTATGCAATCTTCTACGGTGGTAAGATTTTCAAATCATGAACGTTCATTTAGACAACCCTATTGCAATTGAAATGAACAAATCTTCACAATCGAACTAGGTACAATGAATATGAAGTCCAGGCTAACTTTGCAAAGCAACTAACAATCAGTTGGTTGCGAAAAGTAAGGACTTAGAGATTGCTGCAACATTCAAGTATCAAATCACAAACACTATTGAATCGAATCTAATCTAAATATTAACCAACTCAAAGCAATTTTAAAGATGGAAGAACAAGAACCATGCAAGATAAAGAACACAAGTATGGCACCAAATCACAATGTCATTACTCGCTTCAAATTATCCACTGTAGCAACAATTCCAGCTTTCTGTTACAATATTTTCTTGAGAGAAACTATTCGCTAACCCTAGCTCTACTTGATTAACTATTCTGCTCTACTTCTACTTCTTTTCGACTAACTTTCTAACCATCTAACCCTTTACAAATGAGGCGAAATGCCAAATATATAGAATTCCCCAGAAAACCCGTCGGCCCAGCAAGAGCCTTGCAGCATTAATGGCACAACAACTCAGCCAAGAGGAATAGGTCAAATAAGCATTAAATGCACGTTCCATCCAAGTCAGCCGGGGATCTGCAATGCAGTTGAACCTATGCGCGGGAAGATAATAGGGAAGCACAAATCGCACCGCAGCCTATCATCAACTCCCTTCCCTATCATCCATATTCTGACCCAACATTTCATGAACTTTCAAAAGCGTCCCATCCAAGTCAGTTGCTGGTGGCAAAGGCAGAACCCTAATTCGATTCTCAATGGATGCAATCTCTTCCCTTGACCGTTTGACCGACTTATCCCAATCTACCTTATATGTCATATGCTTATCAATAACTGTGAGGTAGGTGGCCGCATCATCCAACTAGTGTTCATAAATAGAATCATCATCAAGTGGTGCATACACATCATGCCACCACTCTCTCAATTGTTCCAGGCTCAAGTACTGGGGCGCAATCTTCCTTCTTCCCGTCATAATTTCAAAGAAGGCAATGGAACCATTGTAAACCCTAGTTAGGGTGTCATCGATCTGCCTCCTTTGTTTGTAAATATTTTTTAACACTTTCTGCCTAATTTGCAATGCCTCGTACCACTCCCATGGTTCAGTAGCTCTGGAGAAGGGAAGGATCTTGTCACTTACTAATCTATCCTTTGTGTATTCCATGATGGTCTTGGTTTTCTGCAAGAGCAGATCCGTGTCTTCCTTATCTTGGTCCAACACCGCCTTCAACCAATCAGTTGCCCTAATAGCATCCTTCCTTGTTGACAGGACTTCCTTAATAGCTTCATCACCCTTTATTTGCACCCCTTTCAACCAATTCGTAGTGGAAAGGGTGGAAGCTTTCATCTTTTCTAGCTTGGTGATGGTCTCTTGAGGTAGAGGATGCACAATAGAAATCGAAGGGTTAATGGATTGCAGGGGCTTCATTAATTCTTCCAAGAATCTCCTGAGATTTTCATTCTCTTTCTTCAACTCATGCTTGGTCCTTATTTCCTTTCTTAGCCTATCCACGATGACTGCACTAGATCCCTCATAATCTTCAATGTCCTGTTCGACTGATGTAGGTCCTAGATTGAAAGTTTGAATATTGTAATCCTTTCCAACCACATCATCTCTGTTTTTATCTGGAGCAGGGGTGGCAATGAGAACAACTCTATCATGAGCTTCATCCCTTTCAATCCTTGAGATCACCCTAGCCTTTTTCTTCCCTTTATATTTTCCAATTTTGGCTAGTAGTGCATCCCAATTCGGTGGACTATCTTCCACAAAAAAATGTTTTCTCTTTATCTCTTTTTCCAGCCAACCAAGGACCATAGATTCCAATTGCACCTCACTTTGCTTCTCCTCCTGTTGATCCTTAGGTTCCTCCTCACTCAAATTTTTCTTAGTAGGAGTCTCATCTGTCTTGCTTTCTTTCTTCTCAGCATGCTCTTCTTCTTGTTCAGGTGAGGGAACCTTCACTGCTTCCTCTTCTTGTGGAGGGACTTCTTCAGCTCTGATAGGGGAATCCACATATGCTACTATAGGGGACTACATTATCTTTTCAACCTTTGCCTCTGCATTGTAAAGCTCACCTTCATGGAACTCCTCTACCTCAGTATCCGAATGATCATCAAATTCTTTAGCTTCGTCAGGTTCACTCTGAGTTTCATGAGTGGTAGGAACATCATCATGTTGCAAATCATGAGAAACCACCAGAGGAAGGTTAGTGTTAGGCACACTGTCCCTAGGAGAAGAAGTCCTAGACCTCCTTGTATACACTTTGGACTTCTCCCCTGAACTTTCAACATTTACCACTGGTGGGGCCACTTCTTCCCCTCCAACCTTGGAGCTTTCTTTCTCTGATAATTTTACAATTCTCTTCCTTTTGGGTACAGGGTCATCAGCCTTAGGACCCTGCTCAGACTTCTTAGTCCTTGTCCCCTTCTTGGCCTTTGGCTTTCTCTACTTTTCTGTCTCTTGGACCTCCCCCTCTTGAACACCTTTAATTTTGATTTTAAGAGGAGAATCCAACTTACCCTTGCCCTTAGGATCCTGCTCAGTAGATTCTTTAGAGGTGGAGTGGGGATCCAAATCTCCCATTAGTGCATAGGTGCACTGCACACCATTATTTTCCAGCTCCCAAAGCTTATGCTTTAGCCACATCTTGGTGACTTTGATAACCGGATCCATCAATTGTTTCAGTTCTTTTTTCTCCTCCTCCAACTAGTCTACATCACCAATTGGCCTATCCTTTACCACTTCATAGGCATGATCTTGAATTAGGTTCCCATCATCCTCCAATTGATCAGGAATTGCCCTTACATTATACAAGCGGACTGCATCCACTGGAAGTCGAGAGAATTTCTTCTTTCTGACCTCAAATTCATCACCATAGTTGGCCCAGTAGTCCTCCAATTTCACCTTATGACTATATTCTCTACTGGCCTTCTTCTGGGCTTCTCCTGTAATATCAAACCTTGATCTCCTAGAATGAAGAGACAGACTGAGGGCACTCAATTCTTCCTCTGAAGCCTGGGTAGAACCAATGGAAGGGAAAACCTCTCCAGTGCCAATCCTTAGGGGAAAATCTCCACCAAATCCTGTCTTGTGTTTGTCTTTCTTGACGATAGCATCAAAGTCACAAATCTTCCTAGTTACTTCCAACAAGATAATGTGATCAGTGGGATACCTGGGAAGTCTATATGGGGCCCTTGGGCAGCCATCAATCCGAATGTAGGAGAAGGTTGGGAATTGTATAAACCAAGCTCCATACTTCTTGATGAGTTCCTTTGCTTGATTCAAAATCCTGACATGCTCTGCTTCCTAGAGCATCCTGGTGATATACATGGTAAATGCATCATTTTCCCTCCTATAGTTTGAACTTCCCAAATGAAATTGAGGGAAAACTTCATAAATGACATCCTATCCAAAAATTCCCTTTGTATTCAATCCCTTGTAGGGATGGAACCTTGCAAGTGCATAGACCAGATATGAAGTCATTGTGAAAGTCTTGGTCTGCAACACATTAAACAACTGCTCATGGAGTACTCTGCTAATCAAACGAGCCCAATGATAATCAATCAATTCTTGCTCCATCCTAACAATGGCATGGCACATCCAATTCTCAAACATTCTTGCAGTCCTCAATCCAACCACCCTGCTGATTAGTGTAATAGCATCATAGTATTCCTTCTTGAAATTTGCTCGGAATAGCTGCTTGGGCAGCTTGGAATAGTGTGACTTAGGCTTTTCCAGCCAAGAATTGATGAATTGCTGAGATTTAACAGTTTGCTCCTCGTAGTATTCCTTGGCAGACCCCATGTCAAACGCCACCAGGTGAGATCTATATAGCATATCAAAAGTCTGAGCAATAGAGACAAGGTTGAGGTTTTCTATCACTCTCCCTTGAGGACTGATAATCTTTTGTGTATCACTGTCATAATGTCTGGCACATTGAAGGACGAGCTCATAACACTACACCGTTGAAGGGAAACCAACCACATGTGCCAAACCTGACTCCTTCATCCTTCTGGCCACCAAAGGAAGTTCTTTAGCCGCCATTCTTTCTTTGAATTCTTCGTAGTTCCATAGGCCAACATTTGTATCAGTCACCTCTGACCAAACTGAAGTGACTTTGCTCTCAGGGATCTTGCTCTTAATGTCCATTTTGATCCTTTCTGCTTCAGACACGGAGGATCCCTCTGCTACCTTACTAGATTCAACCATTATAAGGTGGGAATCGTTCTCAGAATCAGCAAAAGCGAGCAAAAAAGTGTTCACAAAGAACAAGGGCACGAACGTGCAAGTAAATGCCACCAAATCGATCAATTCAAAGCCAAATGCCCCAAAATGAAGTCAATCAAATGCAGGAAAGCACTCCTCAGCTCAAACGACAACAAAAATAAGCATGATGGCACAAAAGATCCTAGAAATCAAGTTAAATACATCCTTCAAAGCACGCACGAAGCCATTAATGCAATCGATAGGACAGTCAGAGAAAACCCGGGAAGCCGACAACAGGGTGGAATCTGAGAAAATCTGGCCCACACAGAAATCCGCAAATACTGAAATCCCCGAACAACAGGGTCCAGTCGGAGTCCAAGCAAGATCCGGGAAAATTTGACCAAGGTGGAAAATCCCGAATCCAGGTAAAAACCCGAACTTCATCCAGAACTTAGGATTTTCAATAAATAACCTGGGAAAACACTTAAGCACATGCCAAGATAAGACGAAACCTCAAAAAGAAAGGGCCAAGAAACCAAAACGGAACCGAAAGAGGGTCCCTGCTTCCAGCGGGGTGTGTGTGTGAAAACTGCACAACAGTGCATGTTTGGCTAAGGTATTTTTTCCCCTTATTTGTGATTCCTATGGGTGTATTTACAATGTTGATGTGAAGTAGAAGAAATTTAGGATTAAGGTTCCATCCACCTTGTAAATATTATGTCATGGTTCCAACATCCTTGGAAAGTGTCTCTAGGAACTTGGGGTGTATTGAGAAAATATTTTATAATATTTATTCTCACCATTGTTTGTAATATATTCATAAGGGGTGATGGGTTCCACTAGCATTGATAAGGTTGAATTGAGGTCATAAATATTTAATATTGTTTTCCCCACATGTGGACACCTAGAATAGGATAATAAAAGATAAGAAAAAAGATAAATAAGTGACTGTTGGGATTCTCCAAGTGGGTGCTTTGAATGAGGAAATCAATGTCTCTTGGTTTTCCATCATTTATTGCATTTAATGTAATGTTTATCTTCCATGTTTGGGTGCCGAAGTTGGAGGGAAAGTATTGGATCCAAAACTAGTGTCATTTTGTATTTTAAAGTGGAAATCCAAGGGTTGGGGATGTTTGGGATGAAGAGGCATATTTGGGTGGCATGTTTGATGCATTATACACCTTCAAAAGACTATAAATTTAGCCTCTTAGATGTAGAAAATATGTGCAACAATTGATTGTAGAGTTTTTTGTAGGAACAAGGACAAGTTGAGGAAAAATGAGGTTGTTCATAGGTGTATAGGTGCTACCATGGTGGAGGAAAAGATGAGAATGGAAGTAGTTGTATTGTAATCTCATGTATTTGAAGATAATGCATACTTGACCTGTCTTCTTGGTGGAGTTTTTCACATAAGGGTTTCTCCATGTAAATCTTGTGTTATGTGATGCTCTTGTGTTGTTGATTAGTGCGTCATTTCTAGTATCTTATGGTGATGTTATTCTTTATATATTACTATTATAAGTTTGCATAAGGTATGTTTTTAATCATGTTATGTTGGTTATTTCTTAGTATCATAAAGAAGATGGATAAAATCATGGTAATTCTATATTAAGGCAACTTAATTTTCAAATTTGTATACAAGTTTTAATTTTTCATGTTGTTTTAGTCCAAGCCTTGTATCTCATCCATTGAAGCCACATTTGGATAGAGATTGATTTTCCTAACAATTCACATAAGAACCTATTTATTTCTCATTAGTCTAACCTTCAAGGCCTTGTTTTGCATGATTAAATTATTCTAACACTCTATTATTTTAGGTTAGTTCATTATTTTCTTGCAAAAAGTAGAGTTTCTTGGGTTTTAAAAAACTAGGGTTTGCTTCATTTTGAGATAATTTGAGCATATAAACTAACACATTTTAGCTATATATTTGTGTTTTAAAGTGTTCCTATGGATTTATTTGGTATATTTCCCAACTAGGTTGGTGAAAAATCTTATTTTTGGCTCTTGGAGATCATTTTTAGTCTCTATTTGTGAAACTACATCTTTATTTCACAGAGTGACACCTCTATTTCACAAAGTGGTGCCTCTACTGCATAAATTTGTGCCTTTTCTTCATAGAGATACACCTCTACATCACCAAGCTACACCTTTTTTGCATAAAGTGGTACCTCTATCAAGTAAATCTACACTTTTGTTTTATACTATAGTTTATAGGGGTTTTCAGTCATTTTTCTCATCTAACCTTCATTTTTTAGCAACTAACAAGTGGTACAATTGTCTAACACTTGTCAAAGATCATTATCATTGAGATTACTAAATCTTTATGCAAATTCATTGGTCCAAGGCTTTATTTTTCACTAATCTAGGAATCTAAAGTAGCTTAGGGAGGTTAATGAACATTATTTTTCCATGTTTGGAAGTTTATGTATATGTATGCTCCCTCCTTGCACTTAGTGTGATCTTGGAGATAAAAAAATCTCAATTTTATTCATTTTTTTATGTTCTAAGTGTTATCCCAAGGCTTACTATCTAGTGTTATGGTCTCCTCTTATGCTTCATGAAATCTTGGGTGACCAAAAACACCTAGTAAAGTCTTTCCTATTAGGAGGCTTACTTGGGGAATTTATCATCTCAAGGAAAACATCAACCATGTTTTCTAGAGAGGTATATAAATGGTGGATAGTGAAATTTATACCTCAAAATGTAGCTAGCATTGTTCGAGCCGAGCCATAAGACCCTCATTCCATCGAGACTTGTTTGGTGATGAGAGGAGAGACCCTCCTAATCTTGAGTAGTATTAGATAATCTCACCATTCATAGATCCACTAGGAACCTTGCTTTTAGTAGCTTTTAAGACCTTTTCATTGTTGTTTAGTGTGGTGCAGGGTACAGTATCATGCCAAAAGTTACTCACCATGTACTTTCTCTTATTGAGGTGACAACTATCCCTTGGTAGGACCTTTTCCTTCTAATATAAGGGGTGAAAATGTGGTGCATGACCTTTTCATACCATATTTACCCATTTATTTGAAGGTATTAGCCTTTGGCTAGTGGACCCATCCTAATTTAACACACCTACTTGAATAAATATAGGGTTGTGTTATCGTGGTTGGCATGTTTTCTTGTGTAAAACCAATGAAGCCAATTATCCTTATCACCTTGAAATTCAAGTCAAATATTAGATCTTCTTGTTTGATTGTCTCTTTCCAAAAATTATCAAAATCTATCTTATATTATCAAACTACACTTTTTTATATTTCTTCAACACTTATACATCATCCTGAGATGCCTTTGCATAGTGTTGTGTGAAACTGTACCTCTATTCCATAGAAAGGTGAATTTGTTTCACGAAGTTGTGACTTTGTGTTAGACACATAAGACAACTAAGAGGGGGATGAATCAGTTGTACTTTAAAACATTCAAACCCTCATTAACATTTAAACCCTTATTATGCATCTACATGAATGTAAACTAATGAAACATAAAAACATTCACAACCATACACAATAGAACACCAGATTTATGTAGAAAAATCTAATCAAGGAAAACCAATATGGTGAGGATTAACTCACATATATATGAATAAAAAAACCGATTACAAAAGGCTCACTATCAGAAGGTATCACTACCCAAAAGAAAACAATGGCTCATGGCCAAGTGCTCATTGCCCAAAGGACTCATTATCCAAAATAGAAAGAGAATAAAAGAAGACTGTTACAAGGAGTGTTTTCTACCTCATATCAATAGAAAGATCCACCAAAACAACTCTACACCATCCTCAACCTTTGGCTCACTACCTCCAACAACTTCAGGGACACTAAAATTGTAGACACCTTCTGCTCACTGCTTCCAGTAGCCTTAGGAATTTAAGCTTGCACTTAGATCACAACACTTGATCACACTTACATAATTTTCACACCACACATATCTCCAACAATTAACCTTGCTTATATATCCTTCACGATCTCAAACAACCTTGTCTAGGTCGGCCTCAATGAAATGTATGCACCTCAAACATGCAACAACCAAATAGGTTGGCACCAAACACTTCCATGGTGGAAATAAGTGAAGGTGGACCACACTAAGGGTTATCCAGGACCCAAATCTACATCAACATGCTACACCATGCTTCCACAAATAACAAACAATCTCCACAATTAGCACTAACAATCTAGGTTTTCCAAACCTGAATTGACACTAACAAACAACCACATATAAACTTCACAAGGTCCATAAAAATCCTACAAACCACATAGAAACATCACACAACATCTTGAAGTATTCCAACATCATTAGAATATTCAACAACACTATCACAACCACCTGAAACTGAGAATACTACCATCCTATGAAACCAACCACACTACCACAAACATACAACTCACTAACCAACCTTATGGAAATAATAAACACAAAACACTCTAGGGGAAGGTAGATGCAAGAATTATAAGCACGTTCCAAAATATGCAAGATAAGAGACCTCAATGTAAATAAATGTGGAGCAATTTCATTTCTCTTAGAAAACCTTCTTCACAGACAACACACTGTCAAACACATCTTCCACTATCACATGATCTAGAACCTAAGACTCTAGATATAAAACCTCTAAAGACCTTTGATCATCTCATCCAAACCGCACAAGAACATCTTCAACCATGAAGAAATGTGGAGCACAATTCAAAACACAACTTTGTCACCTTATACACTCTCTATTCAATTTTTCTCAAAAGCATATTTGGAAACCAAGTGAACTAGCTGCATCAACAAAACCTACTCAACACCACATCTCCTACTCAACATAACTACACTAGAGGTTGACATACGTTGACATCAATGAAAATGAAGTGCAACAATCTCCCCCTTTTTCATTGATGGCAACACTAGATTTTAAAAACCATCAACAACAAAAGTAACCTTGCATCAAGCAACACTTCTGCTTACTTGGACATTTCTTACATTTTAGACTTATTTTTTTATCCCCTTTCTTCTTATGTTTTTTAGGCTTCTTTTCTCTCCCTATGTTTTTGAAACATTGCTTGCTCTACCCCTTTGACATCAATAGCAAAGGGAAACACCTACATACTTCACTTCAGGAAACACCTACAAGCAACTCTCTCTCCCATTTAATTTCTCTCCACTACTCTCTCTTCACTGCCTCTCACCCTTAGGGGTGAAAGATATGATCCACCTAATTTCACTAACCAAGGACACCACTACCTACATCCCTGAGAGGTAGCTTCATCAGTCCAAGAAAAAGAATAAATCTTGAATTTCTCACTCAAATAGATGCACCAACTCATGCATCTAGTTGAATGAAAGAGGGAAATAACCCCTAGCTTTTGCCTGAGATACTCAAATTTATCTTTTGGAAGAGCCTTTGTGAAAATTTATACTATTTGCTCCTTTGTAGGAACATACTCCAACTTTACTTCATTCTCAACAACTTTCTCTCTTAGAAAGTGATATTGGATAGAGATATTCTTTTTCCTTGAATGATTACCAATTTTTTTGAAATGTTGATAGCACTTGTATTATCACACAAGATAGGAATAGGTTCATCATATAATAATTTGATATCCTTCAATTTCTTCTTCACCCACAACACCTGTGTGCAACAAGATTTTTTTGTAATATATTTTTCCTCTACAATAGATAGTGACAATGAATCTTACTTCTTACTCAACCAAGAAACCAATCTACTTCCAAGAAAGAAAGCACCTTCACTTGTACTTTTTTCATCTGTATAACCTACCCAATTTGCATCTATATAAGCACTCAAGGAGAAATTAGTATCCCTAGGATACCATAGACCAAAGTATGGAGTGTCTTTCAAATATCTAAATATCCTTTTTATTGCTGCCATATGTGATTCTCTAGGATCTTCTTGAAATCTTGCCACAAGACATATTGCATGCATGATATCTAGTCTAGTAGAATTTAGATATATTAATCCACCAATCATGGATTTGTACTTTCTCTAATCTATCTTAGGAGATTCATCATTTTTTCTCAACTTACAACTAGTAACCATGGGAGTACATACTAGTTTAGAGTCCTCCATTCCAAAATTCTTTAACATTTCCTTGACATACTTTGATTGTGAGATGAATATACCTTTACCAGATTGATTGATTTGTAGCGCAAGAAATAAATTCATCTCCCCAAACATTGATATTTCAAACTCATTTTGCATCTCCTTTGTAAACCTTTTACAAATTTCCTCATTTCCTCCAAAGAAAATGTCATCAACATACACAACCACAATTAGGATTTGATCTCTCTCAACCTTGAATTAAATATTGTTGTTTGTAGTACCCTTTTTGAATCACTAATGCAATAAGTACTTATCCAATCTTGCATACCAAGCTCTAGGAGATTTTTTGAGTGCATATAAATATTTTTTCAACTTGCATACCATATCAAAATATTTTGATAACCAAAAACCTTCTGGTTGTTCAATGTACACCTCTTCTTCTAACTCACCATTCAATAATGTAGAATTGACATCCATCTAATACACCTTGAAGTCTTTATGAGCTAAAAAAGCCAAAAAATCCTAATGGCTTCCATTCTTGGAGAAAAAGTATCTTCAAAATCTATTCCTTCCACTTGTAAGTAGTCCTTACACACAAGTCTAGCCTTGTTTCTAATGACTTCTCCATGCCCATTCAACTTGTTCCTAAGAACGCATTTAGTTCCTATCACATTCTTGTTTGTTGGTCTTGGGACCAATTCCCATGTTTGATTCTTCTAAATCTTCCTTAGTTCTTCTTCCATAGCTTTAATCCAATTCTCATCCTTGCATGCTTGAATTACTATTTTAGGTTCTACCTCAGAGTGTAAACAAAAGTTTACTTGTTCCTCTATCATAGCAACACTTCTTCTTGTCAGTGCACCTCTGCTTTTGTGCCCAATTATTTGATCCTCATAATGATTCTTGTGCACATACTTAGAAGTCTTAGGATTCTTTTTTGGAGCTTCTTCCTCTTCCACTAGCATCTCATTTTCTTCTTTTTTCTTCTTCTCTACAAGGGGGTTCATTAGATTCATATCCTTCTATTAGTATTGAGCTTTGGTGTGATTGTTCATCCACTTTGACACTTGCACTTTCAACTATCTTCTTTAACCCCTTTTGTAGCATTTGTATGCCTTTCTCTTTGTAGAGTATCCAATGAAAATTCTTTCATCTGATCTTGCATCAAACTTTCCTAGATTTTCTTTATCTCTCTTGATATAACATTTGCTTCCAAACACTCTAAAATATTTCGCATTAGGAGGTTTTCACTACCATAGTTCATAGGGGGTCTTTTAACTATTCACTCATGCTTGTCTTCTTTCTAATAGATATCTGGTAGATTTTCTTCCTTCATCAGGTTCTCATTGCTTCTTGAACTATTATGTTCTTTCTTTCCACAACTCTATTTTACTAAGGATTCCTAGGAGCTGATAAATGTCTTTCTATCCCATGATCTTCACAAAAGCTATTAAACTCATTGGAGGTGAACTCACCACCCCTGTCAAACCTCAAACATTTTATTTTCAAATTCATTTCATTCTCAACCATAGACTTAAATTCTTTAAACTTATCTAGATCTTTTGATTTTTCTTTGAGAAATTTTACACAAGTCATTCTAGAGTAATCATCTTTCAACAACATAAAATACCTACCACCTTGAGATCTTCTTGTTCTGGTAGGTCCACATAGGTCTATATGCACCAACTCCAAAGTTCTTGTGGTATAATATTCCTTAGTTGTGAACCTCTTCTTTCCAAATTGACACTCCTTGCAAATTGCATTGATAGGCTTTGTAATTCTTGGCATATCTCTCACAACTTGAGTAGAGTTGATCTTCACTAGGATATCAAAATTGATGTGACCCATTCTTCTATGCCATAGCCAAATTTCATTGATTTGAGACATAAAGCACTTAACACCACCACCTTTGAGCTAATAAACATTTCATTTTGTCCTTGTTCCAGTTGCAACCAATGTTTTGGAGCTTCCTTTTTTTATTTCACAACCATCATCCTAAAACACCAAATTGTATCCTCTACTACATATTTGTCCTACACTAAGAAGTTTATGTCAGAGACCCATGATATAAAGAACATCATATGTCTTATGCTTGCTATCAAAGCTAAATGAATCTTTTCCATAGATCTTAGTAGATGCATCATCACCAAAATTAACAAGACCACCATCATACTTTTCAATCTTAATAAACTTACTCTTATCACTTGTCATATGATTTGAGCATCCACTATCAATTATCTAGTAGCTTCTCTCCTCTCTTGCATGAAAGGTAGTCAACATAGTTCCTTCAATATTGTGACCTATTTTTGGAGCAATTTCCTTCACACATCTTTCAGGATTAGTAGAATTAGTTCCAACATTTAAAGCCATGAACAAGCATTCATCACTTCCATAATTCCAATAGTTTGATTCCTCATCATCATATACACCACTATCTTCTTTAACATAATAACTCTTCTTGACATATTTACCTTTATGATCTTTATGTTTGTCATTTAAAACTTTGATTGGAAATTTAGAAGCATAATCACCTATCTTTCCACAATTGAAACATTTGAAGGGTAACTTACCTTTGTATTTTCCAGTGCCCTTTTTCAATCTCCTTAAAAAGTCCACTTCCACCTCATCAAGATCATCTAGATCATATTCATCATTCTCCTTTTTGTTGACTTGAAAATCAATTTTTTCCTTGGAGCATCTTTGTCAAACTCTCTTAATTCAAAAGTAGTTAAAGCACCAAACATTTGATCTCTAGAATATTGATCCAAATTTTGAGCTTCCTCTATAGCAAAAACTTTAGCACTATAAGATTTAGGAAGAGTTCTCAATACCTTTTTCACAACTTCACTTTCCTCCAGTTTTCCATCAAGACCATTGATGGCATTGACAATTTCATCCACTCTGATCATGCAGCCAGGAATATCTTCATCTTATAACATCTTTAGGGTTTCAAAATTAGCTTTGAAATTTTGTATCTTTGCTTTCTTGAACTTAACATCTCCTTCATAAATTATCTGCAACTTTTTCTAGATCTCTTTAGTAGTTTTGAGGTTTATCACCTTCACAAGTTCTGAATTAGAAAGCCCACTCAAGATAGCATTCCTTTCTTTTCTATTATTCTCATAATCCTTTATATCATATTCACTTGTCGAAGCAGTAGCAGGTATAGTATATCCATTTTCAACTAACTTCTAAACACAAAACGCTAATGAGACAAGAAAGGCTTCCATCCTAGCTTTCCAGAAAGCATAATTTGATCCATCAAACATAGCACTTTGAAACCATTCCTATGCACCATTCAGATCTACCTAAAATGGTTAAGATTCTTCCAAGGAACCACAACTTTGATACCAATTATTAGACACACAAGACAATTGAGAGGGGGTGAATTAGTTGTACATTAAAACATTCAAATCCTCATTAACATTCAAACCCTTATTATACATCAACATGAATGTAAACTAATGAAATAAAAACACATTCACAACCATACACCATAAAACACCATATTTACATGGAAAACCATAATCAAGGAAAAAACATGGTGAGGATCAACTCACATATATATGAAGAAAAACATTGATTATAAAAGGCTCACTACTAGAAGGGCTCACTACCCAAAAGAAAAGAACGACTCACTATCTGAAACAAAAAGAGAATAGAAGAATACTGCTACAAGGAGGTTCACTATCTTATAGCAATAGGAATATCCACCACAACAACTCTACACCATCCACAACCTTCATCTCATTGCCTCCAACAATTTCAGGTATACTAAAAATATAGACACCTTTTACTCACTTCTTCTAGTAGCCTTAGGTGTTTAAGCTCACACTCAGATCACAAAACTTGATCACACTTACATAATTTTCACACCATACAACATACCACACATATCTCCAACAATTAACCTTGCTTATATATCCTTTACAATCTCAAACAACCTTGTCTAGGTCGACCACAATGAAATGTATGCACCTCAAACATGCAACAACCAAATATGTTGGCACAAAACACTTCCATGGTGGAAACAAGTGAAGGCGGACCACACCAAGGATTAACCAAGACCCAAATATACACTGACATGCTACACCACGCTTCTACAAATAACAAACCATCTCCACAATTAGTGCTAACAAGCTAGGTCAACAAAACCTGCATTAATGCTAACAAAAAACCACATACACACTCCACTAGGTCCAAAAACATCCTGTAGACCACATAGAAACATCACACAACATCCTGTAATATTCCAACATGATCAAAATATTTAGCAACACTATTGCAACCACTTGAAACTGAGAATACTATCATCATGTGCAACCAACCACACTATCATAGACATACAACTCACTAACCAACCTTGTGGATCAACTAAAAACCAAAAAATCCAGGTGAAGGTAAATGCAAGAAATATAAGAACATTCCAAAATCCAAAAGACAAGAAACCACAATGTGGAGAAATGTGGAGCAATTCCATTTCTCCCAAACAACCTTCTTCATAGGAAACACACTGTTAGACACATCTTCCATTGTCTCACGATCCTAAACCTAAAACTCTAGATAAAACACCTTTGAAAACCTCTGATCATATCATCCAAACCATAAAATCAAGTCTTCAACCATGAAGAAATGCAAAGCACAATACAAGAAACAACTCTATCACCTTGTACACTCTCTATTCAAATTTTCTCAAAAGCACTTGGAAACCAAGTGAACTAACTGCATCAAAAACACCTGCTCAACACCACAAATCCTTCTCAACATGACCACACTAGAGGTTGAAATAATTTGATATCAATGAAAACACTAATGAAAACATAGTGCAACAATCTCCAACACTTTGTTCCATATAGTGGCACCTCTATTACCTGAAGCTACTCTTCTATCATTTCATCATTATTTGACCTCAATTTCTAAACTTGACCTTTGCAACCCTGAATTAGACTTGGGATACCCTTCCTCAACCATCATTTCACCTCAAACATTAACCATTTGTGTAGAGTATAAGATAACATGTATTGTAAACTTGGTAGAACCTACACAATTCAAAGGTTTAACTAATTGAAAAGTCCACTCAACATTGCTCAAGACTACATTAAATTTTCAACCCAAGGTTTGTAAACTTATGATGGTGAAACATTATATATGCCTTCAAGGACTTAAAACTACTTAAGCTACCCTACTCAAGTTATTCTACTTGCTGGTAACTCACATAATTACTAAATAGTAAAAGACATAACCAGAACTAGTGGCTACAGGTACCTACAACTTAGACTATAATTGAATTGTTACTAATGAAATGATGTTGTGTCAACTCAAAAACTAATAAAAACTAATGAATCAAATAAATTAACCTTTGGAGCACTACTGGTTAACCATTGCATGCATATTCATAAGCATTCATTAACAATAAGCAAGATAAGGGATTCTAGTTAACTTGCATATGATTCATGATGTAGTGATAAACTAATAACAGCTATTAAACATAAATAAATAGCTAGAAAATGAAGTGAAGAAAAATACCTTGAGTGGCTTGCTCAAGTGGATGTTCTCACTTTAACTGAACCCAAATCTAGTCAACAGATTCTACGCATCCCATGAAATTAACTCCATTCATTACATATCATGAAAGATTTACAAAAGATCTTTTCACATATTGGACTCAATCATTCTAAATATTTTTCATGTCTTGAAACTGAGAATAATTGATAACATAAAATTGAAAAACCAACTAACTACTCTATGGATTCAACCAAAAGCTATATACAAGCTTGAGGGAATCTTATTCAAAGCAACAACTTAATTGAAATCATTAACTCCTCTCCTAGATATTTAGAGTGTAGAGTTAATATTGATTGATTCAACCTATAACTAAAAAAATAAAAAGAACTATAATAGGACTAAAACTCTATCAAAACAAAAATGCATGTAAACATACAACCATTTGATAAGTAGGAGGTATTTTCCACAGTGTGTCAAATTAACTGGTTATAATAATGCATGTTCAACCTTCATCAAGTGCCTTTAATCAACAATCATCATGTTCATCTTAACCTGGAACTCCTTTGTTTTGTTGTCCAGTGTTCCTTTTACTATAGGTTTATCCTCCAACTGTTGCATGCCATAGTTCTTCTGTAGCTATAAACAAATTAATTTTGTGAAACATGTACACAAGGATAGCTATCATAATTAAAACATAGCATTCCATCAAAATTCCATTCATATCTTCATATAAACCAGACAATATATAATCATAATTCCATCATTATATTTTAGGTTTAGGTCTGCATAATAGATATGAAAGGATAGTATAATATGGGAGCACTATATAGAAAGTGTATCTAAAAGTCTCAAAACATGTATGAAAACAACAAAAAATGAGCTATTATCTGGACCTATCATCTCCCCCCAACTAGCTTTTACTTGTCCCCAAGTAAAACACTAGGGATACTGATTGTACTTCAAAGTAATCTATCTTAGGTCCATAACTACATTAACCTCCTGAATTTGTTTTAAATAGAAACCTTGATATTCTTCTAGCTGCCTCATCCTGATAATTCCTTCTCTCTCACATTCTTGACCTTTCTCCCCATTCTAATGTGGAACTGGATAGAGGAAGATAGGTGAATGGAAGTTGAGCAATACCTAGTAAACTCCTTTTTTGACACCAATTGCTATATATCTGTGTACCCTCTAAAGCATAGCAGTGAAATTATACACAAAATGTGGTTCTTTCCTCTATAATTCAAGTGTTAGACTATTCCATCTATTATGTACATGCTTGTAACACTATTGTTTGATACCCACAACTAACATTTGCATTCTTTCATAATCTTCCTTTATGAGTTTCATGATTTTCTTACCCACACCCTTGTGTTTGAGGAGTTTTAGCCATTCTTCAATGATTGCATCTGGATTTTTAGCCTCTTTTCTTATGGGAAGTGCATTGGATTTCTCTTTCTCCTCATACTCCTCCATGCAGATATCACCCCTAAGTTGCTCATTTCTATAATAGGAGGCAAGTGCTCTGATTTGAAGATCTCCCAAAAAAATTAAAGGGTTCCATTTTGTCTCATCAAGTATTACATAGTTGTGTAAATAAAACTCACACAATTGATCATGTTCTTCAGGTGTGGAATCAAAGAAAGCATTAAGAAATTCACATTTCCTACTCATACCAATAGACTATTTACTAAATAATCTACTAAACTAATAGCATAGAACCTTTCCTATAAAAACAATGCATATGTTCTCAATGGAGGTATACATCTGACAATTTGTATAGCTTTATCTACTATTTCCTCCAACCAGATTGCTGATCTATTCAATTCCATGTCTCTCTTTTCCAGTTCCCTTTCATATTCCTTTTCTTTCTTCCATTTGTCCTTTTCCTATGCAAGCTCATTAGTCACTTTCCACAATTGGTAGCCAAGTGAGAAGGTTGTGTGGTAATCAAGAGTTTTGATATGATGGGGTTTATCATCTGGAATTGCTAGTTCTTTGTCCCCTGTCTTGGTAACAACCAACTATTCCAAAAAATCTATCTTAGTGCCATGGCCATACAACTATAGTTTCTCCTCCATCTCCCGCGTTTTTGATTCTCTTTCCTTATCCTTCTATTCATAATTTTGCACTAACTCCTCCAGGTGTTTAATCCCATCCAATGCCTCTTAGAATTATTTCCTTACATCTCTTTCTTCTATGAAAACCTCCTTTGTATCTTCAAACTGCTCATTACCTTCCTCATAATCTCCATGAATAGGACTATTTAAGGTTTTTGTCCATAATTTCTTGGCAGTAAATATATCTTATGATTCATAATCAGAATTTTTCACGACATATTTCTCTTTTTCATTGGTATATTCACATTACCAGGAACATGACCCTTTTCTTTAGAGTCAGTTTCTACAATCATAACATTTTCCTGATGTTATTCTTGTTGATGTTGTTCTTCCTAAGGTTTTTCTTTACTCATCTCTTTTCCTTCAGGTTCCCCTATATTTTCCTTTGTGGCACCTTATCCCCTTAATCTACCAAGGTGTCTAGGTGTGTATTTCTTTCTCAATTTTCTTCTTTTCCTTAACACTCTTCTTCTTCTTTAGAACATCCTCCTTCTTCTACTTTAGATCATCCTCTCTCTTCTTTTGAGTATCGCTCTTTTTCTTTGGACCATTCTCCCTTTCTCTTGGTTTAGAGGGTGTAGATGAGGTGGATGCACTGCCTCTCTCACTCTTAGATTTCTATGAATTTGAAGGAGGTAATTCCTCAATTATAAGTGGCCTAGATTCTAGTTCTTCTGGTTCCTTATGCTTTCCTTGGCTACGGGTAGGCGAAGCCACATGTGAGACATGAGGGTTTTCCTCTTCAGGCTCATTTTGGGGTTCTACATCCTCAGGTACTATAGGTGCATCCAACAAACTGTTAATATTTGTGCACTCCTCATTCTTGAAATCCTCCCACCTCACTTGTGGGTATTGAATCCTTAAATTCCTTTTTATTACTAAGGTAATTAAATAGTGATGAGATAGAGAGTATCACTTTATTTTCTTTGGAATTATGAGGCCATATATTTCAAAAAATTGTACAAAATTTTTGGTACATTCACTAACCTATTATGCTTGAGGTGACTGAGTAATTTGAAATGACCTACATACAAAAGGTTCTACCTACCATCACAAGTGATGTATTTGATAATGTAAGAGGTACAATTTTCCCATAACCAAGGGAGGGAAAATTTTGTTTGTACCTTGTGATGAGGAGTCTAATTCCTCTCCTCCTATACAAAATTCTTCCCTAGCTGCAACTGTGTCAACTCATGCTAGAAATTAAACCCCTGTTCTTGGTAACCCAGTGACTTGTACAATGATAGTCTCTGATGCATCTACTAAAATTCATTTTACCATAGCTTCATCATATTCAAGATTAGATGCAAACCTTATTGTCATATAATCATTAAATTATGTTAACTTAAAGAAGTAATCGAGCCAACCAACCATGGTGAAAATGGGTAACACCATTGCATCCTCTAGAATTTGTTGATGAGCAGTTGGCTTCCTTCTTATGACATCACCTCCCGTTTTGGCTTACCTTCCCTGCTCAATGTACTCAATTCAATTTTGTAAATTTAGTCCAATCTTCTCTACCACCTTCAAAACCCTTCACTTTCCTTCTATTTCCTCATATATCACTACTGGCGCACCATACTACAAATTTCCCTTCTTAGTACCAACTTAATTCAAGCTCATGAACAAGTTCTAAGTTCAACTCTCGACTTTGGCTTAAACTTAAGCTCAAGTTCTCAGGGCATAAAATTTAGCAATTTGGAAATGGCAACAAAAATGGGATATAATTTAGAAGGTTTTGCATGTCATTTTTATCCACTAATTTTAATTTAGGTGGCAGATTTCAAAAAGACTAATGAAAATATTGACTAGGCTATACCCTCCCCCCAACTTAATTGGTGAAGTGACCTCATTTCACGCTTATAATTTGGAGGTGGTTTAAATACAAAATGATGGAAATTAGTGATATTGTTGGCAAGAGGCATTGCACATGTTTTCTGGTGTTGTCATTGATGGAAACCCTTGTTAGTAAGATGATCCACACGTCGTCATTTGATCATACTAGCATACAGATTGAAGATAAGTGATCATCTATTAAGTTAGAATAGAGCATTCAGTAATTTGTGTTCTTTGATTCATATGCAAATTTTCTGTTAGTATTTTATGTTGTGGATCTCAGGGATGATTGGTCAATGCATTATCTATGTTATCTATAAATCTTGGTGCCTCATATCGATTTGAGTTTAAGTTAGAAGATCCGGTTGACTATTTTTTTGTTCATCAGTGTATGAAGGCCGACTTGGTGGATGTAGCGTGTCGTGGATATTTGAGGAGTTATTGTTTAAGTATTTTTATGTTCAAGCATTTTGTTTTGGGTCCTCACTATGTTGTGGCCGACTTTTGTGGATGCGCATTGAATATTATGTATGATTTGAGCCGATAATTTGTGAATATTTCTTATTTTGTTGAAGCCAACATGAAGCAATTAAATCCTTAGCAACATATATATATATGTAATCAATTATATAATTTTGGTGCATGTTTGGTGTGATTTGATGTATGTTGCAAATATTAGAAGGATTGAAGAGCTATTATGCATAGTTTCACTTGTGCATTAAGGATTTTGTGAAGCGAATTAGAGAAGAATAGAGAAAAAGAGTAGAATCAGTCAGAAGTTCAAGAGAGCGATTGATGATCCTAACCGAAACTATAATTAGGTATTTGTAAATGCTACTTTCTCAATTCAATCTTTGGAATTTATCCAAATCTTTGTAAGGCAGTGAGCCTTTCATTTTTTGAGCAGTGAGCTCTAGGCAGTGTGCCTGAATGCAAGTGCATTCCCATTTTGTAAATTTTCCTTTTGAGTATACTCAGACAATATTGCGGATTGACCTCCATTGTGGTTTTTCCCCTAACAGGGTTTTCATGTAAAAAATCCTTGTGTTATGGTGTTGTGGTTATTTATCTTATGTGCATGCATCTTTATTTTGGTTGAATGTTATCAGTACTTTAAGGATTAGATTAATAAAGTTAAAAATTGCAGAACACTGATTCAACCCCCTCTCAGTGTTCCTTGATTCCAACAATTGGTATCAGAGCTTAGTTCCTCAGAAGAAGTTTAAAATCTTGGGGAAGATCTTGGAAAGTGTTTCAATGGATTCAAGCAGTCTTCAACAACAACTTATGGTGGCCCTAGATGATCTTGATTAGTCAAAATATGAAGTCCAAAAATTACAAGAAAATCTCATGAATGCTGAGAGATTCATTGAGTCACTGAAAGAAAAAATCAATAAGTCCAGGGAGAAGAGAAGTGAATTATGTGATTAGATCAAGTAGGAAGACAAAAAACACATTATAGATGAACAATTGAGCCAATCCATGAAGGAAAATACAAAAGAATGTGAAAAGTTTGCCAGAGATAATGCAGTCCTAAAGCATGAGACAAAATCTATAATGATGAGGATGACCAAGGAGATTGAAGAAAGGAAGAGGAATGAAGAGGAGCTTGCTCAATCCTTGAAAGAGAAATCTGAAGAATGCATTCAAATTACTGATGGATTCAATTAATTGGAACTTGAGCTAGAACAATCCAGACACAATGAAGAAGAGCTTGAAAAGCAGGTTGATGATCTTAGAGATGAACTTGCTTCAACAAATGAATTCAAGGAGAAGTTCAAGATTAGCTCAGCCAAGCTTAATGGACTAATTAAAAGTCAAAGGACTGATGGTGACAAGCGAGGTCTTGGATATGAGAAAGGAGAAAGTTCTGGATTTGGAAAAAGGAGATTTAGACAAGGAAATCTACTGAATCAACTTGGAAGGTATCCAGTAAGACAACCTAATGCTCAAAGATTTAATGGTAACTGTTATGTTTGCAATAAATTTGGTCATATGGCAGCTCAATGTAGAAGTAGAATAAATTCAAGTGGTCCATCATTCTTCGATCAGTGCTTTAATTGTAACAAGTATGGTCGTAAGTCAAATGAATGCAAAAACATGATGAACAATTCTTACAGAGATGTTAGATGCTATGCATGCAAAAGATTTGGCCATATTTCTAACCAATGTAGATCAAGAGAAAATCAATGGAACAATTAGACTAGACAAAGAAATGTGGTGTGCTACAATTGCAACAAAACCAGTCATATTGCTAGATTTTGAAGAAGAGGTTTGGTAAATAAAAGAAGAAACATGCAGAAGGATGAAAAAGGAAAAGGGAAAGTCACTATAGATCAGATCAGGAAGTAGATGAAGAAGACATGGGTGAAGAAGAGTCCCTTTGTTGCAGGAAATGAGTCAGCACCAAAATCAACTTCTGGTAATTCCTCCAGGAATTAGATTAAGGCCTCTAGCCTAGGGGGAGCTATCAAGAAAATCCTTCAAACCCCTTGCCGATAATTGACACCGGGATGTGGATGAGTGCAGTGATTGCATTGATGATCTACAAATGTTGAAAAGTTGGAAAGAGTATTTAAGCAAAAATTGAAGGTCTGTAGAAGAGTTATTTCTCATAGTGTATGAAAGCAGGGCATCTGAATGAGTTAGGGAAAAAGAATTTATTGTGTCAAAATGGTTAGAATGATAAAAGGTCATTTCCATCTTTCATTTGTCACTTTGCATTTTGAGAAGAAGACGTTGGAGAGCTCTGAAGCAAACTTTGGTGAAATTTGGGAAGATTCAAGTGTGAAGGAAATTTGGAGATCAAACCCTAATCTTGCAAAAAGGTATTTATCATAAAATCTTGCAAACTTGTGAATTTGTGAAAATGGCTACTCCATTGGTAGTTGAAGTCAACGATATACCCCATTCAAAATTCAAGTGGCATCCTTTTAAATCTGTTGAGACCGAGCCCTTAGGTGCATTTTCATCTATTTCGTACGATGTATTGCATATCGAAGATATTAGGGCATACATTCATGCTAATATTGATGAATTAGGGAGCTCGCATTTGCTAAATTTATATTCCAATCACATTGTTGGAGAGGATTTTTGTATTAAGTCTGAATCCAGAATCCTAGAAGAGAAGAAATTCACACAGATTGTGAAATTCCTCGTGTTTGATGAAAGTGAATGGGCCTGGTATATCTTGAGTCAAGTTCATGCTGAATTTATGTGGTTGAGTTGACCTTTCAAGATTACAAAAGAATCCATAAGCATTGTTATAGGCTTAAATTCCTTTGATGGATAGCCAATCTTGAAGTCTGTGAAGAATCAAATAGTCACTGATGCAATTAGTTCCGTATTTAATAGAAGAGAAATGAAAATTTATAACATCATTGATGTGGATATGAAATTCACCTCGATGGTCATTGGCTACAAGATATATCATTACAGCCAAGAAATTTTTGTATCCGGTACAACCTTATATGCAACATATCATATGGTAAAGGAGAATGCAGAGTATGATTTATGTGAGTTGCTTTGAAGTCAGCTTATGGAGAATCTTGGTAAGATCAAGAAAGACAAGAAGAATCCCTTTAAATATGGTAATTTGTTGCTATGTTTGTTCTTTTATTTCATGAATGAAGTTTCAAGAGTCGGGAAAGTGCATTGGAAAAATGATAAGCCCGTAGCTGTTCAGATTAGAGATATCTTGTATGGAATTGGTGATAGTAAAAAAGGAAAACTATTATCTAGGGATATTTCAAGAATTTTCAGAATGAGATGCAAGCAAGAGAAATAATTCCTACTTCTATTGTGGAGAATTATAAGGACACAATTTGTTTTATGGTTGACATTGATCAATGCTTGATGGAAGCTGCAGATCCTAGAATCGTTTGGATTATGCCAATGGGTTATGAAGTTGAGGAAAGCATCTTGGAACTATATGCACAACATTTGTTGAGTAAGCCTTTGGATCCATCTAAAGAAAGGTTTGGAACATATGCAAAGAAGGATATGCAAGTCCACGAGTAGTTGAAGAAACCAATGATAATTCAAAGAGTAAGGAAAGAAGTGGAAGTCTTTGTAGAGAGCATGGGTATACTTGTAGAAGCTATAAGAGAAGCCAGAAGGAAGATAGAACAAGGTGAAGCCAAAAAAGAGCCTACTAGAACTGAATCTACTAGTCCGGTAGCACCTCTACCTGAACTAGACCAACAATAAGCTTTGCACCCCTATTCGATCATGCAAAGAAGTCAGCCCTTGTAAAAGCTCAAATTAAGACATCTGGTAAAAGGAAGAAGGATAAGAGAACAAGAGTGTATGCAGCTATTTCAGAAGTTGAAGAGAAAAAATATTATCAAGAAGTCAAAGAAATAAAGCATATGAGAAATCAAGCAACAATAGTCTCTAAGGACAATCCCTCCGATGAAAAAGAGAAACCTAAGAAGAAAGAAAAAATTGGCAAACCAGGTATGTCTATAGAAGAAGTTAAGAGAGGCATAATCAAAGATGGTAATATTAAGCCCCTATGTGAAGTGGATGGTACCTTTGATAATGTTGGACAAAGAGTTCTTGAAGAAGCTACAATAAAGTATTTGAACAATTCCAATATGGCTCTTGTTGAGATAATAACACACTTGCCTAAAGAAATGTATGAAATTTTGGAGATGAGGAGAGTAAGTGCCAGAACTAAAGAAGAGTAGCTGAGAGAATAGATTCTTGCACATCTATGCCCAGTAATGTCTATTGAGGAAATGAAGACAATCCTAAATAAAGAAGAAAGAGAATTCAAGAGAAAAACTAGAGTAGACAAGCTTATGATTGGTAGGACAAAAGAGGTAGCAAAAGAAATCAAAAAAATTCTGAAGGAAGTTTTGTTAAAGAATAGAATTAATGTTGTCCCTGAAGAAGTGCATGTTGAAGATATTTCATTTGGTCTGGAAAATGAAGAGGTTACGGTTGAGGACATTCAGATTCCTCTTGATGTGCATGATACAAAAGTACCTATGGAGATTGAAGCTACTAAAGTTGTTTTGATTGAAGAAAAGGAGATATTAGCTAAAGAAGTTGAAATTCCAAAAGACAAGCAAAAATCTATGGCTGAGGAAACAATGGTTGAGGAAAAGAAGGTTGAAGTTAAGGAAGATCTTGTGGAAGCAAGAGACACTGTAGAGGCAATGAAGAAATTTCTAAAAGAACAACAAGAAGAATTTGACCTTGAACTGGGAGAAGGTCCTATTCATTTATCTACTTTGTCTCCAATTCAGAAAATGAAAGTTGCATCATTTGCACAAGCTAAGGCTAGGGAAGAAATTATGAAGTCTCACATTGAGGACAATGAGTTATTGAGCCTTGCATCAGGTATTCTAGATAAGATCATCCCTACTCATGTTAAGGATCTATTCAGTTCTTTCTCCGGTGAGATGAAGAAGCTTATCAATTATGTAAGTAATCATTTTGATTCACTTGAGAAGTTAGCTTTGGTCAAGGTACAAAAGGAATTTGATGGAAAAAGGTTCAGTAGATTGAAAGGTATGATAGCTAATGATAAATATTTGTTAGCTACCTGTGTGAAGAATGTTCATAGTGCTTTATCTAAAGGTGGAAAGATCGATAAGTCATGTTTGTCTTTTTCAAAACTTATTGAGGAAAATGAGAAGAAGATTAAGGATCATGAGAAACAGTTAGTTGCTATTTCTGATTCCTTTGATCCTTTAACTCTTTCTATTGGAGAGCAAGAAGGTAAAGTTATAGCCCTACTTGCCAAGATAAAGAGTTTGAAGCATGATAATGTCAAAGTTGTGGAAAGAGCTTGTGAACTTAGAGGCCTAATTGGTCTGAAGATGGAAACTATGTTGAATGCTTTGAAGGAAGCACAAGATGCTATGGTAGTCAGTGATCCAGTGACTCTTGAATTTGAAGAGATGCAATATTATTTATTTTGTGGTCACATGATTATTCTGGAGAGTCTCAAGAAGGGTTGGGACATAGGCTTGAACCTGATGAAGAAAAATTTTGCAGATATTTTGCAGTTTGTGTAAGTTGTTGAAACAAGTCTATACATATGCAGTTTGAATTTTTTGTTTGTTTATAGAATTTTTGTATGCAGTTTCCCCATCTTTTCCATTGATGTCAAAGGGGGAGAATAGAATAGTGAAAAATATATATCCATCCAAGGGGTAGTTGTAGTTTTGAGCTGTGGATGAAGATATTTTTGGAGTTTTGGTGGCAGTGTATTTATGTTGGTACTAATCTGACACTTAGTCATTTTTCACTAAGTGTTGCCATCAATGCCAAAGGGGGAGATTGTTGGCAAGAGACACTGCACATATTTTTTGGTGTTGTCATTGATGGAAACCCTTGTTAGTAAGAAGATTTGAATATCATCATTTGATCATACCGGTAGACAGATTAAAGATCAGTGATCATCTGTTAAGTTAGAACAGAGCATCTGGTAGATTTGTGTTCTTCAATTCATATGCAAATTTTTTGTTAGTATTTTGTGCTATGGATCTTAGGGATGATTGGTCGATGCATTATCTGTGTTATTTGTAAATCTTGGTGCCTTGTATCAATTTGAGTGTAAGTTAGAAGATCTAGTTGACTAATTTTCTGTTCATCAATGTATGAAGGCCAACTTGGTGGATGTAGTGTGTCACTAATATTTGAGGAGTTATTGTTTAAGTATTTTTATGTTCAAGCATTTTTTTTTGGTCCTCACTATGTTGTGGCCGAATTTTGTAGATGCGCATTGAATATTATGCATTATTTGAGCTGAAAATTTGTGAATATTTCTTATTTTGTTGAAGCTGACATGAAGCGATTAAATCCTTAGTAGCAGATATATATATATATATATATGTAATTGATTATATCATTTTGGTGCATGTTTGGTGTGAGTTGATGTATGTTGAAAATATTAGAATGATTGAAGAGTGATTGTGCACAGTTTCACTTGTGCATTAAGGATTTTGTGAAGCGAATTAGAGTAGAAAAAAGTAGAAGAGCGAAATTAATCAGAAGTTCAAGAGAGTGATTGATGATCCTAACCGGAACTGTAATCAGGAATTTTTAGATGCTACTTTCTTAGTTCAATCTTTGGATGTTATCCAAATCTTTGTAAGGCAGTGAGCCTTTCATTTTTTGAGCAGTGAGCTCTAGGTAGTGTGCTTGAATGCAAGTGCATTCCCATTTTGTAAATTTTCCTTTTGAGTATACTCAGACAATATTGTGGATTGACCTCCGCAATAGTTTTTCCCCTAACAAGGTTTCCACGTAAAAAATCCTTGAGTTATGGTGTTGTGGTTATTTATCTTATGTGCATGCATCTTTATTTTGGTTGAATGTTATTAGTACTTTAAGGATCAGATTAATAAAGTTAAAAATTGTAGAACACTGATTCACCCCCCCTCTCAGTGTTCCTTGATTCCAACAGATATAATAGTTTGCATGCATGGAGTAATATGGAAAATATAATGAAAGTTTAAAGAAGACTATAATAATCATGATAGCGTACCTGAAGTATCACCTTGAAGAAATAACCATCCACCAAGCATGGAAACTGTAAAGAATTGTTGGAAACAAGCAACACTGAGAGGGGGGGTGAATCAATGTTCTACAAAAAATAATTATTTTATACTAATATTTATTCTACTTAACACATTTAATCAAAGTTAATATGCAAAAACATAAAACAAGAAACCACACAACCATAACACAAGGATTTTTATGTGGAAACCCTGTAAGGGGAAAAACCACGGTGGATGGCCAATCCACAATAAGTTATGAGTATACTCAAAAGAAGTATTACAAAATGAGAATGCACTTACATTTAGGCTCACTGCCTAGAGCTCACTGCTCAAAAGATGGGAGCTCACTGCCCTTACAGTAGTTTGGAATTGATCCATAAGAAAATGAACTGAATAGATAGCATCTACCAATGCTTGATTGCAGTTCCAGTTTAGCTTTGATGTCAAACTTTTGTCCTGTTGATTGATATTGAACTTCTGCTCTATTCTTCTCAAGTTTGCACACAAAATATTTATGCACAAGTGAAACTGTGCATGATATCACTCAAATACACCTTAGAATTTTGCAACATACACACACACAACTTCTTCATGCATCCAAATGATGTGACCGATCATCTAAATATATCCATTCACCAGGAATTAATCGCCACAGGTCGGCTCAACAAAACTTAATAATATTTGCAACTTGTTGGCCCAAAACATAAATAATTTTGATGCGTATCCAAACAAGTCGGCTACACAATAGCTAAGACCAATAATTAAACATATGAACTTGAAGATAATTAAAATAATTCGACCTTATACATCCGCTACACACCATTTACACTGAGTCGGCTCTATCAAGCAAATAGACAAAAAATGTCCTACCAGACCTTCAAAACCACATAGCCACAAAGCAACATTACAAGATTCAATGATAAGATGCTCCACGTGCTTAACAAACAATTTCAGTAATCCACAAAACAAAATGATGATCTGGTGAAACTATCAGACCGGATACACTGTTCCATGAGTACTCTGCTAGAACACACAAATTTTCGCTTTATCTATCGGATGATTGAATGCATAAATGCGGACCAAAACAATGCTTCAGTTTCCATCAATGACAACACTAGAAGCCAAAACCCATGTCCACTTAAACCATATGCCAACAATCTCCCCCTTTGGCATTGATGGCAACACTTAGTGAAAAATGACTAAGTGTCGAAACTGATAAGCATACTGCCAAAATAAAAAATAACGCTCCACTGCAATATATTACTCCCCCTAAGAATATTAATGCATTTTTCACATCACACTCTCCACCTTTGACATCAATGCTGGGGAAACCAAAATTGCAAAAGTTGTACAAGTATATCCGAAGACTTACAAAAATTTGAAGATGTCTACAAAGACAATCTTTAGTCCTCCTAAGTTTGAGTCCCAGATACTCCTTAGACTCTCCAAAATAGTGATATGGCCACAGAGAAGATAAGACAAGGTTTCTGCAACTTCTAAACTTATGGGATTAGGAGCGATCATAACACTTATTGCTTCTTTCAGAGCATTCGCCATCATCTCAATTTTTGGACTTATCAACCCCCTAAGTTCACTTACTCTGCTAATAACCCTTTCATTTTCAAACTCCAGAGTCTTTAATTGGTCAAGCAAATATATTACCTGACTATCTTGATGACACACACTGCTCGTCAAAGGATCAAAGGTGTTGGAAATAATAACCAACTATTGCTCAATATCTTGTATCTTTTCCTCATTTGCCTCAGTAAATTTTGACAAGATTAGGCAAGATTTGTACAAATTTCCTCCTTCAGTTATAGCACCTTGGATATTCTGTATGCAAGTTGCTAGAAGATTCTTGTCCTTGGAAATTAATTTGATTAGGCTTCCAATTCTTTCCTCCTTAAATTCCTTTTTCACTTGAACCCGAGCTGAAACCTCAAAAGATTTGAAATGATAATTTACAGAGCTTATTAATCTCTTCAACTCGCCAGAGGAGGATCCTGATGGATCCATAACGTGGGTAGGCATCAATTTATGAAAAACTCCATAAGCGAGTTTCAGCAGCTCACTATCTTCAATGTGAGATTTCAATATTTTCTCATTGGCTTTATCTTGAGCTATTTTGGAAACTTTCAACATCTAGATTGGAGATAAGGTGTATAAGTTGATTGAACTCTCATCAAACTCATAATCTGATTCTACCTCCTACTCCAACAAAGATTCTTTTACCTCTTTTGGACTTATTTCTTGATTCTTTCCCTTGTCAATCTTAGATTGAGCTTCCAGAATTACTTTTGGTAATTATTTTTCTACATCATATACTTATTTCTCTTCATAAATATCCTCACTTTGGACCTTAGTCACAACAGGTGTCTCAGTGTTTTCAACATTGGAGGAAGTCAAAATATCTTCAAATATTGGAGGATCAGATACATTCATATTCTCCTCATTTTCATTTCCTTCTTTTGACTTATTCACTTCCACATTCATTTCCTCATGACTTTTAGCCTATTCAATATTGAATTTCTCACTATTTACCTTCTCCTTTGACAAGAACTCTTCCAAAATTATCTTAGTTTCACTCATAACAACATCAGTGTCACCAATCATGAGTTTATTTATTCTTGACTTGCTTCTGAATTCCTTTTTAACTTTTAGAAGAAGTAGATCCATTTCTTCAATTCCTATTTTTGGGGACAAGTCAGCAAGAACTCTTTTCCTCATGTTTTCTTCCTCTGTTTTGGCACTCTCCCTTCTTGATTCTAGAGCATTGTATAGGCTTGTGGGAAAGCTAGACATGATTTCAACTAGATTTTTATTGAAAACATTCAAATGCTTAACTGCAGCTTCTTCGAGAGTCTTCATACCAGAATCATCAAAGAACTCATATAGATTACAAAGTGGCTTGATATTTTTGGATGTTGTGGATATGGTCGTTGATATGTGGTTGTCATTGATGTCAACACTATTAGCATTTGGTGCAATGAAGACTGTATATGTTGAGGATATTGATAAAATTGTAAAAGAAAATATTCCTCATTCCCAGTGGAACTGTGCAGGTCAAGAAGGCGTTGTGTTCTATACGTTGAAGATTAGTTGATGTGGATTTAAGGGTTTATTGTTGAATGTTTCTAGATCATCTACCAGAATTTTTAGAGGTCTGCGTGAAGTTTTGAGTGTGATGTGGTCTGACAGTGTGTTGCTGGTCTCTGTCAGTGTTCTTGAATGAAGTTTGTGTAAATTTTGTTTTCTCAGTTGTTGCGGAAGCTTCTCAGTTGTTTCTTGGTTTTCTATGGTGTCTCTAGATCATTCTCTATCTTTGTGGTATGTCCACATTATTCGGAGAGTTCGTGGTTGAAGATCTTATCTTGCGCATGTTCGGTTTTTCTTGTTCCTGGCCGACATGTTGTTGGTAGTGTGTTGTGGATCTTTGAGGTGTAATTAATTAAAGTATTCTTGTGTTGGAGATATTAATTTGGGTCTCCACTATGTTGTGGCCAACCTTAGTGGATACACATTAAAATTTTATTTGTTAATTTGGGCCGACATTACAAACATATTTTATTTTCTTTGGCCAATGAAGTGGTGATGGAATTTCATGTAGCGGATATATAAGGATGATTAGTTCATTGTGGGAAAAGATGCTTCATGTGCTCCTATGTGTGTATGTGTGAATATCATTCAATTGCTGAGTAGAGTGTGAAGAAGAATGTGAAAAGTGTGAAGAAGTGTTGAGATTAATTAGAACTATAATTAGGCTTGTGAAGAAGCTATTTTTAGTTCACAAATCTTGGATGGTTTTAATCCAAACCCTATTGTTGGATAGTGAGTCCTCTTTTTTAATTGAGTGGTGAGCTCTAGGCAGTGTGCCTGAATGCATGTGCATTCCCTTTATTATTTCTTTTATACTTCTAGCAGAGTATAATCTTGTGGAATAACATCCATAATGGTTTTTTCCCCAACAGGGTTTCCACGCAAAAAAAATCTTTGTGTTCTTTGTCTCTTTGATGTGTTGATTGTTTATGGTTAATTGCTTATTCATCAAATCTGAGATTAAGTTAAGTTTCAGAAGGAGAATTTTAGTTTTTGTTACAACTGATTCAACCCCCCTCTCAGTTGTGTATCCTTATTTTTCCAACAATTGGTATCAGAGCAGGTTCCTCTGAAGAAATTCTAATAGCTTGAGGTGATTTGAGATGGCATTAACATTCAAGAAGGACAGTCCTAGATTGGATGGCTCTAACTATTCACTGTGGAAAGTTAGGATGCAATGTCACTTAATGTGTATTGGTGATGCTATCTGGAAGATTACTAAAAATCAATATGTCATTCCTCTGAATGGTCCCTCTACTGCTGATGAGATCAAAGACGCTGAAAGCAATATCAGGGTTATCGAAGCTTTGGTGAGTGCTTTGACATATTTAAAGATGGCTAATGTGGTAGGTTTGAATATAGCTCATGAAATATGGATGAAATTGGAAACTTTGTATGAAGGAGATGCACAGGTGAAGATGGTTAAGCTACAAAGCTTGAAAGGAAAGTATGAGAATTTGAAGATGGGCGAAGATGAAAATATCACCTCTTTTATGTAGAGTAAATGAGATAGTGATGGGTATTACATGTGCCAGTGGATCTGTGGATGAGGATGAAATTGTGGCTAAAGTACTCAGATCCTTTCCTCCCTCCTACAAAATGAAATTTCATGCTATTGAAGAGTTCAAATCAGTAAACAAGTTGACTAGAGATACACCAATTGGGAAACTTGTTGCTTTTGAGATAAGTGAGTTTGGTGAATCCACACAGAAGACCAAATCTGCATTTAAGGCTACTATGTGTAGAAGCAATAAACAAAGATATAGTCTGGGAGAAATTTCTAGGAAGGTATCCAAGTATGATGAAGAACTGAAACAACTCAAAGATAAAGAAAGAGAAGTAGAAGAACTGGAAGTGTTGATTGCTAAGCAAGAAGGGAGAGGAAAAGGTAAGTATGAAGATGTATTACCTATTCAATGTTTTTCATGCACTAAAATAGGTCATTTTGCATCAAGATGTCTTGAAAGAGTTCCTAGATCTAAACCTAAGAAGTCTAGATTCCCGAAGAAATGCTACTTTGCTGAAGAAGCAGTGACTGATGAAGAATCTAATAAAGGTAATGGAAAAGAAGATGATTGGGCTTTCATTGCTACCATTGAAAATAATCCTATGACTACTGAATCTACTAAAGATGAAAAATCTCTTGTAGCTCAAGTTGAAGAAAAAGATGAGTGGGTCATTGATATTGGATGCTCACATCATATGACTGGTGACAAAAGAAAATTTGTGAGTCTAGAATAGTATGATGGAGGAGTTGTAAGATTTGGAGACAACAATGCTGGTGTGATTCGTGGCAGAGGATCCATTTTCCTTGGTGGTAAGGACAACACTGATGATGTCCTCTATGTTGAAGGTCTGAAGCACAATCCGTTGAGTGTTGGACAGATGGTTCACAAGGGATATGATCTATAGTTCAAATACAAAAGATGCAAGATATGTGGAAGTTCCATAAACTTGATTGCAACAGGAAAACAAACACAAGGTAACATTTTTCATTTGAATACTACTAGTGGAAGTTGTTTGATTGCTCAAATAGATGAAAGTTGGTTGTGGCATAGGAGATTGTGTCATGTAAATTTTGACAACATTATCAAGATAAGTTCTTCTCAAGTAGTAAGAGATCTGCCTAGATTAGTGAAGCCTGCTAATATAATTTGCAAGGAGTGTCTGATGGGTAAACAAACTATAGTCTCCTTCCAGAGCAAACATTTTCATTCAAAAAATTTGTTGGAGCTGCTACATATTGACCTTTGTGGTCCTTCAAGAGTCAGAATTATTCACGGAGAAAGGTATTTTATGTTGGTTATTGATGATTACTCTAGAATGATTTGGGTTTCCTTTTTGAGAGAAAAATGTGAAGCACTAGAGAAATTCAAATGCTTCAAGGCTATGGCAGAAAATGACAATAGGTTTGAAAATCAAGTGCCTAAGATCTGACAGAGGTGGTGAGTTCATTTCTAAGGAATTCAACTCTTATTGTGAAGAACATGGAATTAAAAGACAACTGTCTGCTCCCCGAACCCCTCAACAAAATGGAGTTGCAGAATGAAAGAATATAACAATTCTAGATGCTGCCAGAACCATGATGGTGGAAGGAAATGTGTCTCAGATGTACTAGAGTGAAGCAGTAAGTATTGTTGTGTATACCTTGAATTGAGTAAATGTGAATGAAAATTCTGGTAAGACCCCTTATGAGTTATGGTTTGGTCACAAACCTACTATTAAGTATTTTAAGATCTTTGGAAGTAGGTGTTATATCAAGAGAGATGATGATATGGGAAAATTTGATGCTAGAAGTGATGAAGGGTTCTTCCTAGGTTACTCTATTAAGAGCAAGGCATACTAGTGCTATAATAAAAGACTGAGAAATATGGTTGAAAGTGCAAATGTCAGAGTTGATGAGGAATCTATCAAATCATCCAGACATTACAGTTATAATTCAGACAAAGACATTACAAGGCAGGGGAAGAACACTCAGACACTGAATCTACTTCAGATTATTCCATATGTTCTGGTGAAGCAACCTCAATTTTTTTCGGTAAATCAAGTCAGTCAGGAAGCTCAGACAAGTGGAAGTGTAGAAGAAATATCTGAAGAATCAGAAGTCCAAGTAAGTCCCAAAACTCCAAGGTATGTAAAGCTAAATCATTCTGAAAGTCAAATCATAGGAGATAAGAGAAAAAGAAGTGCAAACTAGAAGAAAAAATATAGAAGAATATTGTTTGATATCCAAGATTGAACCTAAGAGTGTCATTGAAGCCTGTCAAGATGAACATTGGCTGGAAGCTATGAAGGAAGAGCTGACACAAATTGAAAAGAATGACACATGGCTACTGGTTCCTAGGCCTAAAGACAAAAATGTGATTGGTACCAAATGGGTATTTAGAAACAAGCTAAATGAAGAAGGTGAAGTGGTCCAGAATAAAGAAAGACTAGTATGTAAAGGCTATTCTCAAATGGAAGGTATTGACTTTGAAGAAACCTTTTCCCCTGTAGCTAGAATTGAAGCTGTGAGATTGTTTCTTGCTTATGTTGCATATAAGAATTATAAAGTCTATCAGATGGATGTGAAGTCTACTTTTCTAAATGGAGAACTAGAAGAAGAAGTGTACATTGAACAACCAGATGGATTCCAATTAACAGATAAGGGAGATATGGTTTGCAGATTGAAGAAAGCTCTGTATGGACTTAAGCAAGCCCCTAGAGCCTGGTACACTAGATTGGACAAATATCTACTAAATCTTGGATTCACAAAAGGTACTATTGATAGCAACTTATACTTCAAGTTAGATCATGATAAGGAATTGATTATAGAATTTTTTGTTGATGATATTATTTTTGGAGGAGATGATAATCTATGTATGATGTTTGCTGATGAAATGAAGAGTGAATTTGAGATGAGCATGATTGGTGAAATGAAGTTCTTTCTGGGATTACAAGTTACACAATTGGACCAAGGGATTTTCATATCTCAATCCAAATATGTGAAAGAGCTATTGAAGAAATTTGGAATGGATGACTCCAAACTTGTTGGTACTCCCATGGTGACTAGATGTAAGCTATCACAGAATGATGATTCTCCGAAGGAAAATCAAACTTGGTACAAATCAATGATTGGTGGATTGCTCTACTTGACGCAAACTAGACCAGATATTATGAATGATGTATGTATGGTTGCTAGATTTCAAGCTGATCCAAAGGAATCACATGTGACTACCGTGAAAATAATTTTCAGATATCTTAAAGGAACAACCAACTTTGGACTTTGGTATCCAAAAGATGATTATCTCACTTTGCATGCATACACTGATGTGGATTGGGCTGGTGATGCAGATGACAGTAAAAGTACTAGTGGTGGTGCTTTCTTCCTAGGGAAGAAGCTGATATCTTGGTTGAGCAAAAAGAAGAATTCAATTTCTCTATCCACTGCTGAAGCATAATACATTGTTCTTGCAAATAATTGTACTCAAGTGATATGGATGAAAAAGATGCTGAGAGATATCAGAGTGATATATGAAGATCCTATCGCCATATACTATGAAAATTCAAGTGTAATAAACATCTCAAGGAATCTGGTACTACACTCTAAGACTAAACATATTTTAATTAAGTTTCATTTCTTGAGGGAAAAGGTGAATGAGAAAGAAGTTAGACTAGAATATGTGCCTACCAAAGAATAGATTGCATATATATTTACTAAGACATTACCGAAGGATACTTTTGAATATCTTAGAGGGATGCTAGGGGTAATCACCCCTCCTGATAAGAACTAAAGATGCATTTATTTGCATCAATATGAGAGCTTCATTGCTATATTCTGATCCAGATTGATGTTTTCGTGGCTGCTACTTAGGGGGAGTAGTCAGATGTATGGATATGTGGTTCAGAGCATGTGTTTGGAAATGTCATAGTTACCTTTTCCATTAATGTCAAAGGGGGAGTAGTGCATTGTGAAAAATTCTTGTGGAGAAAAGTTCAGTTGAGAGGAGAAGTACATAAGAAGTTAGTGTGTTGGGTTGATGGTATTTTTCACATCATGTGTTTCCATCAATGCCAAAGGGGGAGATTGTTGGATGTTGTGGATATGGTCACTGATATGTGGTTGTCATTGATGTCAACACTATTAGCATTTGGTGCATTGAAGACTGTATATGTCGAGGATATTGAGAAAATTATAAAAGAAAGTATTCCTGGTTCCTAGTGGAACTGTGCAGGTCAAGAAGGCATTGTGTTCTATACATTGAAGATTAGCTGATGTATATTTAAGGGTTTATTGTTGAATGTTTCTAGATCATCTACAAGAAGTTTTAGAGGTCCCCGTGAAGTTTTGAGTGTGATGTGGTCTGACAGTGTGTTGCTGGTCTCTGTTAGTGTTCCTGAATGAAGTTTGTGTAACTCTTGTTTTCTCAATTGTTGTGGAAACTTCTATGTTGTTTCTTGGTGTTCTACGGTGTCTCTAGATCATTCTCTATCTTTGTGGTACATCCACATTATTCAGAGAGTTCGTGGTTGAAGATATTATCTTGTGCATGCTCGGTTTTTCTTGTTCTTGGCTGACGTGTTGTTGGTAGTGTGTTGTGGTTCTTCGAGGTGAAATTAATTAAAGTATTCTTGTGTTGGAGATATTAATTTGGGTCTCCACTATGTTGTGGCTAACCTTGGTGGATACGCATTAAAATTTTATTTGTTAATTTGGGATGACATTACAAACATATTTTATTTTCTTTGGCCGACGAAGTGGTGATGGAATTTCATGTAGTGGATATATAAGGACGATTAGTTCATTGTGGGAAAAGATGCTTTGTGTGCTCCTATGTGTGTATGTGCGAATATCATTTGATTGTTGAGCAGAGTGTGAAGAAGAATGTGCAAAGTGTGAAGAAGTGTTGAGCTTAATTGGAACTATAATCAGGCTTGTAAAGAAGCTATTTTCTCAATTCACAAATATTGGATGGTTTTAATCCAAACCCTATTGTTGGACAATGAGTCATCTTTTGTAATTGAGTAGTGAGCTCTAGGCAGTGTGCCTGAATGCATGTGCATTCCCTTTATTATTTCTTTTATGCTTCTAGTAGAGTATAATCTTGTGGACTAACATCCACCATGGTTTTTTCCCTAACAAGGTTTCCACGCAAAAAAAATCTTTGTGTTCTTTGTCTCTCTGATGTGTTGATTGTTTATGGTTAATTGCTTATTCATCAGACCTGAGATTAAGTTAAGTTTAAGAAGAAGAATTTTAGTTTTTGTTACAACTGATTCACCCCCCCTCTCAATTGTGTGTCCTTTTGTTTAGCTTGACCACATGAGTCCTAGTAGCCTTAAATTCTCTTACTATTTCTTCTGAGTTTGTCTCTTCTTCTTCATCTGTGGATGCAAATTTATAGGTTCTTGAACGTTTGTTTTTCTTTCTTCTTCTGGAGGCTTTGGCCTTATTTGGTTGTGTTGTAGGGGAACTCTTGGTTGTTCTGGTGTTAGGAGCAGATGTTCCCGGACCAGATGTGGTTTCCTTTTTCTTCTCCTTTGCTACTTCGGCTTCATCTCTTTTCCTTATAATTTCTTTCAGTTTTTTTAATAGAAGACCCATTTCCTCTACAAGGATTTTTGTTTCCTTTCTTACCCTTCTGATTGACATTGGCTTCCTCAATTCTGAATGTTCTTGAAGGCTCTTCTCTGCATAGGTGCCACATCTTTCTTCATTAGGATCCAATGGAGAATTCAGTAGATGTTCTGCATACATCCTTAGTATATTTTCATCCACTTCATAGCCCATAGGCATGATCCAAACAGTTCTTGGATCAACTGCTTCCATGTGACATTGATCAATGTCTACCATGAAGCATATATAATCTTCATACTGTTCCACTACGGCTTCAAGGATCCTCTCTTTGACATGCATCTATTTTTGAAAGTTTTTGAAATGACCCCACAGGATTGTGTTGTGGGTCTGCCGGTCACCAAGACTACATAGCATGTCCCAAATTTGTACTGCTACCAGAACATCATTTCCCCATTGAACTTTTCCAATTCCTGGTACCTCACCTGAGAAGTAAAAGTACATGCAGATTAACAAGTTTCTAAACTTGAACACATTCTTTTTGTCCTTGATTTTCTTCAGATTCTCCAAGAGTTTCCCTTTGAGCACTTCACATAGATCATAATCCACATTTTTTTTATCATCTCATATGTTGTGTAGATAGCAGTGCTAGATACAAAATTTTCCTGGCTCAAATGGTAAATCTTATACCCTATGATCATGGATGAAAATATTACATCAACCTCGGAAATATGACTTATAGTCATTTCCCTTCTATCCCAGTGTGAGCCAATCGCTTTAGTGACATCGTCATTCTTTATTGACTTCAATACTAGAAGTCTGCCAGAAGAATTTAGGCATGTAACTGCACAAATAGCTTCCTTGGTAATTTTAAATGGTGTATCTAGCCACATAAATTCATCATGCACTCTGCTCAAAATGTATCGAATCCACTCATCCTCCTCAAATATGGGAAAATTCTTGAATTGCACAAATTTCTCGTCCACTAGGGTTTTGAATTTAGGTTTGACAGAAAAATATTCTTGCAATATGTGATTAGAATATAATTCCAATAGTTGCGCACTACCCAAATCTTCAATGTTCACATGCACATATTCCCTAATATCTTTGATGTGTAGAACACCGTACGGTATGGAAGAAAATGCTCCTAAGGGCTCAATATCTATCAATTTATATGGATGCCATTTGAACTTAGGGTGTGGCCTACCCTTGACTTCAACTAAGAGAGGGGTAGACATAATTGCAAGTACACAAATTTATAGGTTTTGCTATAAATACCTTTCAGAGATGAAATGGAAGTCGATCACAGATTTTCTTCTAAGCTTGAATCTCTTCTTTGATTTGGAAAGGATCACCTCAGAGTACTTTAGAATTCTTTCTCTCGAATGTAGTGTGACAAATGAGAGTGAAAACAGTTCTTTTATTTTCATCGAACCTAACTCTTTACTTTTGCAATAAATGCCCTTGCCCTAATTCTGTAGGTTTTTAGGGGAAAACAATTCTTGCATGGACTTTAATAATCTTCATTGATACTTTAGATTCATTCCACAACGACTGGAGAATATCCAATTTCCTACTAGACTCATCTGAATTCTAGTACCGATCACCTGTAGGGGGTTTAGAGGATTTTCTTGACAACTCCCCCTAATGCAGAGACCTATAACTAGTTTCCAGGGGTGTTACCAGAAGAGGCTTCTGGTGTGGATCCATTTTCTTCTATAGAGGGATTCTTCTTCACCCATTTCTTTTGCATCTGCTTCTTGATCTCATTAGTAGTGATCTTTCCTTTTCCCTTAACATCCAGTTTCTTATTCTGTTTTACCGAACCTCTTCTATTCCAACAGAATCTAGAAGTGTGGCCAAAATTGTTGCAGTTGTAGCAAACAACACTTCTCTGTCTATGAAAATTGTTCCATTGACTTTGTCTTGATCTGCATTGGTTAGCAACATGTCCAAATCTATTGCATGCATAACATTTGACATCTCTATGAGGGTTATACATCATAGTTCTACATTCACTTGACTTGTGACCATACTTGTAGCAATTAAAGCACTGGCCTGAGAAAGATGGTGTACTTGTGTTCACCCTACTTCTACACTGAGAAGCCATATGACCAAATTTGTTTCAAGTATAACAATAACCATTAAATCTTTGAGCATTAGGTTTCCTTACCAGATTCCTTCTGGGTTCATTCATCCAGTCTCCTTGTCTGGAATTCCTTTGTCCAGAGGTCCTTTGCGCATATTTATAGTTTTCTCCTTCTTCATATCCAAAACCTCGTTTGTCACCATCAGTTCTTTGTCCCTTGATTAACTCATCAAGTTTGGCTGAGCTTGCTTTGAATTTATCCTTGAACTCATTTGTTGTAGCAAGTTCATCCTTGAGATCATCAAGCAATTTTTCAAGCTCTTCTTCATTGTTCTTGGATTTCTCCAATTCATTTTCTAGTCGGCTGCATTGTTTAGAATTTTCTTTCAAGGATTGTGCAAGATTTTCTTCATTTCTCTTTCAGACCTCTAACTCTTTAGTCATCTTTATCATGATGGATTTTGTCTCACGCTTCAAGGCAACACTTTCTTGGGAAAACTTTTCACATTCTTCTATTTTCTCCTTCAGGGCTTGACTGAGTTGTTCATCTTCACTGGTTTTGTTCTTCTACTTGAGCTGACCACATAATTCCTTTCTTTTCTCCCTTGATTCATCGATCTTGTCTTTCAATGAGTTGTTGTTGAAGACTTCTTGTATCCATGAATCTCCAAGATCTCCCCAAGCTATTAGATTTCTTCAAAGGAACTTGCTCTGATACAAATTGTTGGAAACAAGCAACACTGAGCGGGGGGGGGGGTGAATCAGTGTTCTGCAAAAATTAGTTCTTTTATACTGATATTTATTCCACTTAACACATTTAATCAAAGTTAATATGCAGAAACATAAAACAATAAATCAAACAACCATAACACAAGGATTTTTATGTGGAAACCCTGTAAGGGGAAAAACCACGGTGGATGGCCAATCCACAATAAGTTTTGAGTATACTCAAAAGAAGTATTACAAAATGAGAAAAATGAGAATGCACTTGCATTCAGGCTCACTGCCTAGAGCTCATTGCTCGAAAGATGGGGGCTCATTTCCCTTATAGTAGTTTGGAATTGATCCAAAAGAAAATGAATTGAATAGATAGCATCTACCAATGCTTGATTGCAGTTCTAGTTTAGCTCTGATGTCAAACTTTTGTCCTGTTGATTGATATTGAACTTCTGCTCTGTTCTGCTCAAGTTCACACACAAAATCTTTATGTGCAAGTAAAATTGTGCATGCTATCACTCAAATAAACCTTATAATTTTGCAACATACACACGCACAACTTCTTCATACATCCAAATGATGTGACTGATCATCTAAATGTATCCATTCACCAGGAATTAATCACCACAGGTCGGCTCAACAAAACTTAATAATATTTGCAACTTGTCAGCCCAAAACATAAATAATTTTGATGTGTATCCAAACAAGTCGGCTACACAATAGCTAGGACCAATAATTAAACATCTGAACTTGAAGATAATTAAAATAATTCAACTTTATACCTGCTACACACCATTTACACTAAGTCAGATCTATCAAGTAAATAGACAGAAAATGTCCTACTGGACCTTCAAAACCACATAGCCACAAAAGCAACATTACGAGATTCAATGATACAATGCTCCACGTGCTTAACAAACAATTTCAATGATCCATAACACAAAATGATGATCCGGTGAAACTATCAGACCGGATACCCTATTCCATGAGTACTTTGTCAGAACACACAATTTTCCACTTTATTTGTCAGATGATTGAATGCATAAATACGGACCAAAACGATGACTCTAGTTGCCATCAATGACAACACTAGAATCCAAAAACCATTTCCACTTAAACAATATGCCAACAAGAATATATATGTTCGTTGATTTGATGTGATAGAAAATAATTGCAAGGTAATAAATAGTGGGTGGTGAGTGCAAATGATGGGACAAGTATTATAGATATGAGTTGGTGATTTGGCAGCTGAAGTATTTGAAATGTGAGTAGGAAACAAAAGAATTATGCCATAGGTACTTAGTGTGAAATGATGGATATTACATGTGGATATAGTGAAATTAATGTGCGTGAACTTGCAATGAATATGGCGCCAACTAATTTGAATTTTCTTTTCAGATGCTAGATGGTGCTATGGGTGCTTGTAGTGTCAGGGCCCATTCTAAACATTGACAACATTAAGCTACAGGTCCCTATGGCATCAGGATCCTTTGTGAATATTGATAAACAGGCCCCTCTAAAGATATTACTAAAGGGGCACCAAGTGCACTTTTGGGAAAATGTTGTCAAGTAGGGTCTTGTGTTAGATTTTAAGTAGTTTTGAGTATTTTTGAGTTCAAATAAGGTCTACATAGACCATTCCTATGTAATTTGGAGTCTTTGAGTTCACTTTGTCACATTTATGCAATGTTGTAAAAAGTTGTCACCAAAAATATGCAAAAATGTAAAATTACAAAAGTTGCAAAAAGACAGATTTTAGAAGTTCAACGGTCACCTAGGTTCAAAGGGTCATTTGAGTCAGTTTTGGTAGTTTTATTTTGGAGGGAAAATCTTATATATGTTGTAAACATTGATCTAAACTCGCTCTTGGTGGATTTTGAAGAAAAAATCAATAAAGCATCCCTGTTTTTCTAAATTTCCAGTGCATTCTTGTTGTTTATAGGCTTTGTATGATCCTGTACAGAAGGAAGTTTCTCTAAAAACCATTGAAGCTTGAGGAGGCATGAATTAACATCATTTCACTTTTTGGTTTGAGGCTCTCATATTGACTTTGGTGGAAGATTTAAACAATTTCCTATAACTGCCTGTAATACCTTGTTGAAGGGTTTGAAAGACTTTAAAATGTAGTAAAGGTCCATTCCATTGACTGTGACTTTTGTGGCTGGGTGGAATGGATCCTATTAAGTAAGGTTAGGTTTTCACATGGTTTTTTTGACCAAGGAGTAGTATTTGATGGGTTTTGATGATTTCCCTAGGGTGATTAAGTTTTCTTGAAAATGGTGGTTTAGTGCTAGGGTTTGATGAAATAGTGATGATAAAGGTTGAATAATGAATTTCTAAGCATGTGTAGGTGTATTCTAGTGCGTTGGAAGCATTGATAGAGAGAGAAGGTCTGGAACAGTGTTTTCCAATAAACCCTCTTAAAAAGGCCTAAAAACAAGGGTTTGGTAGATTGCGTAGATTTGTGGATGTTACCTTGATAAGAATTGGTGATTTTGTGGTTTTGCAACTTGAAAAAGGACTTTCCATTGAAATTTGAAGTTGGAGAAGTGTTTAGGTAGAGGTTCCTTTGTAAAAGTGACCTAATTGTAAGTCTAGGACAGTGTTGAAGCCCCGTTTTGAGGGATTTGGTCCAAAGTGACCATCAGTGGTTTTGAGATATGTTCAAGAGGACATTAAGGGGTGTTTGAAATTGTGTAGGGATTGAGGGTTTGTCAAATAAATTGTGGGTTACGATAAAAAATAGGTTTGCAGACCTATAAGGCAGAATTGTGAAGATTGATGTGTATCACCCTATATAGGGTTTGAAGAATTGAAAGCTTGTGTTTATTAGGTGAATTTGTGTTGGTTTGTTTGAAGACCTCCCTATATTGCATCAAATATTTTAAACATTATTATAACATGCAGTGTGTGCTTGTGAGAGAAAATGAGAAATTAATCCTGGGTGATCTCAGAGATTGAGCTATGTAGCTCAATCACTGGGTCACTAGATGTGTCTGGTATATCATATGTTGTTGAAGTATCACTTTGTGTGTCAGATTATGTATTTGGTTCACTGTGAGCACTATATTGGTGGAATGGGGAAAATATGAAATCATCCTTCTATAATGGCTTCTTATAGAGTTTCAATATGTGGCCATTTACAAGAAGTGAAAATCTGACTGCATCAATGGTGTGTAACTGGACTGCCCCATTAGGATTAAATTTACTAATTTCATAGGGTCCCAATCATCTAGACTGTAATTTTCTTTTGAATTCTTTATACTGTGAATCATATAACAGTGCCCAGTCTCCCATAGTGAACTCCTTTGTTTTAATGTACTGATCATGCCACTTCATTCTTTGTTGTTGAACTATCTCAATATGATGGATTGCTTCCATTCTTATCTCATCCAAACCATTTAAAGTATGCAGCCTTTCCATTTTGTTAGATCCATTTCTAGTTATATTGTTGTCCTTAATGTTTTATGGTCAAACTCAATAGGAAGAACTATTGTCTTACCATAAACTAACTTATAAGGTGTAAAACCAGTGGTGGTTTTCCATGTCATTCTGTAAGCCCATAGTGCTTCAAGTAACCTTGCAACCCAATATTTCTATGTAGTTGCACTATCTTGGTGAGAATACTTTCAATCTCCCTATTAGTGACTTCCACCTAACCATTATCCTAAGGGTGGTAGGGTGTTGATTTCTTGTGTCTAATTTGGTATTCTTCAACTAGCTTGGTGATTAGATCAGAAGTAAATTGTGGGCCTTGATCAGTGACTATTTCTCTAGGTACTCCATACCTAGTAAAGATATCTTCATATAAGAAGAACTTACCCACATTACCATCTCTGGAAAATTGTAAGGCTTTTACTTTCACCCATTTAGTCAAGTAATCAGTGAAAACAAGGATGTATTCCTTGTTATGGAATATAGGTGAGATTGGTCCAGTGAAGTCTAAACCCCATTTGTCAAAAGGTGTCAATATCAACTAAGGTTGTAAGGGAATCTCATCACTCTTGGTTGGTCTTCCCATCCTTTGTTACCTATCATAGCTCCTTGTGTATTTAACTGAATCTTTATTCAAAGTTGGCCAATAGCCAATTGTGAGGATCTTAAAGGTTGTTCTTTTTTATACAAAATGACCTCCACATGGATCATCATGACATTCCTTCATGATGTCAAAGATCTCATCCTCCCTAATAAACCTGTTACCTATTTTTCACTACTAGCTCAAACAGGGAGAGCTGAATTAAATTCATCATTGATAGGTATAGAAATTTCCAAATTTTTGCTACTAAGTATTCATTGTTTGTCATAAGATCAGATTACATTTGAATTACAGTTTTATTATGTAAGTATTTGAAACAAAAAATTGGACATTTGCATAATAATGCTTTTTATTCATTTTGAAAAAACTGAAATCCCACACAAGTCGTGGGAGTAACTGGATTTGATTGTCTTAATCAAATAATGAATACAAGATGGGATGGAATACTACACTACTGAAGATAACGTAAACACAAAGGAGGGAAGCAATTCATCATTTCTTGTGATGATGAACTACTTTTGCTCGATGTCTTCAGTTGTTGTGTATCCAAGCTACAACAATTTCGATTCCACACTCCATGAACCTGCAAGATTGTAAAAAGAATGATGTTAGAGATTTACTCTAAGCAATGATAAATTACATTCTACTTCATGTCTACGCTACCAACAGGAATGTAATATGTATCCAGTTAGGCATTCACTAGATGATTAAAACACAAAGGCTGACAATCAAGGAAAACAAAATTCAATGGAAGCTTTCAACTTCGATTATTTTTACTAACTTGTTTGTTTCAATGTGCAGGAACAGGTTCATTATGTTTGTGATCATTTTCATCAGATATGTTGGCTGAAACAGGCTCTCACAAGGGTTGAGCTCAACATATCAGGCGGACACCTCTCATTCACATCATACATGAGATTCATTGATATCAATTACAATCATGAAATAAGAAAGCTATCATAAAAGCAACTCATAGCAGCAGTTTTCAATTCAGCATGTTTAGACCAGTTTGAACAATTTCATAACGATAACACTGCCCCATCAGGTGTGATATTCATAACAGTATGTTTTTTAAAGCACAAATACTATTCCCTGAACTTCAAAGAAATGAAAGTTTGATAAATTGTGAAGATCATTAAAAGAAGACAAAGATAAAATAGTGCTCCACTTAGAATACCAGAATGTATTCACAGCTACAAGGTCTGAACAAATGAATGCTGCCAAAAAGAGGTCACATCAACTTAATACTCACAACATCAACATAGTTCTTTCATCAAGTCAAGGAGAGAAAGGACATAAGCATTGCCAAGTACACCAGAGGTTGATGAGAACAGTGATTCAAAATAATGGAAAAGCTACAGGTATAATCAACATGACAGGAAATTTATCAAATGCAGTTGCTTGAACAACAGAGACAAAAAGTCATGCAATGGCTGAGTGAGTAGCAATAATATCATGAATCATGGTACCTGATAGTTCAAAAGAAATGACAACAGTAGCTTATTGAATAACACTAAAGAGTGAATAGTTAAAGCCTTAGAGCAAACTCATGTATAATTAATAAAGACATCTATAGTTGTGCAGGGACAATCACATTGTCAGGTGGAAAACCTTTGCAAGGTATGGTAACTATGACTATCAATGTCAAAACTACTTTCATTTCCATCTTAAGCTGAAAGTAACCTTGGTGCTTGAAAGGACAATAGAATGACAATCTTAAAGGATAAAAGGATGTAATAGTGGCTATGGAGTTTAGAGCAAATAAAAGGACAGTCATTAATTTTCAGTGACAATTAACAGATGCATATTTCTGAAGGATGACTGTATTTACAAAGCAGATTGAAAGTATAATTAATAAAGACATCCACAGAGGAATTTATATGTACCATCAGTTAGGTATAAATAGAGCTGTCAATAACTAATGAACGCCATAACCAATATAACATGACATTGACAGTCATTAATGGAGCAGCAATTAAACACTTGAAAAAACATCAATACAAGAGTGTGACAGCCGTCAGAGATTAAAAGTACAACAATGATAATGAGCAATTATCAAGGCAAGCAAAGGTTCAATAGTCATCATAATCTTCACAAGTCAAAGCATCAAAATTACATGTTCATGGAAGTTACAATCAACCAGAATGTATATCACAGTTATGTGTACAACATGTTCTTAGAAAAGAATAATAAGATAAAGAACAACAATAGATGTAAAGATCAATTTTGCTTTCACATTGATTTTCTGGGAAGTTTGAAAGAGAAAGCATGAGGTTTTTGTTTCAAGGTGTTGCTACAAAATGCAAGAGATGGTGAATACAATCAAACTCAATAGAGTTGTGGCCAAAGATAGTCTTTTGTCTCACAAAAGACTAAACCCACGTGGGGTTTTTGAATAAAATCTCAAATATGAAGTAATGGAGATAATCATGGAGGCAACCCTTGTATTTTACAGTGAGAAGAAAAAATCATAGTGTTAGAGGTTGAACTTATGCCATTGGAAAAGATACCCTCAAAAGAATGAATACCCATATGCATAAATATGCAGTCGTGGGCTAATGGACAGAGGTATATGCATAAAATAGACTTCAGTCATTTTATGACTATTTGAAGCTTGAATCGAGAAGTTTTATAGACAAGAAGTGTGTGATCTAACATGGAATTTATGAGATACCATGAAGTTTCTTTAAATTTCTCCTCTCAAGATGTAGACTAAGGCTCCAATGGCGGCCCATAGTAATGAAATATCAACAGGAAAAGACAATAAATAAGAATGCATCAGGAAAACATCATAGCCGAGGCTATAAGACTTGAAAAACGCTTTTGAAATGAAAGAAAAGCTCATATTTTTGTTGATGAAGCACTTACCTTACATTTCTCTAAAGCAATCTTCAGAAATCCATTAGAAAAAGCATGAAAATATGGCATCTCAAGCTTGAAACCCTGTTCATTGGTGGTGTGGCAGAAAGATCACCAAAAGATAGCAGAAGGATGGTGCAGTTCAAGTCAAGTTTTCCACAATGGCGGCCAGGTGCATAGAGCTTCCAGAAGAATCAAGGTTTCAAAGTGAATGTTTAGGGTTCGGTCGTTTTTCCTGCCCTAAGTTGACTTGAGATGATTTTCGCAAATTATTTTTTTAAATAATCATTGTGTTTTATTTGTTTCCCATGGTCTACAATCTCCTAAGTCAAAAGACCTAATGATCACAAGAACTCGTGGCTTGCAAAATTCCAACTTCAAATCATTGAAGTTTCGAAAAAAAGATATGACTCCACTTTATTTGCATGTCCTTATATAATAAACTTTGTAATTAAGGATTAAGGTAAATTTCCTTTACATTAGTCCATCATATCATGCAAAAAAAGAATAATAAATAGTGAAGATATAACGCATATTTTGAGAAATACTTCACTTTCAGTCAACTATACATGCAAATCAAAGTGAAGAGATAACTTAAGTGCTTCCAAGGTCCTTGAATTCATGAAAAGGATGTAGATGGAACTGGAGAATCAGAGATTATTAAACTGAAGATTAATCATGCACAATATAGAGATGGAGTTCCAGTCATCATGGGAAAGTTGATAAAAACGAGGCAATTTTCGCATGCTTGGGCCCACTTTTTCAAGGATTTTCAGTGCAGTTTGAGTGCTCTATAGTTCAGTTATGAGTTGACCTCGAGTTTGGATCATCATACACTCTTTTTTGCATGAGTTGGAGCCTTCTTTTCAGGGTTTTTCGCTTATGCTCGGATTTCACTTTGGAGTTATCATTTATATACTGAAATTGACTTTCAGTTTCATTTTCATGCACTTTGGAGTTCCCTCTCAATGTATGTATTGGAAAAAGTTTATTTTTTTCTCTAGTTCTTGGAAAAAAGTGTGGTGGAATCTGCCCCGTGACCAAATAATTGGAAATATCTACATACCAGGGTACATGTACTTGTAGAGAAAATAAGTTTTCATATGGGAATGAATCATCCACCACTCCTTTAGTTGATTGTGTTGGAATCTTGACATGAAACATGCCACTACATTTTCTTTACCAGGTTTGTCTACTATGGTAATGTCAAATTCTTGTAAAAGAAGTAGCCATCTTACCAATCTACCCCCAACTACTGGCTTGTTCATCAAATACCTGATTGTTGTGTATTCTTTATGGAAAAAGACTAAATAGCCAATAATATAGTGCCTAAATTTATTAATAGCATATACTATAGTAAGCATCTCTTTTTCTGTTACAGTATAGTTCAACTCTGCTCCTTGAAGATTCTTGTTGATATAGTAAACTGCATACTCTTTGTTGCCTTTCGTATGACCCAAAACTGCTCCAATGGAAAAATATGAAGCATCTGTATGTATGTGAAAAGGTAGAGTCCAATTATGTCCTCTCAAAATAGGTGCTTGAGTCAAGGCTTTCTTCAACTCTTCAAATGAGTGTTGACACTCAAATGTCCATTCAAATTCAATGCCCTTACTCAATAGAACAAATAATGGTGCAAGAATCTTACTAAATCTTTGATAAACCACCTATAGTAGCCTACATGACCAAGGAAGCTTTAGATATCTATTTTCTTCTGCGGAATAGGTAATGTAGATATCATTTCTTTTTTTTGGATCAACCTAAATTTTTGCATTGTACATAAAGTGTCCTAACATAATCCCTTGTGTCATCATCATGAAACACTTTCATTGTTGAGTGAAAGGTTGTGTTCTTTACACCTTTTCAACACTTTTTCCAAATTATTGAGAGCTTCCTCATAGATTTCACCATAAGTAGTGAAGTCATCCATGTATATCTCCATGCAGTCATGTGCATAATTAGAAAATATGTTGAGTATTGCTCTTTGAAAGGTAGTTGGAGCATTGCATAAGCCAAAGGGTAGAACAAAATAAGCATAAGTTCCCCAGGGACATGTGAATGTAGTTATTTCCTAATCCTTTGGAGCAATTTTAATCTAGTTAAAACCACTAAAACCATCAAGAAAAGAGTACTTCTTTCCAACTAGAGAATCAAGTACTTGATCTATAAAAGGAAAAGGAAAGCAGTCTTTCCTAGTTGATGTATTCAATTCCCTATAGTCTACACAAACTCTCCATTTCCCACCATTATTAGGAACAATTACAAAAGGTGAGACCCATTTACTAACTAATATTGGATAGATAAAACCTGCATCAAGGAGCTTTTGTGGTTCAGCTTTCACTATCTACCTCAAGGAAGGATTCATATATCTATGTGGTTGTCGAATGGGTCTGTAACCATCATTAATATAAATCTTGTGCATACATAATTTAGGATATATTCCTTTCATATCATTGTAATCCCATGCATATGTTGTTGAGTGTTCCTACAACATTGTGTGCAAAGAATTCTACTTCTCTTCTGTCAAGGCATTATTTATGTTTAACATTTTTCCAGGCATGATTTCCAATTCCTTGGATGATTCTTGGATGGATGATAGGTCAAGGCTTGGTATGATAGGTAGAAATTGTTTGGGTAGTAATGAATGAAATATCTGATATATATCTTCTATAGAATTGGTGCGTATAATACTTTGCAAGGGATCTTGTAGGCATATGAGGAAATTTTGTTGTTGCCGACTCCTGCCATAGTCATTTTGGATTATGTGAGAAATGAGCTCATCTTCATCCTGGTCATCTAATAAGGGGTTGCATTCTATAGTCATCAGTGTCTATAGAGAATAGTTATCTTCCTCATCCAAATTGGGCCAAATAGTTTGCTCAAGGTCAGCATAAGGTTGGGCCGGTGGATAAAGAACCAAGTTCTTAGTGACTGTCCCATTGGATATTATCATTTTTCTAGACCTACAACCTATAAATTCATCGATTTTAGCTAACCAAGGTCTACCTAGGATGAGTGGATAACTTACAATATTAACTTTTGGTTGTAACACTATCAATTCTACAGGATATTCCCAAGAATCCAATGCAATAACTAGGTCTTCAATAATTCCCTCAAGCTTGACTATTGATCTATTAGCTAGTTGTAGAACAACTTGTGTGGTCTTGAGGTTGACTAACTAAAGTAACAGCATTGTTTCTTTTTTCATGACTTTGATTGTTACCCACAATTCTATCAAAGTATTCTTAATGAGGGTTCCATTAATCTTAATGTCCACTACTAGACTACCAAGATCTATATACTTAGGGACAATAATATTCCCTAACATGATATCTACAAGATTTCCCAAGACATGGACTGTCTGAGGATCTTTCCTTTTTCTGCCTGGTTTCTTAAGACATAGATCCCTTATACTTTTGGTATAGATAGGAATGTCTTTGATAGGTTGGATAAGTGGAATATTGATGCTCACATCTTTTAATTGACCTAGAAGATCTATCTTAGCATGTGTGTGATGTTTTTGAATAGCTAGGCATTCAGGAAAAGGTGGCTTGGGACTTGAGGTAGTTTGGTGTACCTAATTTGACTCGGGTTCCAAAGGTGATTTTTCTAAAGCTTCATTTGTAGTTTCCTCATCCTCCATCTCTATAGTTTGAGAGGATGAAGGTATAGCAAGTTGTTTTCCTGATCTGAGGTGGAAATCACTCACCTCTACCCCATAAGTGGGGTATTACATAGCTTCATTAGTATAAGCCTGCTGAACATGCTTAGTGTTAGGGTTAGGTACAGGTTGGGGAGGTATTTTTGGTTGCTTGGGTGGTTGGTACATAGGATTTGATGGAGGCATTAAATCTTGTTGTTGTGGTGGAGGGAGCATAGGCTATTGATAGTTCATATTTTTCTACTATTATTACTGGCCTTTCTGCCACTAAGGCTACCACTGATTTTGTTGGTTTGGTCATTGTGGATTGTAATTGGAATCTTGGAATTTTTTTTGTGGCCAAGGGTTTGGCTGCTAGTTCCAATTTGGCTGAGCTTGTGGCCATTGTTGAGGGTTTTGCCACTAGTTTTGGTTTGCTTGCCAGGGCTGAGAGTTCCAAGCAGAAAAGTTTTGATTCCTAATAGGAAAGGATGAATTAAAGGCAAGGGGGTCTTGTGGCATACCTTTTCTTTGTTTCCATGGCCTCATTTGTGCTATATAAAATAGTTGTCCATCATCTCCTTCAATTGGCTTAAAATCAAGTTTCTCAACTTTATCTTGTTGTATACTAGCCACTCTTTTGTATTTTCAATTTTCTTTTCTTTGCCTACATATTGGACAATATTCAGCGAGCATATCCTTAGCTTCCTCCTACTCCTTCTTGATATGGAGGGTATCCAAGTGAGTTTACAAATGGCTAATAATGTCCATATTGGACAACAAGTTTCTCAACTCAATCTTTGAAACCCCTATGGATGATTTACCAATAGTGGATGTCCTATCTCCTCTTGGCCATTTAGTGAAGGTACTAGAGTAATTCATACAAACCTTTAAAATATCTTGAAATGATATTTGTGAAATATCTCCTTGTCCAATGAGGTTCAAGGCACTCATGCAGTCATGATTGATTCCTGGTGTAGGAGCACCCTTGATGCAATTTTAAGCTATATTGTGAAACTTTGGTTTTTGATTTTTTTTGGCTTTATTGATGTAAATAAGGTCATTTGAGACCATCCTAAGTGGTTTAGGACCATTTTTGGTCATTTGGTGAAATTTAGGCAAATATTATAAAAATTGTAAAAGTTGCTCAAAAAAGTTGTCAAGCAACTTGTCAAAAAGTGTCATTAAGGTGTTTTGTCAACAAACTAATCAAAAGGTGGTTTCAAATAGTTTTTTTTGGTTGGAAATGTATAAGGAAACCCTCAAAAACTCTAATTGGGGGTTGGATACATTTTTTTTGAAGTTTGGTGAATGGAAACCTCAATTTTGTGTGCATTTTCTAATTCTTACATTGTTTTTAGGTTGAAGTGCATTGTACAGCCTGGTATGACCTCATATCAAGGAGTATAATATATGGATGGAAAAATATTTGTTTTTAGTTTACAATTGTTTTTGTATCATTTAATTTCATTGATTTGTGTGGGAGTTATGATCATTTTGGTGAGACTACCCTATTCTAACAATATTGTGAAAATATTGTAGTTTGAAAACATCATGGTACGGATTGTACCATCCATATTTTGATCTAAAACCAATTTTATTTTGTTTCCATGTGAATATAATTTCATTTTCTTCAAGTCTCATCAAATTTCATTAAGATTTGAATAAGTTATGACCATTTTTTGTGAGGGTAGGTCTGAACCCTACCTAGGGTTTGCAGTTTTGGGAAAAATAAAATAACTTTCTTTTCGACTGTTGGATCTTCATAAAAAATTGGATAAAAATTATGTAATTATATTATCTTCAATATCACTGAAGCGATTCACTTCACTATTTTTTTTGTGAAAGTTATTAATTACAGTTTGTTGCATTAAACTGTAGGCTGCCATGGCAATGTTTCCAATGTGATCTAGAATGCACTTAATCATTGTTTGAGATGAATCAATTTATGGAAGTTTTCAAGTGAATCAAGTTTGTTTCATTTTTGTCATTGTTGATGATGTATCATTGTTTCACTTGTGTCAAGTTGTGCTAAGTGTTGGTTGCTCTACATCAACTCCCCCCAAAAAGAATAACTTGAGGGACTCTTCTGACAACTTGTTCTATGGGTTTTTCTTTAGAGAAAAATAAAATATCTCCACATAGTCTTCTAAGGGCTCATCATCCTTTTTTTGAAATTTTGAAAATATATTTCCTCCTCTCAGGTCTGCTACAATAGTCCAAATACTTTTCTAAGAACAAGGTCTTCATAATGTCCCAATTAGGAACAACATCCCTACCTAATCCCATGAACCATCTGAGGGTTGCATCCTTTAGGGTTGAAGGGAAGAGTTTGAGCCTATGAGCATCAAAAGTATAGTCATAACTTTTGCATAAGACATCAAATTCAAAGAGAAATGTATCTGGGTCCACAGTCATTAACCCATAGAAGACTGGTAAGGTTGAATTAGGAATGTTCTTCAGCACTGTAGCCCTTTCCTGGTTAGTGATTGGAAACTCAAATGTTTCCCATTCAGGATCATCATCCATTGCATTCCCCATGGTGCAGTATCTTCCTTCTGTATGTGTGCTAGATGTTGGTGATAAGCAAATTTCTTCTTCAGTATTACCTTCGCTCTAAGTACTAGATTCACCAGCTTCTGATATAGTTTCTTGGACTGTAGAGGGAAGGAATCTACCCAATGGATACCTCTACCTTCACAGACATGTAATATGGCTTTATAATGTAGCGGTCTTTCACAATGTTAGTGTATCTCAAGTGTTGGAAAAAGACTAAGTCTAACAGTCCTAATGCTGAAAACAAAAGTTAACTATGAAAGCTATGAAAATGCCTATGAAGATAGTACCATCCCTGGCAACAGTGAAAAAAATGTAGAGTCTAAGATAATGTATTGTAAACTTGGTAGAACCTACACAATTCAAAGGTTTAACTAACTGAACAATCCACTCTATATTGCTCAAGACTACATTAAATTGTCAACCCAAGGTTTATAAACTTGTGATGGTGCAACATTATATATGCCTAAAAGGACTCAAAACTACTTAAGCTACCCTACTCAAGTTATTCTACTTGTTGGAAACTCATAAAATTATAAAATAGTAAAAGACATAACCAAAACTAATGGCTACGAGTACCTGCAGCTTAGACTGTAACTAAATTGTTACTAATGAAATGATGTTGTGAAAGCTCAAAAACTAATTAAAACTAATGACTCAAATAAATTAACCTCCAGAGAACTAATAGTTAATCATTGCATACATATTCATAAGCATTCATTAACAATAAGCAAGATATGTGATTCTAGTTAACTTGCATATGACTCATGAAGTAGTTATAAACTATTAAACAAAAATAAATAACTAGAAAATGAGGTGAAGAATAGTACCTTGAGTGGCCTACTCAAGTGGATGTTCTCACTTTACCTAAACCCAAATCTAGCTAACAGATTCTACACATCCCATGAAATTAACTCCATTCATTGCATATCATGAAAGAATTACAAAAGATATTTTCACAGATTGGACTCAATCATTCTGAATATTTTCATGTCTTGAAACTAAGAGTAACTAATAACATAAAACTAAAAAACCAACTAACTACTCTACGGATTCAACCAACAATATATACAATATTCAAAGCAACAACTTAATTGAAATTATTAACTCCACTCCCAGATATTTAGAGCGTAAAGTTAAGATTGATTTATTCAACCTATAATTGAAAAAGGAAAAAGAATCCTAATAGGACAAACTCTGTCAAAACAAAATTGCATGTAAACCTACAACCATTTTTCAAAATCCTATAAGTGAAGGAGATGTCTTCTTCAACATTTATTAATCGGTTATAATAACACACATTCAACCTTCATCAAGTGTCTTTAATTAGCAATCATCTCATTTAGCTTAACTTGGAACTCCCCTGTTTTGTTACATCCAACGTTCCTTTTGCTATGGGTTCATCCTGCAATTTCTATGTGTCATAGTTCTTCTTTAGCTAAAAACAAGTTAATTTTACAGAACATGTAGACAAGGATAGTTATCATAATTAAAACATAACATTTCATCAACATTACATACATATCTTCATATAAACCATAAAATACTAGTATATTATAATCATAATTCCATCATTATATTTTAGGTTCAAGTCTGCATAATAGATATGAAAGGATAGTATAATATGGGAGCACTGTTTAGAAAGTGTATCTAAAAGTGTCTCAAAACATGTATGAAAACAACAAAAAATGAGCTATTATCTGGACTTATCAATTTTCATCATATCCATCCAAAATCTATCATATTTCCATCATCTTATCATCTTTATCCATTATCTTAGCCTAATCATCACAATGAACATCCCTAGACATTGGTCCTATCAACCATCATTCTATCTTTATTATCTTATCAATAGCATCATCATTGATGCTCTTTATCTTCCTATCCAATCTCATCATCCAATGAAATCCTTATCATCTTTGATCCTATCTTATCATTCAATCATAATCCATTTCATACCCTATCAATATCATTCTTGTCAAGATTCTATCTAGATCCTAATCCTTGTTATCGAAATCACCATCAAAGCCTTGCTTAGGTGATTATCCAAGCCTAAGTAAGCATATCCAATACTTTCTTAAGTGATTATCCAAGCTTAGGTAAGTAAAATCATCCTTTATCCAAGCCTTACTCAAGTGATTATCCAAGCTTGAATGAGACAATTCAAGCCTTTCCTAGGTGATTATCAAATTCTAGTGTAATCAATACCCCATCATTATCAATCAAGAATCTAGTTTAGCTTGAGACACTATTGGTCTCGTATCTCCCTTTTTATCATTATCCCCTTTCCATCAATTTCATCATTATCATCTTAAATAACTTTTCAAATCAAATGTCTATTCAATCTATCCAATCATCCTCATTCCTCATCTCATCATTCCTAGGTCTCTCCCTCTTGTATTACTATACAAGGTCGCAAGAAAGAAATAAAATTATGGCCTCTCAAGAGTCCCCCTCATCATCTCATGATACATTCTTTGGGGGGATATTCCACCAAATACCCATGGAGAATCCATTTCCATACCCATCTTACATCATGCATGATCATGATTCAAGTGACCAAGACTCACCCACATCATTAGAGGACTTTTCCCAAGATACCCAAGCCATAGACTTGATGCATGACTATATTATGAAGCACCACAAACAATATATCCTTACGTTAGAAAAAAAGGTACCAAATTACCCCATTATTTTTACACATCTCAAATCATCCAAAATAATCCTTCTACACCCCCACCTATTATTCATCACAATCCTACATATAATCCATTTTCTTCAAATCCTCGTGATCCTTGATCACTTCAATATTTCTCCAATCTCTTCATTTTATCTCAAACTCTTAATCTCAAATCCCACATACATATCAATATCCCCTCTAAAACCCAAAACATTCCATCACATATCCGACAACCTCAACATTCTATCCCATATCCTCATATATCAACATCCATCCCATTTAATCTATCATGTCATCTCCAAACTTCTAACCCTATCTCATCTACCCATCAATTCCTCTAATCTTCCAATCCAATTTCATCCTCTTATCAATACCAACACATGTCATCTTATCAACCTCCCATATCCAATTATCAATCACAACCCTTCAATTTCACAAGTACTTTGGCAAAATATGTGCAATAGATAAAGGATACCCTTAAGGTACTTAAACTAGAACATCACAAAAAATAATATACCTTCAAAGAGTTATGTCCCTATCCTTTTGACAAGTCCATCACCATGATCCCCTTTTCCCAAAATTTTGAAATTCTTAAATTTGACAAGTACAAGGGAAAGGGATATCCTAGGGAGCATTTAAAAGAATTTTGCATTGCATTGCAAGAGGTATCCTACCTTGATGCCTACCTCTTGAGGCTCTTCCCTAGAATCTTGGGTGGATAGGCCCTTGATTGGTTCACTCATCTCCCCCATGGGACAATCACAACCTTTTCTGAGCTAGCTAATAAATTTTTCACTCACTTTTCTTATAACATAGAACATGATATCACCATTGTGGATATTTGCAACACCAAAAAAATAATGGTGAATTCTTTGCCTCATTGTTGGAACACAACAATCTATTGAGAGGGGGGGTGAATCAGTAGATAATAAAATTTTAGCCCTCTTATCCTAAGTGCAGGCACAACTCTTAAGTCTAGATATGCAGACTAAAACATGAAAAGATATGACAAACACATGCACATAAAAGATCAACACATAATAGTAGAGATACATGGAAAACCCAAGATGGGAAAAACCACGGTGAGAAAATGCTATTAGGAACTACTGTCCTAATCCAGCCTCACAAGGAAACCTTTTGTTACAAATTTTAAGGGCACCAAACCTAAGGAGACACCAATCCCCTAAATGAGCACCAAATCAGTTATATGATGGCACCAACCTATCAGATTTACAACTCATTTAATTTTTATAATTTGTTCATTAAGAACACAATTGTATGTTACAACTCACTTTGCAACTAATCAAGTTTTTGTTGCTTCCACAACAACTCTCCTCTCTACTCTACACCCCACTAGTTAGGCTTGATTCTTCTATTTTTTCTTTATTGCATTCTCGGTCTGCCTTAATGCACCTTCATACACCTTCCGCAACTCTTCTCTTCTTTTTAGTGTATTTTGTGTCCGCTTGAGGAGCTTAGGAATCCTTTTGTACTATGTACTATATTCACACCTCTCTCCTCACTTTGTTGTACTCTCTGCACACCACACTCTTCATCTATTTTGTGTAGTTAGTCGATGATGATTTCCTTGAGATTTTTCTCCATAATTATATCTTCTGTTAGGGTTCAGGATATCTTCTACACTACCATACTCTTGCATTGAGCCGCACAACATTAATTTTTGGTGCAGAGAATTTTCCTTCATTCTCTCTCTATCAAACCATAAGATTAGATATGTATTTAATGCATCCTTTTGATCACTTGATTTGGTCTCGACCCTAACTTTTGTAGCCATTTGTGCTGCCACTCTATGCATCAAATCTCATTACATCTGCTATTGATGCAGGTAGATCATTTAATTCTCACCTCCATGTTAGTTCATAGTTGAAACCTTGTTTACATAGACTTAGTCGTTTGTGATCTTCACTTTCAAATCTGAGTTGTTGATCAATTTCCTTCACACCATGATTTTATGTTCTTCATTCATTGTCACATATTTAAAAGATGGTCATCAAATAAATGGTCTTTAAATCTCCATCATTGATCGCATCACCTTTTGGGACCTCATTCATCACGTATCACTACAACACTTAGGAAATTCACAATTGTTTATGTGATATGAAGAGACATAGCGATCACCATTTTATCACATACCTTTGATCATATCTCGTCGATCAACCATACATGTATCGCTATTATACATAATCCTTCATCTCTCCATCAACAATCACCATTGGATCTACTACCAAGCAATCAACGTTGTCCCCTGCTACCCTACTAGCATTGACAATGGGCCCACTAAATCTCCACAGGTTAGTAGGCTAATGCCATGTGTCTTCCTCTGACATCATTCTCCACTAACATTCAACACTCATCTCTCATCACTGAAAGTTTTGTGTCTCAAGGATATGTAAGTGTGATGCACTAACAACCAACAATGCAATAACATTCTAATCCAGGTGGATCCAAAATACCTAAAAATTTCATAGTCTCAGAATTCATCTAAATTGACATCATTGGAAAGAGCTCGCTGACATGATCCTGACACAACTTGAACGGGCTCAAAAGGAGTCTGAATGCAAAAGTTATGTGCAGTCAAAGGTTTGGTCAAATAGGTGAATCAGGTGGTCAAAGGGGGTGAAAAATTGATCTCCTCAAATCCAAGTAAAAACATCGTCATGTCGAAGGGCTTGTCAATACAATTTCAATTCCTTTTGAATCGTGTCAAATGGAGTCTATATGAGCAAGATAGAGCTAGTCAAAGTTTTGGTCAAACTTAGTCAAAATGATGATGTCAGCATGTGATGTGGCAGGTGGTGATGTGGCAAGAGTAGTGAGTTGGCATTGACATGGTGGAAAAAAAATGGATTAAATCGTATTGTTAAAGAACAAATATATGGCTTAAAAATTAAAAGAAAAGGGGAGGATTTGGTGGGATTTTATCCCTTAAAATCCTCTTGCCTTGCCCATAAAACAAGGAGAGAAAAAAATCCGTAAACTCATATTTCAACAATTAACCCCTTTAAGCCCAAATTATAAGGGGCTTAAATAAGAACTAAAATAATTCATAAAGATTATTAAAGGAATAAATCCCGAAAGGATTAAAGGCTTGAATTATAAGCCATTCTTTTAAAAGGGATTTTATTATCCAAAATTATAACGGCTCACAATTAAAGGGGTTTGTTTTTTTATTGTATGGCTTAGAATTATAAAAGCCAAAGGGGGATTTATTTTTGAAGATTTTTAAATGGGATATTAGTTATTTTTATTGTAAAAGGGGGAATTATGAGGATTATGGAGATTTGTAAAAATCATATGATGTAAAAATAGGAGATATGCAATATTTGCAAAATAATATGGTTAAAGCCATATTAGCAAATAAATTTGTATAAAAAGGGGTCTTATTTTCTTGTAAAGGTAGTAGAATTTTCTTGGAGAAAATTGTAACAGGGAGAATTAGTGAAGTTCATTTTGGAGAAATAATTCTTTGGAGGAGAATATTGTAAGCACGAAGGCCTTTTGAGTGTCTTCAAGTGTTGAGAGGAGATTGTGAGAAATTTTATGTAGGTTTTGGAGCTTGGATATTGTAACAAGGAAATTCGATTGCTTGGCAACATTAATAAAGCGGTCCTACCTGAGAAGTGGACCCAAAGACGTAGTCCTAATTGGACGAACTCCGTTATCAACCTACGTGTTCTGATCTTCTATCTTATTCTTCTATCTTCTCTATTTCTTTTCATTTTTCAATTCAGAATTTTATTTCTAATTACAACATTATAGTAGTTAGATAATATTTTCAAGTTCTAGAAAGTTTAATGAACTAGTTTTACATTTTCAACGGTTAAAGAACATAGTCACACAATTTTGTTGCGATCGGGGAAAATATGTAATTAGACTTAATTTGCAAGTTATTTTGTCTCTAATTACAGATCAAATTGGTATCAGAGCCCATTTTGTAGGAAACTGCAAAAGTGAATGCTAACCAAGTTGAAATTGAAGCAAAGAAAAGGTGCACTGGAAGAATTCAATCCATAGATTGGAAAACGAACAACATTTCCACGATCAGAGATGGTAGTTGAACAAAGTCCTATGGAGCTTGATGAGAAAGCTTTCCAGAAAGCATTTCTCAAAATGAAGGCTATGGTGGAAGTTCTTTTCCAAGAAAGGCAAGAGCGATAGAGGAAAAAGGAACTCAAGAACAAAAAGGAGGAAGGTGAATCTTCAAAAGATGACAAAGGTAAAGGAGTAGGAGGTGGCAGTGACCCTCCTAAACCTCCATCTTTGTCCTCTTCATCTTCTTCATCCTCTTCTTGCTCTTCCTCTAACTCTTCTAAAAAGGAACAACCTATGAAATCTAAAGTTAATTCACCTTTGTTGAAACTTGATGTTAAATTTGATTTCCAATGTATAATGGAGAACTAGATGCAAAAAAAATTGATAATTGGATAAAACAAATTAAAGTTTATTGTAGAATTCAAAAGTTTACCGAGGATTCTCAAAAAATACAATTAGCTACTCTTCGCCTAGGAGGCACAACTTTAATTTGGTGGGAGAGTAGAACACATGAGGATCTAAGTCATTATGGAAAAATTATTTCTTCTTGGTTTGAGTTTATATCTACATTAAAGAAATAGTTTTATCCATTAGGTCATATGCAAAAAGTAGTAATGAATTGGCGATCATTAAAGCAAGAAAAAGGACAAAGTGTACAGGATTATACACAGGAGTTTAGGAAAAGAGCTTTAATTTTGGGAATTCCATTATATACACAAGAAACTTTGTTAAAGTATATAGGTGGATTACATGAAAAGTTGAGGCATACCATACTTATGTTTAATCCAACTAACCTTGATGAAGTTAGTGTGCAAGCAATCCATTTGGAAACAAGCTCAAGGAATAGCCATGACAATCTATTGATGAACTCAAGTAAGTAGAAAGGAAGCAAGAAAGGGAAAAAGAAATCACAGTGAACAACTACTGCAAAGAAAGAGGAAAAAAAGCCTTATTGCTCACATTGCAAGAAGGAAGGGCACAAAGATGCAAGATGTTCGAAACTGCATCCCGATCAGAAGCCAAAATGGTACAAGGATCGAAAGGGTAAGTAGAAGACCACAGCTATTGTGGAGGATCTCAGATCCGGTTCTGATGATGAAACCAAGATCTTAGTTGTGGGTGTCAAAGGTAATATTCATTTTGTCAATACTAGTTCCTACGCTTCTTCATCAAAGTGTAATGAAGTACCTGTTGAAAGTAAGAGGAATGAATTGTTTCATATAAGGGCTATTGCTAAACAAACTAAGATTGATACACTAATAGACAATGGGTCACAAGTTAATCTTATCTTAGAACAAGTTGTTAAGAAATTGGGATTAAAAACAACTCCTCATCCTAAGCTATATCCATTGGGTTGGGTGCATGATAATGCTTGGCTACATGTGTCAAAGCAATGTAAACTCCCATTTGCAATCACATCCAAGTTTGTTGATGAGGTAGAGTTAGATGTTATTCTGCTTGAAATTTGTGGGATGGTTCTAGGCAATCCTTATTTTTATGACAAAAAGGCTATTTTCTACAAGGAACATAATAAGTATCATTTGTTTAACGACAAAATTGAATATATTGTAAAATATCATCACATGAAGAATGATAGATTTGTTGTAAACAGAGGGCATATGAAGATGATTGTAAATGCAAGCAATGCTTTTACCCTTATGTCTGTAACAACTAGTGATACTAAGCATGAAGATTCAGATCATGATAAGGTGTCACAGAAATCACAGTGTGAGGATCAGTTGCAAGCAGAGTTAGGCCTTTAGCCAGAGGTGGTAAAAGAGAGTTTGAATGTTTCATTTTCTAATAATGTTCATGTTCAGGAGATCCAGAATGTTGATACTATTTCCTTCACATCAATGTATTCAATACTATTGCTTGTTATTTTGCTAGTTATTTCTATGTGGATGATGAATGTGACAATGAATATTCATGAACATGCAGTTGATGCTATCAGTAAAGCTATCTCATATTTCTTTGTGTTTGTGATGGGCCAGATGTTCAAAATTTCAACAGGAAGGACAAATGATATTGGGCAAGTGGGGCGACATTGCCCTAGCTCAAATTGTACATAAAACTAACTTTTGGAGGTCCAAAAGCTTCTCAATGGGGAGGAATGATCCAGGTGGATCCAAAATACCTAAAAATTTCATAGTCTCATAATTCATCTAAATTAACATCATTGGAAAGAGCTCGCTGACACGATCCTGACGCAACTTGAACGGGCTCAAAAGGAGTTTGAATGCAGAAGTTATGCACAGTCAAAGGTTTGGTCAAATAGGTGAATTAGGTGGTCAAAAGGGGTGAAAATTTTATCTCCTCAAATCCAAGTAAAAACATCGTCATGTCAAAGGGCTCATCAATATGATTTTGATTCCTTTTGAATCATGTCAAACAGAGTCCGTATGAGCAAGATAGAGCCAGTCAAAGTTTTGGTCAAACTTAGTCAAAATGATGATGTCAGCATGTGACGTGGCAGGTGGTGATGTGGTAGGAGCAGTGAGTTGGCACTGACATGGTGGAAAAAAAAAATGGATTAAATCATATTGTTAAAGAAAAAATATATGGCTTAAAAATTAAAAGAAAAGGGGAGGATTTGGTGGGATTTTATCCCTTAAAATCCTCTTGCCTTGCCCATAAAACAAGGAGAGAAAAAAATCCGTAAACTCATATTTCAACAATTAACCCCTTTAAGCCCAAATTATAAGGGGCTTAAATAAGAACTAAAATAATTCATAAATATTATTAAAGGAATAAATCCTGAAAGTATTAAAGGCTTGAATTATAAGCCATTCTTTTAAAAGGGATTTTAGTATCCAAAATTATAACGACTCATAATTAAAGGGGTTCATTTTTTTATTGTATGACTTAGAATTATAAAAGCCAAAGGGGGATTTATTTTTGAAGATTTTTAAACGGGATATTAGTGATTTTTATTGTAAAAGGGGGAATTATGAGGATTATGGAGATTTGTAAAAATCATATGATGTAAAAATAGGAGATATGCAATATTTGCAAAATAATATGGTTAAAGTCATATTAGCAAATAAATTTGTATAAAAAGGGGTCTTATTTTCTTGTAAAGGTGGTAGAATTTTCTTGGAGAAAATTGTAACAGGAAGAATTAGTGAAGTTCATTTTGGAGAAATAATTCTTTGGAGGAGAATATTGTAAGCACGAAGGCCTTTTGAGTGTCTTCAAGTGTTGAGAGGAGATTGTGAGAAATTTTATGTAGGTTTTGGAGCTTGGATATTGTAACAAGGCAATTCGATTGCTTGGCAACATTAATAAAGCGGTCCTACCTGAGAAGCGGACTTGGAGACATAGTCCTGATTGGACGAACTCCTTTAGCAACCTGCGTGTTCTGATCTTCTATCTTATTCTTCTATCTTCTCTCTATTTCTTTTCATTTTTCAATTCAAATTTTGATTTCTAATTACAACATTATAGTAGTTAGATAATCTTTTCAAGTTTTGTAAAGTTTAATGAACTAGTTTTACATTTTCAACGGTTAAGAAGCATAATCACACAATACTGCCTAGATCAGGAAAAACTGTAATTCGAATCAATTTACAAGTTAATTTTGTAAACTCTAATTTCAGATCACATTTAGACACTTGTACTTGCTGATATCACTTTCCACTAACTCTTGAAGCACATCACTCATCACCCAAAGCATTTAATCACTTTGCTTCACAACAGTGATGTGAAGTGATTAGTCGATATGACACCACATGTCATTGGACCAACCAAGGATTTTTCGTCCATCATCATGCACTGTTTGATCACGATCATTCCTCGCTCCCTTGCAAGGATTAGCCAAGACCCACCAAAGACATAACGGGGTGGTGGGCACCGTTGGATCACTTTGATCACTGCCATTGATTGACCTCCATCACTCATCACTAAACTTCAATCCAACTTCTAAGAGCTTACCATGATGCATGAGATCTTAGCGATAGCCATTAGATATTCTAACCATGAATTTGCATGGTCAAATCTCCAAAGGAACATATCGGTGACATCAACTAGATGACTAGGTAATGGGGTCGGTCACCGAATGAGCTTAAAGGCATAAGTTATAACTTATGCGACCTACAATCTCCAACAAGCAATTAATGATAGAATAGAAAATCTATTAAGGCGCCATGACTGCAACCCTAGGGTTTAATTGTAAAACACTAATCAGGCTAAGAACACAAATAAATCAATTATGAGCACAACCTTCAGCCTCTTGACCTACAAAATACATTTTTGAGAAGCTCTCAGAAAACCCACATCGAATTTGGAGTTTTATTTTACTTTTGAACACTAAAATAATTCACTACGACATAATGAAAAAGTTGCATGAAAACAATGGAACATTCTAAGCAACTTTTGCAACCTACACTCCATCTTCCAAAACTAGATCCTCAACATGACATATCTCTCTTAGATATTAATGACAATGTTTTGAAATCAATGTCAACACTCCCTTCATATAGGATCAGTTCCATCTCACACCTGATCCCCATTTGACATCAGTGACAACAATATGCCAACAATCTCCCCCTTTTTCATTGATGGCAAAAACTAAATGCTCATTCCAATTAACTAACTAATATGATACCAACTGAAGTATGACATTAGAGCTATGTACCGGTTAAATTGTTTAAGCAATTCACTCACCATGCTCACGCATCATGCTTCTAATTTGAGAATTTGAACACATTCTCCCCCTTTGACACACAATTCAAAGGAGAAAGTAGAAATCTTTGATTATGTAACCATCAAGTCATTAGAAATTTATAAAACTATTGTTACCTGACTTGATCTATCCTTTCCATTTCAAGGATGAATGGCATATAAGTGAAGCTCCCCATGGAATCATGCCCTATCACTAGCATCTAGTGATGTGATGTGGGAGCAATGACTCCTAACTTCTATCTCTGATATTCAAATTGTTCCTTGGGAAGAGGCTTGGTGAAAATGTCAGCTACTTGTTCTTTGGTTGGAACATACTCCATGCTAACCTCCTTATCTACAACCTTCTCTCTTATAAAGTGATAATAGATGTATGCTTTGTTCTAGGGTGCATCATAGGATTCTTTGATATGTTTATGGAACTTGAATTATCACAAAGAATTGAGGTAGGTTCTTGGTACTCTACCTTGATGTCCTTAAGTGTCTTCTTCATCCAGAGGACTTGAGTACAACATGTTGTTGCTACTACATATTATGCTTCTGTAGTGGATAGAGTGACTAATTCTTGCTTTTTTCTCATCCAGGAAACTAACTTGTTTCCCAAGAAGAATGCTCCTCCACTTGTGCTTTTTCTATCATCTACACTTCATGCCCAATCAGCATCAGTATATGTTGTTAAGGAAAAATCCTTGCCCTTTGGATACCACAACCCATAGTCAATAGTAATTTTGATGTATTTGAATATTCTTTTTACTGTGTTGATATGAGATTCTTTTGATGCGGCCTGAAACCTTGCAACCAAACATAGTGGTTGCATAATGTCTTGCCTTGATGTAGTTAAGTACAAAAAGCTTCCAATCATTGACCTATATAGTGTTGATTTGCCTCTGGTGACTCATCTAATTTACTCAATTTACAACCAACTATCATGGGGGTACTAACTGGTCTACTATCTTCCATGCCAAACTTCTTAAGCATTTCCTTAGTGTACTTAGTTTGAGATATAAATATCCCATTATCAGTTTGCACAATTTGTAGACCAAGGAAAAATGACAACTCACCTAACATTGACATCTCAAACTCATCTTGCATATGCGTAGAAAATATTTTACACGTTCTATCATTGCTACCTCCAAAAATGATTTCATCTACATAAGCAACAACAATAATCATGTTCTCACCTTTTGATTTAAAGTGAAAATTATTGTTTGCACATCCCTTTTTAAAACCTTGCTGCTGCAGGTACTGGTCTAACCTGGAATACCATGCCCTTGGTGCTTTCTTTAGGCCATACAATGCTTTCCTTAGTCTGCACACATAGTCATCATCCTATGGTAGCTAAAAACCTTCTAGTTGTTCTATGTAAACTTCCTCTTCTAGGTTTCCATTCAAGAATGCAGATTTGACATCCATCTGATATACTTTGAATCCCTTGTAAACTAAAAATGCAAGAAGCATTCTTATTGCTTCTAATCCTACCACAGGTGAAAATGTTTATTCAAAATCAATGCCTTCAACTTGTGCACACCCCTTGCACACTAATCTTTCCTTGTTCCTCACAACAACTCCATCATCATTTAGTTTGTTTCTAAACACCCACTTGGTGCCAATCACATTTTTGCTTGGGGGTCTAGGAGCCAATTCCCATGTTTTATTCTTTTCAATATGATCTATCTCCTCTTCCATGGCCTCTATCTAGCTCTCATCCTTGTTGGCTTCAATAAATCTTTTTGGTTCAATCTAAAACATGAGAGAAAATTTTACTTGTTCCTTTTTTTTTGCAAATCTCCTCCCGGTCTAAACTCCATTTTTATCCCCAATTATCTGATTTGTTGGATGATCTTTTTGAACATACTTTGTAGGGGCCTTCTCAACATTTACTTCCTCATATTCTTCTTCATTATTTTCCACATTTTCTTCATAAACTAAATCATCTTCAAACTTATTTTGGTCGAATTTGATATGTTTTATACTTTCCTCAATCTTGTCCAATATTTTTTATATCATTTATATGCTTTGCTTTGGGTGGAATATCCTAAAAATATTCCTTCATCACTTCTTGATTCAAACTTTCCTAAGTTTTCATCTTCTCTTTTGATGTAACACTTACTACCAAACACTTTGAAGTACTTCATGGATGTAGGCCTGCCATACCACAACTCATAGGGAGTACTATCACTATGTACTCTTATTTGAACTTTGTTTAAAATTTATACTATAGTATGTACTACTTCTCTCAAAAACATGTCAATTAATCAAACCTCTTTCAACATTTTTCTGGCCATTTCCTGCACCACTCTATTCTTTCTTTCTACAACTCCATTTTGCTGTGGAGTTCTTAGAGTTGAGTATTGTCTCTTGATTCCATGTTCCTTACAATATTCAAAAAGTTTGCCTAATGTGAATTCTCCTCCTCTATCTGACCTCAAACATTTGATCCTTCTACCTACCTCCTTTTCAACCATCTTTCTGAATATCTTAAATCTCTAAAATGCTTGTGACTTGTCTTTGAAGAATGTCACCTATGTCATCCTCGTGTAGTCATCAACTAGAAACATAAAGTACCTTTCTCCTTTCATTCCCCTTGTTATTATGGGTCCACACAAATCAATTTGAACCAGTTGTAAAGGCTTAGTGGTTGAATACTCCTCAACTGGAAAAATTCCCTTTGTTTTCTTTCCCTACTGACATTCTTTGCATATGAAATTTGTAGGCTTAGTTACTTTAGGCATGTGTCTAACCCAAACACTTGAACTTACTTTCACCAAATTACCAAATTTTATATGGCCTAATCTTCTATGCCATAACCAACTTTCATCAACTTGTCCTATCAAACAACTTTGACCTTTTACTTTAGCAAGGTTGTAAATATTTTTGTCAATTCTCAATCCTTGTGAAAATATCTTTCCATTCTTTCTGATTTTGCAACCTTCTAAATCAAATGTGACTTTATAACCATTATAACAAATTTGGATTACACTTAATAGATTATGCTTCAGTCCTTCAACATAAAAAACATCTCTTTGTGGGATTTTTACCATCTAGGCTTAAGATGCCTTTACCACATATCTTGACTACAGTGTTATCACCCAAACTCACAGATCCTCCATTACATTTCTTGAGTTTGATGAATTTAATTTTGTCTCCAATCATGTGCCTGGAGTAGCCACTATCTATCACCAGTAGATTTTTCTTTTTGGCATGCAGGGTTGTCTATGTAATCATTGATTGTGTGGAACTTTATCCCTTTTCTTTCCACACCTTCTTAGTTTTCTTTTCTATCTTTTCTACCTTCTCCTCCTTATTTTCAAATTCTTTGTTTGACTTAGGTAGTAAAACTCTATTTTTCTCATTCTTAACATTTGGTCTTGTAAACATTATTCTACAATTTTTAGCTATATGACCAAAGTTATTATAGTTATAACAAAACACATTCATATCAAGTAAAGGAGCAAACAAATTTTTTCTTTCAAAGTTACTTCTTTTAGGAATGACTCTACATTCTCTATCCCTATGAAAAAATTGATTACATGTATAGAAATATCCATAGAAATATGAAGGATACATGATCATAGAATTTTGTGCTAGATGAGGGGGTCTTTTGTGCATCTTCCTTCTGGTATCTCTCACCCAAGTGTATCCATCAGTATCAGTCCTTCTAAAATTATGATTTTTCTTCTGATGATCAAGATCTGATTGGTTATCCTTCTTTTCTACAACAAGCTTCTTTTCTTCAGTTTTCTCTATCTCTGCATATTTCTCATTGCAATCACTTCCTTTGTTGTCACTTTCATCGACAAATTTAGACTTTTCTTCTACCCTAAATCTTTCATATAAGTTTGCAGAAGCATCAAAAAAAGAGCTCTACCATATCTCCAAACCCAAACCTAATTTCTCTTTGTTTGCAGGCTTATGGGTGCTCAATAACTCATCTAAAATATTTGAGCCATTTTTCAACTTGAGTCATTTCTCCATTTGTTATTTTTCCTTTTCCAAATCTCTTCTTAGAGCAACAATCTCTCCCTCAAGCTTCATACATATGTCAGCTTCAAATTACATCTTGGATTGAATTACATATTTTTCTCTCTTTGCTTCCTCTAGTTGCAACTTCAAGTCTACCACATTCTGGTTAGATTCATCTAGTTCCTTGCTTTGTTTATCAAATTCCTTTTGTGCAAGTTTCTTCTACTGCTTGTTTTCCCTTTTTAACCTCTCAATCTCATCTCTGAGATCATCAATCTCATCTAGAGCATAGATGAGTTCTCCTTCTAGGTCAATCACTCCTTCTTCACCTTCTTCATGAAGGCCCCCTGCCTTTTCATTTTTTTGTTCCTTAGATTTTTTTTCCATGAAGAGAAACTCATTTTCTCTCACAACAAAAGCATAGCTTTGTTCATTGTCTGAGCTATTGTAGTCTTCTAATACATCACTATCTTCTTGAATGTATAGGCTTTTCTTTTTCTTCTAAAAATTCCTTCTCTTAGGGTAGTAGGGTTTCTTCATTTTATCATCTACCTCTTGTTCAGAGTTTCCTTTCTTATTGTAGGGACATTTAGCAGCGAAATGACCTACTTTTCCATATTTAAAGCATTTAAAGGGAAACTTACCTATGTATTTTTTGGATCCTCTTCTTAGTCTCCTGATGAATTTTACCTCTTCTTCATCATTCTCATCATTCTCGGATGGGATCGTTATTTTCTTTTCTTTCTTAGGAGATACATCCTTCTCCTTGTTAAAAATCTTGAAAGTAGCTTCTCTCCTATATGGTTCTTCATCTCTCATCCTCATCTCATATGCTGTGAATATACCATGTAGCTCATTTAGAGTAAGTTTGTCTATTTCTCTTCCTTCCTCAATTGTTGAGATATTAGAATCATACTTGTATGTCATTGATCTAAGAAATTTCAATACAACAATGTCTTCTCTCAACTCTTCTCCATATCCTTTGATAGATTTCACTATATCATTAACTCTCAGAAGATAGTCTACAATCTTTTCTTCCTCTGCCATCCTTAGGCCTTCAAATCTGGCTTTTAGTATTTGAAGCTTTTCCAATTTTACCTTGTCATCTCCTTCATAGATATTTTTTAATGTATCCCAAACATCTTGTGCATTCTTACATTACATAGCTTTGTTGTGCACAGATCTAGACAAACTATTCATAATAGCAAACAGTGCTTTTTCATTGTTTCCCAAAATTCTTTTTAGCGGCTGCATCAGTAGGAAGTGTGGTAAATGGTGTTTATCTAGTCACAACTAGCATCCATACTTCAAAACCTGAGGATCTCAAATATCCTTTCATCAATGAGCTCTAATATGCATAATATGTTCCATCAAACCGAGGTGGATTATTTTTAGAGGTACTTTTTTTAATAGCCATTATGTTCACAAATCCTAGAATCTACCCAAGCTGGTTAAGCTTCTCCTAGGGAACCTAGGTATCTAATACCAATTGTTGGAACACAACAATCGACTGAGAGGGGGGGTTGAATTAGTATATACCAAAATTTTAGCCCTCTTATCCTAAGTGCAAATACAACTCTTAAGTCTAGATTTTCAGATTAAAACATGAAAAGATATGACAAACACGTGCACATAAAATATCAACACATAACATCAAAGATATGTGGAAAACCCAAGACGAGAAAAACCACAGTGAGAAAATGTTGCTAGGAACTACTGTCCTAATCTAGCCTCACAAGGAAACCTTTTGTTACAAATTTTAAGGGAACCAACCCTAAGGAGACACTAATCCCCTAACTAAGCACCAACTCAGTTATCTGATGGCACCAACCTATCAGATTTACAACTCAATTAATTATTACATTTTTTTCATTAAGAGCACAATTCTATGTTACAGCTTACTCTGCAATTGCTCAAGTTTTTGTTTATTTCGCAACGACTCTCTTCTCTACTCTACACCCCATTGGGTAGGCTTGATTCTTCTCTTTCTTCTTTAGTGCATTCTTGGTCTGCCTCAATTCACCCTCATACACCTTTTGCAACTCTCTTCTCTTCTTTTTAGTGTATTCTATGTCTGCCTGAGGAGCTCAATAATCCTTTTGCACTGTGTACTATCTTCACACCTCTCTCCTCACTTCGTTGTACTCTCTGCACACCACACTCTTTATCTTTTTTGTGTAGTTTTTATTTGATGATGATTGCCTCAGGATTTTTCTCCATAATCAGATCTTTTGTTAGGGTTTAGGATATCTTCTACACTACCATACTCCTACATTGAGCCGCACAAAATTAATTTATGGTGCATATAATTTTCCTTCATTCTCTCTGCCAAACCCTAGGATTGGATACACATTTAATGCATCCTTCTAATCATTCAATTTGATCTCAATCCTATCTTTTGTAGCCATTTATGTCACTTCTCTATGCATCAAATCTCATTACACCCATCGTTGATGCAAGTAGATCATTTAATTCTCACCTCCATGTCGATTCATATTTGAAACCTCTTTTACATGGACTTAGTCATTTGTGATCTTCACTTTCAAATTTGAGTCATCGATCAATTTCCTTCATGCCATGATCCTGCGTTCTTCATTCATCATCACATATTTAAAACCTGACCATTAGATAAATGATCTTTAAATCTTCATCATTGATTGCATCACCTTTTGGAATCTTAGTCATAGTGTATCACTACAACACTTAGGACATTCACATTTGTTTCCATGATATAAAGAGACAGCAATCATCGATCAACCATTCGTGTATCACTATTATACATAATCCTTCATATCTCAATCAACAATCACCATTGGATCTACTACCAAGCAATCCGTGTCATCCCCTGCTACCCCACTAGCACTGACAATGGGCCCACTAAATCTCCATGGGCTAGCGAGCTAATGCCATATGTCCACCTCTGATCTTATTCTCCACTAACATTCAACACTCATTGCTCATCACTGAAAGCTTCATGTCTTAAGGATATGTAAGTGTGATGCACTAACACCCAGTGATGCAATAAAATTTGAACACCTATACATGCTCGTATCACTTTCCACTAACTCCTGAAGCATGTCACTCATTGCCCAAAACATTCAATCACTTCACTTCACAACACTGTGAAGCGATCAGGCGATATGACCCCATGTGTCGCTGGACCCACCAAGGCTTTGTCCTCCATCATCTTGCACTATCTGATCATAACCGTTCCTTTCTCCCCTAAGAGGCTTAGCTAGGACCCACCAAAAACACAACAGGATGGCGAGCACCATTGGATCAATTTGATCACAACCGTTGATTGACCTACATCACCCATCGCTAAACTTCAAGATAACTTTTAAGAGATTACTGCAATGCATGAGATCTTATCGATAGCCATCAGATCTTTTAACCATGAACATGCATGGTCAGATCTCCAAAGGAACATACTGGTGACATCAACCAGATGACTAGGTAATGGGGTCATTCACCGAATGAGCATAAAGGCATAAGTTATAACTTATGTGACTTGAAACCTCCAACAAGTAGTTAATGATAGAATAGAAAATCTATTAAGGTTCCATGACTGAAACCCTAGGGTTTATCTACAAAACCCTAATTTAGGCTGAGAGCACAAATAAATCAATTATGAGCACAACCTTTAGCCTCTAGACTTGCAACATACATTTCTAAGAAGCTCTTAGAAAACCCACATCAAATCTAGACTTTGATTTTACTTTTGAACACCAGAAGAATTCACTATGACACAATGACAAAGTTGCATGACAACAATGCAACATTCTAAGCAACTTTTGCAACCTTTACTCCATCTTCCAGAACCAGATCCTCAACATGCCATATCTCTCTTAGACATTAATGACAACATTTTGACAACAATGCTAACACTTCCTTCATAGAGGATTAGTTCCATCTCACACCTGATCCCCTTTTGACATCAGTGACAACAATATGCCAACACTCATTCTTAAAAATATGGAGATATCTTTCTAGTCAGTTTGCATGGCCCATACTTGAAAAAATAACTTGTCACAATCTTTATTAAGAATATGAACACTAAATTGGGCTTCCATATTTTCATGCAATATGCTCACTCCTTTGATGATATCATAGAAAAATTATTAGCTATAGAAAAAACCCTTATCACCAAAGGCCTTATCAAGACATACAAAGAATTCAAAGACACAATTCTCAATCTAGTGACAAATCCTTTTTTTGGAATAAAAAAAACACATGATCAATGATGGTGTGACTGAATAGAAACATGTTCAAAATATTCAAATCCCTCCACCATCATCATCTCATAATAATTTATCTCCCCAAAAACATTTGGTTATCCTCAAAGGTCAACCAAAATGATGCACTAGACGTGAATATACCCTCTTGGGTGAACCAATCAAAATTGTCCTCCAAAAGATCATTCAAGCCAACATGATCCGCTTACCACCCATCAAACCCCTTGGTCCTGATGTGCCTAAACCCACTTGGTACAAAGAGCATAAATTTTGTGACTACCATACAGTCCATGGACATAAAAACTTTTCATGCATAAAACTCAAGAACTTCATCCAAGAGCTTATTGATCAAGGAGCTATCTCTATCAAAGGTCATTTATCCCCTAATGAAAAATTAGGTGTATACAAGCAACATTTTCCTCAACATAATGATGTTAAAATTTATACATCATATAAATCATGCCTTATACATATACCAATAATCTCTCATCTAATTTCATCATTGGTCACATCAAAAAATTCCTTCCCAATAGCCACCAATACTATCAAAGAACCTAACTATGTCATAACTACTTAATATGGTTGAATCGCTATCCAAGGAGCTTCCCCCTCCTCCAAAATTACACATCAATATAGCATTCTCATCCAATTGAACCAAATGCCAGCACAAATATCTATTCTTGAGCTACTTAAAATATCCCCCATATCAAAGGACCTCCTTGATAAATCCCTCTATGAATCATGTATCCCTAATGATATTGGTCTTGTTTAATTTCAAGCCATGATAGGATGCTTATCATCTCCACAATCCCTTAAATTTTCTACTAAAGGCATTCCTTCCATTAATCCATCTCATGACAATCTGCTATACCTTCAAGCCCACATCCATAAAACCACAATAAAAGATGTCTTAGTAGATGGTGGATCAGGACTTAACCTTTGCAACCTAAGTCTAATAATGCAACATGGATATTTTGATTATTTTTTCAATCCTCAAGATAAAATTACCATCAAAGCATATGATGAATCTTTTACACTAAAGACATTACTTTCATTAATCCATCTCATAACAATCTGATATACCTTCAATCCCATATCCATAAAAACACAATCAAACACATCCTAGTAGATCGTGGATTAGGACTTAGCCTTTTCAACAGAAGTCTAATAAAGCATCTAGGATATTATGATGATTTTTTCAATCCTCAAACTAAAATTACCATCAAAGAATATGATGAAGCTAAGTGTGAAACTAAAGGCTCTTCGAACCAAAAAAAATTCACACCACTTGCTAAATTTCAAACCTTGATCTCTCATATAACATCCTCCTTGGTTGCCCATGGATCCATGCCATGCAAGTCATTCCATCCATATTACATCAATGCATAAAGTTCCCCAAAAATGGAACTAAAGTGACTTTCCATGCTAATCCAAATACATTCCAATATTACAAGTTCTTACAAACAATTCATGGCCTTCCACAATATTTTTCTACCAACACTGCATCACTATATTCATTTTCATAAATTGATCCTTCATCGCTACTTTCATCTCACAATCCCTTGGAGATCAAGGCTAAGATCAAAGACCTTGGATTTGGAGAATATGAGCTACAATCCTTCCACATATATTCTCATGCATCCTAAGAGCCGATGCTACCATCCACTTCATCCCAATATTTTTATGCTCATGATAATCCTATGTTTTGTCATGACATCTATGATAATCTACTCTTTGATCATGATTTTATTGACATACAAGATCATACCCCTTCCACTCCATCTCATAAGCTACCATCCTTCCATATCAAGCATCCTAGGTTAGGGAATGCATCTCCTAATGTTTCCTCTAGTAAGCTTTCTTGCCACCTCACTAAGGATATGCAAACATCCTTGACATTAACAATATTGAAAAGGATAGTCATGAAGAATCTGTTGAGTGCATTGCCAATATCTTCCTTGAATCACACATCATTACCACCTCATCCAATGCATCCACCTCCATCCTAGACTTGGATAAAAAAGTGTCATCTAAAAATAGAAAGGCTATCAATCCAAAATAAAAAATAAAAAATCCTTTATCAAACAGAGATCCAAAATCAAAAGAAAAATTAAAAATCCAAGAGAGGTCCTTTAGTTAGAATCAAACTCAAAATCTATTAGAAAAATAAAAAATCAAATTTAAAAATAAAATAAGGAAAAAATCGATCTCCTATCATGCCCTTTCCTCTAAAATAACTTGGGGCATCTATCAAAGAGAAATATCAATAAATGAGCTTGTTTATCCTAATTCTTCATCCTCATCATCTTCACACAACCCATAAATTTTACCTAATCCACCCATATCATACATTCATTCTATCATTCCATCCCCCCTTGGAGATGTCTCAACAAAATTTTGATGGAGACCCCATGACATGATTTAATCCAAAGGTTTCCCAAACTCCTTTTTGTGTGAAGCATGATGACCCTAGTAATGCACACATTAGGGATCACATATTATCTCCTGTCATCCACCACATAAAACATCATCCATCATCCATATCATACCATCTACATCTATCCATATAGCTTCATCATCCATCTATCAAAGAGCATCCACCATGATCACAACATCATCAAGTCTCATTTAGCCAAAAATTTAAAATAAAAATTAAATCAAAGTCAAAAAATAAAAATAAAAATAGTAAAGAGAAATAATCCATCCAAAGGAAAAAACCACTTTGGTTTCACCTTGGATAAGTACCATGGCGAAACCCACTTTGGTGGCACCTTGGATAAGTACCATGGCATGAAATTTTGGAAACATGCATCTTGTGTAGTAGTATTTTATCCACGATATCTTAGGATAACACCCCATCCACCATCATTTACATCCTTCCATATCATAATAAACCTATCATGGTTTTTCTTTGATCCTTGAATAAACATCATCCCTTATCCATCCATTATCACCCACCATTCCCCATGTTTTCCCCTACATTAGATGTGGAAGAACTACATCTATATTATGTTAAGGATTTGATCTTATATATAACTAGTTTCATTTTACTTTGGCCTTCAAGTCTCATGTATTTGGAGTCCATCTTCATACATAATAAATCAAGAATTAACCCATCCCATCTCCTATCATATCCATCCCATCTCAAACATAATAACAAATTCATCATCCTTTCAACCCACCTTAAACATAAAAAAAATTTAAAAATATTTTTTTTGACCCCCACAAACTTGGCATTCAATCAATCCAATCATTGCATCCAAGACATCAAACCTTAACTGAGATAATATCATAAGCCTTGTTTTCAAACACTAATTATTCATCCTATCCTTTTTTCGATCAATCAATCAATCAATCATCGTCTTTATCAAATCCTTGCTTAAGTGATCATCAAATCTTGAGTAAGAAAATCAAAGCCATTTTTGGGCAATTATCCAAGCCTAATGTAAGCAAACTCATCTTTATCAAAGTATTGCTTAGGTGATTATCCAAGCCTAATCACAAGCAAAACAATCATCATCATCATCTGGTTGTTAGCAAGAGATATGTTGTTTGCATGACATGTTTGCAGCGAGTCTTTTGTTTTCATTTATCTTTTGATCATTATCTTTTCAACTCATGACTACACCTACATACGACCAGTTTTGTCTATCTATATCTTTGTGTGTCACAACATGTGTATAATGGGGCATCATATTATTTTTCATGCTTGTCATTGCTTGGGCCTCAATTCCATGCTAAGGTTACCTTGTCACCCTAGTTCTTCATACCTTGGTGCATAATTGCATTTTCTATACCAAATTTTAGGATTGCTCAATACATACTAGCATAAATCAATTATCATAAATCATCCTTCATTTTCATTCTCATCCCTCAAATTCCCCTTCCTTTTCATCTCCTTTGTCCTCTTTCATATTCCAATTCATCTACTTCCCTTCCATTTTGATAGCACACTCGTGTTCACCTAACCCGCATGTCCTCTCGAGGGGGAATCCCATCACCCAATCATTAATATTTCCTTCTTCATCCTTTTCCATCCTCCCATTGATTGGGGCATCATCTTTGATCTTTATCCTCTCTCAGCTTTGATCCTTATCCTCTCTCATCCACTATTTTTTAAACTTCTTTGATATAATTCCACTTTGCAACATCATATCAAAGAGGAGAAAAATGTAGACACCTAAAATCTAACCTTACCCAACATCACCTCATTTTAGCCTATCCAAACAATTAATTAAATAAATAAGTATTATTTATTTAATTATTCCTATCATTTCCCCCATCCTTATCCTAATATTTTAAATAATTAAATATTCTCCATTTATTTAATTATTATCCCTTCATCGTGGTCCTATTAATTAAATAAGTACTTTATTTATTTAATTAATTTTCCTTTATCCTCTATCCTTGTCCATCTAATTCTAGTCCTGGATCTTTTTCATTAGGGATCATAATCTAATTGTTTCCCATGTGACAAATTTCCCCTTCACATTTATAACTAACTCCTTGTCTAGATTCTTTGAACCTAGACACCTACCCAAAAGTCAAACTATATTTCATCTTACCCACTTATTTCATTTAGCCTCTTAATCCTATCCATTGTCATAAAGATTTTTTTTATTATCTCAATCCTAAACCTAGATCATATACATCATTGACACTTGTTGTATGATTGCATCCTTGATCCAAAACCTACTCCTCAACCAATATTAGCCATGCGTCATCATTCATTTCTATCTATTGTTTTTTTCCCTTCAAGACTCTATATCTAGAGGCTCTCATCCTTTATTTCTATCTCTCTTACAACTTTAATTGTTGAAGCTAAGGAAAATCCTAGAATCACTTATCAAGATATCATACCTACATCTAATCAAAATATCTATTGAATCAAGATTATCATTATCATTATCAAATCATATCGAGGTTATGCTGGGGTATTGAACAATCCACATATCAATATCATAGAGAAAATCAAATGGAATAAGGTTGCACTCCATTTCTGTTCATCAAGAGAGAAGCAAAGATTCTAGGTGAAGGTATTGTGTTTTGTATTACTTTTATCTTCCTTTGTTTTCCTTCAATATTTTCTAGCCCTCTTCAAGAGTATCTTATGAACTATTTTTATGTATCCTTGAGCTTGGGATATTGAGTACTCAACCTAAGAATGGTTGCAATATTACAAGTATGGGGGAGTCATTCTTTTATATTTGTGTGCATGTTTACCTTGTCAAATATCAACTATGGATGAAGGTCACAACATGTGTGAGCTCAAGTAGGGATAGTGTAAACCTAGGAAGTCATATGGTGCTATGTTATTAATTTGGCCTAAAAAAATCCTTACCATCCATATCTTCCTCCAACAATTACACCTCTACTTCTCCTTGTTGGTAGAATCATTTCATTTGTTCTCTATGACATCTTTCCTAACTATGCCTATTTTTTTAATTTAGAAAAATAAATACATATTGATTTAAGTATATATGAATTAAATTAAATAGTAAGTAAACTTTTAGATTTACAAAATAAAATAGTATATAGTGTACACTTAAATATTTCCCTAGTGTACCTAGTCCTAATTGACCAAACCCATCACTTAGACTAGTCTCCTTCACCTAAGGTCTCTCACTTAATCAAATAATCTTACTATTTAATTGTCTCCCTTTTCCATCTCACTTCACAATAAATAAATAAATAATTTTTACACCTATTTTCTACCTCACACATGGCTAAAATAATTAAATAATACTATTATCTAATTATGTATATATTCTCTTAGCCTATTTAAATACTTATCCTTATGGTTCCAATATTATCTCCACCAAACACAAGAATATAGGCATCCTAAATACACATGTCCCTTATATCCCTCATGGTTACAACCACTTACCAAATTTAGTAATTCCATATTAGCCCTTCACATTCCAACAACCTCCAACCTAGCCCTCCATTCCCTCCTTGATCATAGGGAAGTCCTCTCAACCATCAGATCTCAATCATCAATTGCCTGTTCCAAAATTATATAAATGGAAGCATATTCTCACTCATTTTCATATTCATCAACTTTGAGCTAAGTACATTATGTTGAAATAGGTAACTTTCAAGCAAAGGAGCATCTAGATACCAACTAGTCATTGGAGCAAACCATTCAACAATGGAATCTTCAATAACATCTGAGTTGATTTTTTGATGTTATGCTTTGTTTGCACTATTTTTTTTATCGCAAACTAAGGTTTTTCTTGGTTTGAATAGGAAACTTACATGTTTTTTTTTCTTTTCTTTTCAAATCATTGGCATTACATTTTGGAAACTTTGTTGAGGAATTTTCCCTTATCTCACTCTTTTTGCATGTTTTTATGTCTTGTATTGGTTTTTTTGTGACTAGTTTTGCAAGTTCTTGAAGTGGTTTTAGGGGTCAAATTTCAAATATAACACTTAGTGTTTTCGTTACAAAAAAAATCACTTTTTTGATGTGTAGGATACATATATTTTTCTACGAAATTTTGTACAGCCATACTTAATCCATACATTCCATATTGCATAGATGGATCCATGCACTTGTGCAATCACATAAGTATACACAACACAAGTAGGAAAAATGCATAGTGTATATATGTTCAAATAATGAACGATAAAATGTAATATAGATAGTATGATTGAATTTGTGGCATACACAAGTCTGATATATATATATACATTATACTAGGGTATATATATGATGCCACATGCAAGGATATTCAAATATCTAAGGTAACAAACAAACCTAAATTCATTTTAAACAAATTAAAATACAAGGGTTTCATAATGTTTAATGTGTCATTTGAAATCCAATTTAATGAGCATTAAATATAAACTTAATCGAAGGGCATGGTTTTGTTAAATATATAGTAAGCAAGGATTCTAAAGTACCCTTGAATCTGCTAGGACACATGTGCACATGAATTTTATTTTTTGTTTTTTGTTTTTTTAAGTTTTAAGCAACTAGTCATATTGTGGACCAAGAGCTCCCCTAATTCTTATTTTGTCCCTCAGCTACCTAGCAAGCTAACCCATAGTCATAATAAGATCAAAAGGGCTTAAATCCTAGCCCCTTTTCCTTTGGCCACTAGTCACCTAGCCAACCAAGAGCTAGCCGACAAGGATTTAAACCTTTCCCTCATCTACTAAAATTTTATAAAAGAGAACATGACAGTCAAACAATCATAACTTTCATGATACTAGATTCTCAAAATTTTATTGTCGTTGGAAAGATGACTTAGAGATGCATGCTATGGTGAAGGTGTTTTGTCAAAAAATTGATTCAAATTTTAGGTAAATTCATTCAAATTCATACTTTTGTTTTGAAACTTAAAACATCCATAACTTTTGTGCACTTTGTCCTTTTTCAGCGATTTTTAAAACAATTTATCAAAAAAAACTAAAGAATCTTTTTTCTTTGTTTAATTTTATATAAGATTAACCTATTTTCTATTTTTGAATGAATTTTATTTTTCAGGTCTTTTCATATGTCCAAGAAAATATATGCCACAAACTATTAAGTTAATTAGTTTTGTAGGATATTTTTTCTTATAGACCTTTTCTTTTTCTATTTTATATGTATACTTTTCTTGTTTAATTTCACATAAAAAAATGGGTTTAAATTTGCATTCACATTTCAATTTGGATTAATAATTTGTGTTTGTATTTTAAAGCCCAAGGTACATTTACTTATTGTCTCCTCTCGCACCTTAGGATGATCTTGATTAACAAAAATAAGTGTTATCTTATTTTATTTTTATTAGGAGGCATTCTTGGGTATTTCATCACTCTAAGGAATGACCTCAACCATATTTTTTGGAGGGGTATAAAAATTGAGAGAGAAAAATGTATACCTCAAAAAGGAGCCATCGTCATGTATGGATGAGCCCCAAGACCCTTGGTCCACCAAGACTTGTGAAGTGAAGAGAAGAGGAGAGAGCCTCCTATTCTCAAGAATGTAGATGGGACCTTAGTTCATCAATTTCCCTAGTGATGTCGTAATTAGAATCCAAAGACCATCCACTATCTTTTAGTGTGGTGCAAGGGATGTGTATCATACCCTAAAGTTACTCACAATGTACTTCCATGTGGTGAGATAGAGCTAACCTTGGGCAAGGTTGTGTCCTTTAAGGTAAGGGTTTGTTGGTGGTACATGACCATACATACCCTATCTATCCATACACAAGTAGATAGTATCAATGGATTAGTTTCCATCATGGGCCCACACTAATATTCATAACTTTTATTAAATAATTTAGGATTGTTATTATGTCTTCTTGTTTGTTTGTTGAATATACCAAGTTTGAGTCAATTCTACTTTGTAATCATATTTTTGTTTGAAAACACTTTTCCAATTAGTATCCTTTGACATGAAAATTGTTGGAACCAAATCTAGGATAACTATTACCTTTTCCAATTAGTAATCATAATTTGATAACTAGGAAAATTGCAGACAGATTCTGGACTCAATAATTACGGTTCATGAGAATATCCACTCTCTTGAAGTTTTAAAAAACCAAGGCTTCTTGCTTAAACTAGACATGGATAAGGCCTATGATAGGGTAGACTGGAAATTTTTGATTAAAGTCTTACAGGCTTTTGGGTTTTCTGAAAGATTTCTATAATTGATATGGGAATTGATTTCTACCACTAGCACCTTGGTGATTATAAATGGGTCTCCTTCCCATTTCTTTAAAGTGTCAAGAGGTGTCAGACAAGGGGATCCTATCTCTCCAATTCTTTTCACCCTCATGGCTGAAAGTCTTGGGAGGTTCATGCATAAAAAAGTGATAGAAGGTAGTTTGAAAGGTTTAAAACCCTCTTCGCAAATCCGGTCTATTCTCACCAGTAGTTTGTGGACGACACGATGCTTATGGGAAGTGCTACTGTTGGTGAAGCCCGAGATTTAAAGAGTTGTCTTGTTCTTTATGAGGAAGGTTCGGGGGAAAAGATTAATAGGACCAAAAGTTCCCTCTATTTTTTCAATACCCCTGAGCATAGATAGAGGAAGATTGCAAATATCCTAGGCTGTGGTGTTAATTCCCTTCTACTTATTTGGGCCTTCCTTAGGGTCCAAACCTCCGGATTCCTTTTGGAATTCTCTGGTTGATAGGTTCAATAGGAAATTAGCTGGTTGGAAAGGTTCCCTTTTGAGTCAAGCTAGTTAAGTTCTTTTACTTAAGGATTCTCTTCAAAATTTGCCCATTTATGCTCTCAGTCTGTTCAAGATCCTAGCTAAGTTTTCTCACATGATTGAAAAGATCCAAAAATGGTTCCTCTGGTCGGGGGTTGAGGAGAAGAAGAGGATTCTGTTGGTTGCTTGGGAGAGAGTGTGTAGACCCAGGAAGTCTGGAGGCCTTGATCTGAGAAATATCAGAGTGTTTAATAAAGAACTCCTAGCTAAGCAGGTGTGGAGAACTTTTGTGGACATTCGGGAATGGAATTCTATTTGGCGTAGCAAATAATTGAGGGAGGTTGATTCCCTTCAAGATTTTCTCAACTCTCAGAACCTCCCCTCTGGTTCTTTTCTATGGAATAATACCATTAAAGCTAGAGACTTGGCTGGCAAAGAAACTTTTTGGAAGGTGGGCGATGGGCATAAAATTTGGTTATGGGAAGACAAGTGGATTGGCAAGGAGTGTTTATGCAATAATCCGATCTATAGTATTTATTTGGAGGACTGCAATTCTAGGTTTGGTTGGTTGGTTAGGGATTATTGGAGGAATGATCAGTCAGTTGAGATCTCTTCTATCGGTCAGGATCTTCAACCTTTGAAGGTTCTTCTTAATTCAATTAAGATCAGCTCTCAAGGGAGGGAGGACACTTTGATTTGGAAGCTATCATCCTCTGGCACCTACTTTGTCTCCTCTGTTGTGGCCTCTTGTTACTTTGGCATTGATGTCCATGCTTGGGATAAGGTGTGGGTGAACAACCTTATTCTGAAAGTTAACTTGTTTGTCTAGATCCTTCTTCAGAATAAGCAACTGACTAATGATAATCTTCATAAGAGGGGGTTCTCTTTCCCTAACAGGTGCTATTTTTGTTGTGCTAACGCTGAGACTTCTTCACATCTATTTCTCCTTTGTCTATTTGCTTATGCCATATGGTGTAAGATTCTGTAAATGTGGGATCTTAGCTGGGTTTTTCTTTGAACTATTGTGGATTTTTATAACCAATGGAAGGCCTCCTCAAAGAATTGGGCCCTTAATCTACTCTGGAACTATATCTTTCCTCACTTTTCCTGGGGTATCTGGAAAGAATGCAATAACAGAATCTTCAGGTATGTTGAGCTCTCTTGGAGGAAGTGGTTTTTGGTAAGATCACTAGAGCTGTGGTTGAAAATTTTAATCTACTTAACAAGTTAAAAGGTAAAGGTAAGGTCAGTACGCAGGAATATGATTATAGAATTGTGGGAGTTTGGAAGATTAATGTGGATATGTTTAATATGTCTAAAAGCATCAAGGATCCTAGGTATGGCATATTCTGGAGTCTTCCTCCCCCTGGTTGGGTCAAAATCAACTTTGATGGTGCAACCAAGGGAAACCTTGGGCATGCTGGGAGTGGAGGGGTGATAAGGGATGATAATGGTATTTTCATTGCGGCTATTGTGGTTCCTTTAGGCACTCAGACCAACCATGGGGCTAAAGCCTCTGGTGTTTTCCAGACCTTGAAGTTGGCTAGCCAATTAAAGTATAAATATGTGTGGATTGAAGGGGATTCAAACAATATTACCCATTGTCTAAAGGGTCACCAGAAACCATCATGGTCAATACAAAATTGGATAGATCTCTCTAGGGAAATTATCAATACCTTTGATAAAAGTTATATTACGCAAGCCTATCGGGAAATAAACACGGTGGTAGAATTATTTGCTAACAAAGGTGTCAAAGCTCCGAAGAAGGTGATGTGGCAGGGGCAGGATGAGTTGGAGGCTAGCATCAAAGCCATGCTAACGTATGATCGTGCTCACGGGAAGGTGCAATTTCCCATTCCATAGTATGATGGTTGAGTGTCCTCCCCTGTAGTCTCGGGACTGCATTATAATGACTATTTTGAGTTGGTTGAGGGGTAATTACCTCATCCCTTGGTTTCATGTGATTATTATCGCATGCTTTCTGGGCATTTTAGGAATTCATTTCTACAGGGTTCTAGACTATTCTATTCCTACTGGTGAAACGATAGGTGGCGAAAGTCAGAGAGTGGAGTCGATAAGCAGTGCACAGTTGAAGAGTAATCCAAAGCTATGGAAGAAGTTGGAGAATGGTGGCATTACTATTTTTATTGAAAAGCTCCATGGTTGGGGCCCGGAGGTAACTAGGGTTTTTGAGAAGGATTGGAAAAACGGTGAGATAAACCTATTTCAAAGACATGTTGTTATCAATGAACAACTGATTGTTGAGGTTATTGGCCTCTCAATGGAGGGCATCAAATTCTATAGGGATAGGAAGAAATCTGATGAAGCAGTCAACAAGTTCCCCAAGTAGGAAGTTGAGAAGGAGGAGTTATGCAAAACCTCCAAAAGCTACTACGACACAGACACAATTATGTCACATTGGAGGAGGGTTTTGAATGTGTTGATGGAGTATGTCACTTTGGACGACCGTTATACTAGAGTTTTTTGGTATCACTTCGTTCTACTGAATCATTTTAGGCACTAGGTTAGGATTTCTTTTCCTTTTTATCTGGCTTCTTCCCTAAATACCAGTCTGAAAAAACATAGACAAAACCCCATTAGGTATTCTATTCTTCACGAAGGACTGCTTTTCCTTATTTACGATCATTTCAAAGCCATGTCGGTTCTGCCTCACCAGCCTATGTTTCCTAAGGTCAGGGTTGATGACAACGAAAAGGGTAAACCTAGGGATTCTACTCTGAAAAAGGGCAAGAGAAAAATGTCAAAGGACCCCTCCTATGATGTGAATGAAGAGGAGTTGTAGTCGGAATCATTGTCTAAGTATTCCAGCCATCCTGCAACTGATAGAGAAGAGAGACCTCACTTCCCTATGGACCTCAAGGCAGGGGATCATTATTTTAAGGAGGAACGGGAATTTCCCACTGATGTTCTTGTAATTGCCTGTAATGGGGCGGTGGATAACTTTAGGCTTATGAGATGGGTGTTCTTTGAAATTAATGAAATTAAGTTAAATCAAAGATCCATGAGCAACAAGCTGGAGAAATCCAATGATGACAATAACAGAGGAAGTGGAAGTGGTCGGGCTACTGATTTATGGACGAAAGAGGAGAAGAAGTATATGGTTGAATGCCTCAAGAAAATGATGGAGGAATTATAGGAATTCAAAGGAAATCATGATGGCAAGCAAGCAGACATGGAGGAGCAATTGAGGAACATTAAAAGCTCTCTCCACAAAGTGCTGATTATGAACCACAAAATTTTAAAATCCACTACACAGACCATGAATACCATGTTGGAAAACCTAGAAAAATCTCATTAGGTAAAAACTGTTGTGTTTATGGACTTGGATAATGAGGATGGGCAATCGGATAGTGGGGGGTTGAGAAACAAGGCCAGAGAAAACTTGAAAAGGAAGGCAGACCAAACGTTAGTCAACATCCAGGAGATCAAGAAGTCTACTCTCAACTTGAATAATTTGGAGCAGGAAGCGATAGAGATCCTTCGGAACCTAGCCTAGAGGCTGGTTGTCTTGTGGCTTTTTGTCTTTATTGCCCTGGTGTTATTGTGTATTCTTCTTTGTGGGTAGTGTCCTATTTTTTGTTTGTGCTCTGTTAATGCTTTATCTTACGCTATCTTTCTGTTAAGGGTTTCAGGATCCCTCTAAAACTTGTTTGTTCCTTAATCAAAAACTATTACCTTCTAATCTTAGTTATAAATCCCTTTTTCCTTTGTCATAATCTTACCACCAAAATCCATAGTCCATAAACCATAATCCAAACATTCCCACAAACTTATTTCATCTTTTCTAAATCACAAGTCCTAGTTCATACCCCATATCCTATTATCCATCTAATCTAATTCATAATAATTTTCATCATACATATCCCACATTAAATCAAATACCTTTTCCAATTCACATTTATCCATTTTGACCATATCCTTAGTCCTTCCCTCACTATCCACATTTTAATTTGTCACATTATCCAACCATTCACAACATACCTTTGATTATAAGGTACACATCCCTTTGTCACTCATTGTCCACTTGGTCATAACCTTACGTTGAATGCACAAGACAAATGAGAGGGGAGGTGAATCAATTGTACATTAAAACATTAAAACCCTCTTTAACATTCAAATCTACATTAGTCCATAAACCCTTAACAACCACTTAAATCCTTATCATGCATTAGTAGAATGTAAACATGAGAAAATGTAATGCAAACACATCAAAACACATGAGAACACAAGATTTACATGGAAAACCCAAGAAGGGAAAAAAAATAGTGATGATTAGCTCACAATATAAAGTAATTGCAATACCGAAAACAATAGGCTCACTTCCGGAGGTCCACTACCCAAGAGAGAGAAGGGCTCACTGCCAGATTATAGAAAAGAAGAAAGAAGAATGTTACAATTAGAAATTCATCTCAAAGAAACATAAAGATCAACCACATCATCACTAGTACATTCACAACCTCTGAAGAATGTAGACACCTTCTCCTCATTGCTTCTAGACACCTTCTCCTCATTGCTTCTAGTAGTCTAACACATTAAATCTCAAATTTAATTTCATATTTTTGCACTTCACAACTCTGTACTTCGTATCACACACACCATACTTCAATTATCCATCAACTCAACACTTACATATACCATCCTCAACCTTGAAAACAATCTCCAAAGTCAACTATACACCTCAGCTGTGCAAATTCAAATTAGGTTAGCACTAAGCATTCCTATGGTGGAAAGGAATGAAAGAAGACCACACCACACCTTAAATCAAACCTAAAATCATACATATACATCACACCACACTTCCACAAACACCGAAGCATTTCTACAATTAGTGGACACCCAAGGTCGGTCGAACTTGCGTAAACACCATTAAAAATTCAAGTACACACTTCCTTAGATCCAAATATGACTCATGGAAAACATACATCACTTGAACACAATTTGGAATATCCCATAAAAAACCTAAAATCCAACAAATTCCTTCACAACAACTTTCTCCTAAAGAACATACTCATCTTATACACCCAGTTAACTTTCCTCATTGTAACACATGAATCAAACCTTTCAGAACACAAAACTTCAAACAACTTAGACTAAAGATAGATATGACAATGTGAGAACACCCTCAACTCTGCAAGACCATAAACCACACTACAGAGAAATGCAGAGAAAAATAATTTCTCTCAGACACCACTGCAATACACTATTCACATATTGGTGAACACAAATTTCTCTATACAATGATTCAAAACCTAAAAATCTAGATATAACACCTCTAAATACCTCTGATCAACATATCCAAACCACATAAACATATCTTCAACATAGAATAAATACTAAGCAAAAACAAATCACTATAACACCTCTCAACCACACTATTTTCTCTTTTCTGCAAATTTTCTCAAAAGCACTTAGAAACCAAGCACCACATACACATTCTCATCATCTTCAACACTTCCTCATCAACACCAAACCATTATGGCAACTCAATCATAGATAAGAGGTTGAACATCTACCAATAGAGGCTTATCAAAGCAACACTAGAGGTTGACACTAGTGACACTACTAATGACAACATACTATAGCTAATCAAAGCATCATTACAAACTTCCAACAATATCTCCATAGAATTGTTGACACCAATGCAATAACCTAGAATTGATAACATCAATGACAACACACATTCTACTCATACTTCCAACAATCTCCCCCTTTGTCATTGATGGAAACACATGATGTGAAAATCCACCAACAATAAAAACAACAACTCTAATTACAAAAACACATACTACATATCAGTGCATAATACTCCCTTACACTTTCTCTTTCTCCCCCTTACTTCATAAGTTTTTTCAGTTAACTCTCTCCCCTTTTGACATCAATGGAAAATGATGAAACACTTGTACCTTTCCCCCTTTGACATCAATAACACATACTTTATCTTCCACAAAGGAAACACCTATAAAGGATATCAATTTCTCTGTAACTACCTTTCCTTTTACTGCACTTTATTTTCTTCACACCTTTGCACACTCCCCCTTAGGAATACACACCATACTACACCAACCAAAACTACTACTCATACCATACAATGAGAACACTTACTCTCCCTAACTACAATAATGAATAATGCCACTACCTACTCCCCCTGAGAGGTAGCCACCAACATCGGTATAGAACAAGGGATGAATCTTAATATCTACTAGACTGATACATATTCTCATGCATCTAGTTCAAAGGAGGGGAAATAACCCCTAACTTCTCGCAGAGATACTCAAAAGTATCCTTATGAAGAGCCTTAGTGAAGATATCTACAATTTGATCCTTTGTAGACACATACTCCACCTTTACCTCATTCTCTGCAATCTTCTCTCTCAAAAAGTGATACCAAATTGAGATATGTTTTGTCCTTGAATGCATTACCAGATTATTTGAAATTTTGATATCACTTGTATTATCACAAAATATAGAAATAGGTTCATCATATAACACTTTGATATCCTTCAAAGTTTGCTTCATACACAACACCTATGTGCAACATGATGCTACATTAACAGTGTATTCTACCTTTGCAATAGATGATGACATTGAATCTTGCTTCTTGCTTAGCCAAGACACCAACCTACTTCCAAGAAAGAATACACCACCACTTGTAATTTTTCTATCATCCACACATCCTACCCAATTTGTTTTTGTATAAGAACTTACAAATAAATCAGTATCCTTTGAATACCACAAACCATGTTCTATAGTGCCTTTTAAGTATCTGAATATTCTCTTCATTGCTACAACATGTGACTCTTTGGGATCTTCTTGAAATATAGCTACAAGAAAAACTACATGCATGATATCCTGTCTAGTAATAGTTAGATATAACAGTCCTCCAATCATTGATCTATACTTTCTCTAATCATCCTTAGGAAATTCATCATTCTTACCTAGCTTGCAACCAGTAACCATAGGGGTATATCAGTTTAGAGTCTTCCATTCCAAACTTCTTCAACATATCCTTCACACAATTTTATTGTGAAATGAATAACCTTTTTCTGTTAGATTGATTTGTAGTCCAAGGAAGAAATTCATCTCTCCAAACACAGACATCTCAAACTCTTTCTACACCTCTTATGTAAATCTCTTGCACATTGCCTCATTACCTCCAAAGATTATGTCATCAACATACACAACCACAATCAAGATTTGATTTTTCTCAACCTTAAAGTAAATATTACTATCTACGGTGCCTTTATTGAATCCTTACTACAACAAGTACCTATCCAATCTTGCATACCAAGCTCTAGGATCTTGCTTGAGTCCATATAATTCCTTCTTCAATCTATAGACCATATCAGGATTATCTGACAACTAAAATCCTTTTGGTTGTTCAATATAAACCTCTTCTTCCAACTCACCATTCAAGAATGCAAACTTCACATCCATTTGATACACTTTGAAATATTTATGTGCTACAAAAGCCAAAAAAATCCTAATAGCTTCCATCCTTTCCACCAGATCAAAAGTATCCTCAAAATATATTCCTTCCACTTGCAAGTAACCTTTACAAACAAGCCTTGTTTATTCCTACCAACTTCTCCATTTTCATTAAGTTTAATATTGAACACCCACTTAGTTCCAATGAAATTCTTGTTTTTTGGTCTTGGGAAAAGTTTCCAATTCTAATTCTTCTCAATATGTATCAGTTCTTCTTCCATAGCCTTGATCCAATACTCATCTTTGCATGCCTCAATCACTATTTTAGGTTCAACTTTGGAAAGAAAACATAAGTTTACTTGTTCTTCAATCAAAATAGCCTTTCTTCTTGTCAATACACCTCTACTCATGTCACCAATGACCTTATCTTCAAAAATATTATTTTGTACATACTTAGGGGTCTTAGGGATTTTTTTCGGAGCATCCTCTTCAATCTGCACTTCTTTTTTCTTACCATATCTTCCTTTTCTTCTTCTCTATAAGAAGACTCATCTAATTCATATCCGTGTCTATCATTACTAAAATTTTATGTAGATCTTCATCCACCTTGACACTTGCACTTTCAACAATCCTTCTTAGCCTCTTGTTGTAACACCAGTACACTTTGATTTTTGCAGAATATCCAAGGAAGGTACCTTGATCTGAACTTGCATTGAACTTTCTTAAGTTTTATTTCACTAGTACAAAAACAATAATATATGACTAAATAAACTACTAAAAATTGCATATATATGACTAATTTTGGTCATGTGACCATTAGTAGTTTATTGCCGGTCATTTATAACGTGACCAAATTTATGACTAAACTATTTTAGTCATTTATCTAGTCATTGATTTAGTCATTGATTTGGTCATTGATTTGGTCATTTATTTAGTCATTTATTTAGTCATATATTTTAGTCATTAATTTTAGTCACGTGACTATTTTAGTGGTTTATTTGTAGTCATTTATAACACCACCAAATTTATGACTAAACTATTTTAGTCATTTATTTAGTCATTGATTTGGTCATTGATTTAGTCATTAATTTAGTCATTTATTTAGTCATGGTAGTGATTTGTTTAGTCATATATTTAGTGATTAATTTAGTCATTAATTTGATTGTTGTTAACTGGTCATTTATTTAGTCATAATTTAGTCATATATTTAGTCATTAATTTAGTCATATATTTAGTCATGTAAGTCATTACTTTAGTCATTACAAATCAAATCTAACTTAATTAATCCTCACAAATTAATGCATATAAACTTCAAGTATCATAGATATTCAAATGTTGAAGAAGCACCATGAAATGTAGACTAAAATTCTTGAACAAATATGATTGATCAAACACAAACACAAACAACATAGTATTTATGAGTGGAGAAAAAACCACTCTAAAAATTTACTTTATTAAACCTGATTGGCAAATCAAAATTTCATTGGTTACATTCAATGTCTCAGTGACACTGTACAACTTACTGACACTATATAAACATAATACTCCTATTTTCATATACTTATATTGTTTTCCCCTTCCTTAACTGCAGTCATTTTGGAAGGGCAGGGACCTCCTATAGGGGCTCGACCCATTTAATCCCCTTGCAAATCCACAACTTTCCCGCCGCTATTGGTTTCGGCTCCTCCAAACTCTTTCTCGCTGGTATTCACCTTTTACTTCTCCAATTTGGAGCTGCAACCTGAAAATAAGGTTTCAAAATTTGCACGTCAAAAACATATTTGGAAGTAGATTTTTATCAGATATTGTAGTTGCAAGTTCCACTAATTATAATAAAGATAAATAGTTTTACCTTTCTGCATCAACTAATGCAATTCTGATAACTTTTAGAGGATCAACAATGCTAGCCTTTATCATATCAACATACTCAACTGCAAGTTGCAACACAACATTAAACTTATTAATTAGACTCAACATCTAAGAAAGAAAAAAAAACTTCAAACATTATCAATTTAGTTTCCTCGTAGCTTTCCTCTAGCATATCTGGAACCTCTTTAGATGTTCCAACTCTCATCACTCCCATATAGGTAGAATTGTGTATGTCCATCAAACTATCATCTTTCCCATAGAGTTAGAGCTAAATTAATTTAGAAATCTTTTCTTGTTGAGCAATCCAATTCCCCTAGCAAGCCTAACATATAGACAACCTCCCTTACATTCAAAAATTTACTCAAGGATGTCATTTTTAGTCTCAGAAATCAAAATAACCTTATTGTTCATTTGTCAAAACTACATAGTTAATAGAAAAAAAATTCAATGGAAAAAGCATGAGGAAAAATAATCTACCTCTCTATTATTAGGGGTGATCAAATACTGCTTAAATCTACAATCAGAAACCCTCCTATGAGATACAACCAATCCTATCAGATTAAAAAACAAGAACTAAAACCTTCTTGGGAATCACAACAACAATACCTGAAATCAATCAATGGTCGAATGTAATTTTGTCCAAACATGTAGTAATCAAAAGGCTCTTGTATTGCTCTATGATAATTAGAAAATGTGAAAGGATCCTGAAATAAAGGAAGAAACAAAGAAATTATGCATTTGTTCAAATGAGTAAATATAGTGTAATGTGTTAATTGTTTTTTCTTTACATCATTTAGGAACTAAAGCATAAAAAATTACATAGAGAGGATTTGAAGCAACAAACCTCAAACTATAACATAATCCGATCAAAAGTTGTTGCCATGTTTGAAAGGACTATTTCTTTTGCATTGGGATTCCCACTCTCAAAAACCTGACAAAGGCAATCCAGATACATGACCATCGGAAAGATACAAAATTATCACATTAAAGAGAGGAAACAACAAACACTCTGTTAAAATTCCATTCCTACCTCAAAATCTACTGCTTTGCAAGAAAGAAAAGCATTTCAGGCAATTCCAAAGCAATAATTTCATATTTTTTTATTAAACATCAATATAAAAGAACTTTGTTTTGTTGCTCTTATGTCAAGGTGTTGCGGGTGGATCAAGATGAAGGGAAGAGCTTTTTAATGAGCTCTTAAGCACTCCTTATTCTCAAGCATTATTTGAGAGCAATTTTAATCTCATTCAGATCACTGAAAGATGAAAATGGACAATCTTTTTAATGTCAATGTAATTGAGGTTGAACTTTACTTAACTACTTTGTTTTATGGGTTAGTTTGATTGATATAGCAGAAATGAGGTTAAAGTTTTCACTAGAGACAACACCTGCCCAGAGGCCTCATGGAGTGCTTGGTATTTGGAGTCCTATAATTGACACTATTGGGAATATAGTCAAAATGTAGGTTAGTGCAACATCTCAATTCAACTTCCACATATGAATAATTCTGATCGAATTTATGGATCAATAGTTGTGATCTTAGATTGATTGTTTCAAGTCTTCATGTTAAATGGAAAGAAAACAAGTCAACATTTGAAGTTATGTTCCTGATCATTGCAACTCTTTGCTTTGTCAGATCCATCTTAGGAAAGTTGTTCACAGACACGTGTTCATGAGAAAAAGTGTTGTCTTACCATCAATTACCCACCGGATTTGGAGAGATTTGATACATAATCCCTTGCATTTGCTTTTTGGAGTAGATTTACTTGGTATGACAAGCTCAACATTGGCATCTCTGAGTAAAGGACTTGCCAAACTTTCCACAGATGGACAATTCCTTCAGTTGCGTATAAAATAGGTGAACATAAAAATTATATTTAAATTGAGGAAAAATCCACAGATTTGAGAAATATGAACATATTCATTGTCCTTATATGACATTTTTATGGATTTTTTGTAGGATTCTTCAAGGAAAATTACAGGAGTTGGTGATGGCATTTTACAAGGCACTGAGGCTTTAGCATAGGGTGTGGCATTTGGTTTCTCTGGAGTGTTAACTAAACCTTTGGAAAGTGCAAGAGAACATGGTGTTATTGGTTTTGTACATGGTCTTGGGAGAGCATTCTTGGGTATTATTGTTCAGCCTATGAGTGGAGTCTTGGACTTTGTTTCCTTGACTGTGCATGGTATTGGTGGAAGTTGTACATGTTTTCAGGTATTTGGAAACAAATCTGTTTCAAATAGGATCAGGATCTCACGTGCCATCCAAGAGTAGTGGAATTCTTTAAGAATATAATGAAAGGGAAACATCTGGGTAGGTCATTTCCCTTTTCACTTTTTACTTGGGAATTTTTACTTTCCTGTAGATTATTGTATTTATATTTTATCTATTTATGACAAGAATATCTGCGGAATATTTGTTAAGGTTTTGTAAATTGACCATTTGTAATAATTCTGAGGATACCAATATGATATAAACATTAATGACAATAACACCATGATTACTGATTTTGGAAATCTGGTTTGGTTCTCAGTGTTGACTTATGTAAGTATAGTCCAGTCCAAGTGTGTTTGGATGCAGATGCCAAATGTAGTTTTAGTCTAATTATTTGATTCACTATGATATATAAATGTATTTACAATAAGGATATCACACACACACACACATGTATGGCAATAAAACAATAGCTTTTAAATACTAATAAACATAAGTGAGTGAATTTGTTGAAATCAACAATCTTACAAGAAAGTTGTTAAAAAAATCAATATTTGGATCATCTATCCTCAAAAGTTTCACAGCCCAATTCAATAATTTCATCAGTTTTGTACTTGTTATCAGGGTTGAATGAGAATCTCTTCAAGAAATTAGTGCATGTCACCTTTATGCTTTAACCTGTAAATTAATGTGTTTCATGTATTTTTTTCTATAAATTGAGGTTTTGAATGGGCCGTCAGCTTGAGTTATTGGCATTAACAGGGCCCAGCTAGTGGGAACACAAACAGGGGGCCCCATTCCCTAACAACCAACAGTCCAAGTGCATGAGTAAAGTGGCCCACAAGCCCACCAACCCTGCAAGGGCTTGACACTAGGTGGGCGCTGAAACAACACCATCTAAACACCAACAAACCATGCCATTAATGAAAATGTGTTTCCATTCACATACTAGTGCTTTATTGATCTTCAAATTATCTGGACATATTAATGGACGAATTGCACTAGTTTCTTATGTATTGTTGAGCACTATTAAAGAGAGAACATTGATTTGTATGTTGTTGACTTTGCAGATGGTGCTTTACCTTGCAGAAGAAAGGAGACATTTTGGATGCACAAATATTTCAATGGAACCTTCAAAATTTGCATGGTGAGATTTATATGAGGAACATTTAGACTGCATCATCTTTTGAAATATTGTCATGCCAAGTTAAGGCACTTATAAAAGTGTTTGTTCCTATGTTTTCAGTGCCCATCATCAAATAAAATGCTTACAATACCATGTAAAATACTATGGAATGTTCCATGGGAAGAGTTTCTATCCTTGGAATTAGCAATGGGAAGCTACCAGAAGCCTGCTCATCTAATTTTTCATCTAAAAAGCTTTGAAAAGTCTAAATGCTTTGTTAGAGTTATAAAATCATTGGGAGAAAATGAAGAGGAATGGATAAGTCAAGCGACAATGATCTATTCTTTCATAGAGAACCTTTGGAAGAAAAATCAATCACTCAATAGACTCTCTGGTTTCCAGGTGAGGTCTATGTTCCATTTTATCTGAACCTAATATTCTATGAATCTCTTGTAATAATTAGGCATCCTTTTTTCTAAGGAAATAATAGGAGGGTGTAGTTGGGTAAAAAAAAAGACCTTTCCATTCTCTTTGGTGTTGGACATGCACACTGGACAGGCTATGAACTTGCACCAAAGCATAATGGTAGGGGAATTTTTGTTAGATGTTATAGTTGGATATGCTCTGGTAGACATATATGCAAGATGTGGAATCGTAGATAAAACACCTAAATTGTTTGACAGAATGCCTCAAAGAGATGTCATCTCATGGAATCACTAAAAATATTTGAATTAATGAAGCACTCTGGAACACATCCTAACATTCGATTTTCAATGGAATCAAGGAGGTTATTTAAACTTTTACACCCTTCTATGTTCAAGTGTTGTAGCTGTGACAGGTTGCCAATGAATCAAGGAGGCTATTTAAATCTATACACCCTACCATGTTCAAGTGATGCAGCTATGACAGGTTTCCAATGGAATCAGGGAGCTTATTTAAGCGTCCACACCCTTCTATGTTCAAGTGTTGCAGCTATGACGGGTTGCCAAACGAATCAGGGAGCTTATTTAAACGTCCACACCCTTTTATGTTCAAGTGTTGCAGCTGTGACAAGTTGCTAATGGAATCAAGGAGGTTATTTAATTAGGGAGCTTATTTACATGTCCACACCCTTCTATGTTCAAGTGTTGTGTTGCAGTTGTGACAGGTTGCTAATGAAATCAAGGAGATTATTCAAATTGTGACAATATTTTATTTTTAAGTGTTGCAGTTGTGTTAGATTGTCAACAGAATCAAGGAGGTTATTTAAACCTTTAAAATTTTCTATTATATTCAAGTGTTGCAGCTGTGAGAGGTTGAAAATGGAATTGGAGAGGTTATTTAAACCTCTGCAACTTTCTATTTTCAAGTGTTGCAGATGTGATAGGTTGCCAATGGAATCAGGAAGGTTATTTAAACCTCTACAGTCTTCTATGTTCAAGTGTTGCAGCTGTGACATGTTGCCAATAGAATCAGGGGGGTTATTTAAACCTTTACACATTTCTATGTTCAAGTGCTATAGTTGTGACAAGTTGCCAATGGAATGAGGGAGGTTATTTAAATCTATACACCCTACCATGTTCAAGTGTTACAGTTGTGACAGGTTGCCAATGGAATTAGGAAGGTTATTTAAATGTTCACACCCTTCTATGTTCAAGGTTGCAGCTGTGACAGGTTGCCAATGGAATCAAGGAGAATAATTATTTAGTATTTATTGAATCAGTAATTTGATTCGTAGTCACTCAGCCTATAAACTTAGATTGGATAAATCTTCTAGGATTGTAAAATACAGTCAACCCCCACTTTGTCCTATTGATTCCTTAGATCCTATGTGACATCAACACTATTTCCAAAGCTAAATGCATCTTTATCCCTATCATTTAATTCAATAATTTTATATCAATTATCGAATCCTAAATAAATTTGTGAATTTGTAAATCTAAATTAAATGCAAGCAATTTAATTGAGCTTAATTTACCAAACGCAGAAAAAAACTTGCGATTTCAATTTCGATTTTAAAACACTAAAAAGGTTTAAAAGAAAAATATACCTAAATCCCAAAACACCATTCTTCAAAAAAAAACACCCAATTATCATTTCAGACTTGAGATGGGAATTTAGAGTTTAGTTTTTAATCAATGAGAATGAAAACCTCACTTGAAATTTGAATGCACTTTTTTGACTGGAGCCCAAATTTTGTGCAATTGTAAGCTTCCAATGCAGCTATTTCTGCACTAAGTAATACTTATTGATATGAAAAAAGAACCTGAAAAAGAGTAAAAATTTCACTTAAACGAAGTGCTAAAGTCAATAAATTTAAAAGCATATAAATTAAGGAAAAGCTACTTATGAGTTCTCTAAATTCAGTTTTATGCATGCTTTCTAATATTATTTTACAAACTTATGTGTTTTTTAAAGTTTGGAAATTTTGCCCTATTTTTCCCAACTCCAATTCAATTTCAGGCCTGGCAAGTTTTTCCCAGGTTTGATTTTTTGAACCATGGTCCAAATCTCTGACACTACATTGGTTAGAAAAATATATTTATCCTTCTTCAGTTGTGTCTCAATTCAGAACTCCTGTAAATGTGTTTACTAAAAAAGAGGAGAATATAATGAATTGTAATTCTAAAATGGTTCCTTGCAAATCAAGAATATGAATACTGCTAATTTATGGTTCATGAAATAGCATTATGACAACAAATCAGATTTTCTAGTGATCTTATTCATTGCATGCAAAGGTTAAACTGGAATGGAATATTTATGTCTCAGTGAATTCTAGGACATCTTTTTGGAAACAGTAATGACTTTTCTCCCATGAATATGAGAGGAAAGACATAGAAAACAACTAAAATGAGATTATCTGAGACATGATATGGGACATGTAGAAAGTATGTCTAATGTAAAAAAGTAAAGCTAAATGTTGTTTTTTAGGTCAAGGCTAACATAAACACTTTAATTTGGTCCATAACTTACATGGAAGCGTGATTTCTTTTTATTTTCCTTATACTTTTTCTAAACTTTGTATCCTGGTGTTTTTGCCTTTAGAAAATTGAATCTGTTGTGTTCTTCAGAATATAACCCCGCCCTGGATAGTATTGTAGCAATTGATTGCAAACTAGGTGACATAAGCAAGAGTCAGTAAGACTCAAGACAAAAATTACAGATCCCATCTCTTTGCCTTGTTTGAGAACTACAAGCTTGCCACCTTGACTCAATTTAGGTGAGTTTATAAGATGGGATGACCCTATAGACTGTGTAGCCTTAACAATGGATGCATTTGTATCAATTGAACGAAATGATTTTGCCTTCGACTTCTCAAAAGGACTAAGCCCCTGCAAATTGAGAAAGTGAATTAAAAACATAATGAAAATTGGAGAAAAGTAACACCTCTCAAGATCGTCATTAATAAAAAATAGATAGCACTCACAATTAGACGAAATAAAGTGCAAATGCTAAATCTAGACAATTAAAACAAGGATCTTTGAAACCCATGGAAAAACAGCAGTGTCAAGCATTAAACGTGTGAAGAAATAAGAAGACTTCCTGATAAATACTTTCTCAACTAGTTAAAAAATGAAGTTTCAGATATGAACACAGCTCTGTTTGTGGCTTCATCATTATTGAAACCAAATTCAAGTCAACACCATACAAAAAACACACATACCATCAAATAAATTACCATAATACACTTTTGTTCACTATATCATTAAACATAAGTATAACAAAATAGAAACTCCATCTTATTGTGTAAACATTGACTTATACATGGAATAACAAAGACGGCTAGAAGTCCTTGATACTTCAGAATGAAGATTCTTGTGTAGACATTTGCAAAATATTTTCTGTGGAGCCTAAGCAAAAAAATTTATCCATGGGTTACCCAGAAGACCTTTGGCAAAATATTACTTTGTTCAATGGGTTATTATGATTTATTTTACTCCATTCTCCATACTATGAAACAATTGGAATGCTTAAAACTTGCACTTCATAGCTACAGATGCCCCATGCTAACCACAAAAGACTCCCCACTCACACTCTTTTCATTCTTGCTATTTCAAAGTTAAACATATTCAAATCCAATTTTTTTTCGACTTTCCATTTCAAAGTATCAAACCATTGTCTGTCATCAGCTCATCAAAAATATAGTAATCTTCTCTTCAAATCTCAAAGCACTCAATAGAATTTAAATTTTTTTCAAAACTAAAATATTCGTATTTGGTAAACCAAAGTCAAAGTCTACATGATCAATTAAACAAGTTTGAAATTAATCTGGAGAATATATTTTCTGTTTGTTTTGCTTTGAATAAGTACAAAATTTTCACACCTCATATTTCATATTTCTACAGTATTTACTAATCTACTTGGTAGATGTGTAATGTTCCTGCTTAGATTTAATATAAATGTTTTTTGGACAAATTTAAATATAAATTATCAGGCCTTAATAGAACCTAAATATTTTAATGCAGCTTTTTTAACTAATTTTTTTTTTTAACTAATGCTTTTCTCAAAATTTCAATTTAGTTTTAAGAATTTTTCTAAACAAGTTTTATTAAATTTCACTACACATAATTTTTAAATTTTCTTTAGAAGAAAAATCTACAGCTTTTGAAAAATATCAAAACATATGTTTTTTTGTTGATTGTTTGTCAAGAATGTCTCCTCTTTTGAGGAATGTCTCTCTCATTTTGGATGGGGAAGGAGAGAAAAGTTATTGAACACACCCTATTAAAGTGTTTCATCTATTTGTTTTGGAATAGATACTTACAGCGTTGGAACAAAGGACCTCATCTTATTGGAGGCACCTTGTCGGTGATGCATAGGAAACCCCAAGTCTCAATTGAAGTATCATATTAATAAATCAAAAAAATGTACATCATATTATCAAATTTGGAAAAAGGAAAAGGGACAGAAATTTCCTATTAAGTGAAGGAGCCAATACCAAGTGCATAGGATAACAATAAGTTTTTATGACATTAGAGTAGCAACGAGAGCTGCAAAATAGCAGTCTAAAATAGAACATCATAATATGTTTTGATTCAATTTCGTTTTTTTACTAAAGTATTTATAAATTTTGGAATATAATTTTTTTATACTTTAGTAAATTTTGGAATATAATTTTTTTAAGTGGAAAAGAAAAAGGAAAGAGCTCTTACACTGCCTGTGCATATATACACACATTAAATTGGTTAATGCTCTACTCGTGCATACATACATACACATTAAATTGGTTAATGCTCTTATAATATCATGAGCTTAATATCTAAAATAGAATGTATGACATAACAACATCAAGGTTGTAATATTCTCTGCGTGACTTAAGGCATCATTGGCATCGACCAATTTTGGTTTGAATTTTGGAACTTTAATTTTATTTTAAATTTTGTTGTGCTTGGATTAATCTTGTGTTAGTGGTGGCTGAGGTAGTTAGAGTTTTGGTGGAACATCAAGCTCTTGTATTGGAGTATTGGATAGAAACGTTGGGGAAAAATTAAAGAAAAGAAAAAAGGAATCTGCCAATGCTTTTCTTTAATGTATGAGTGGTTGCTGGAAGGAGAAAAAAAGGAAAAAAAGACGGTTACAGAAAGCAAGAACCTGCACCAGGAAAGTCTTCTTTGCTTATGCAGGTGTATCCAAAAACATCATCTCATAATTATCCCAGTTATTTTCTAAGAGGATGGATAAATTAACATAAATTGGCAAGAATTACAAAAACTGGCCACTAAATTCTACAAGTTATATATAAATAAACAAGGCTTCAAACAATGGATGGCTAAATTTTAGAAAAACATAAATGAACATGAATCCAGTTGTTAACCTTTTTCTAGAACCAGCTAGAGTCAAACTTAGGCAACTACCCTTTAAATTTTTTATTGGTGTTGAAATGACAGAGAGATTGGCCTTCTATGGTGTTTCTGGTAACTTGGTTACTTATCTCACCAATGTCATGCAACAGAACACTGCTATTGCTGCAAAGAATTTCAATGTTTGGTATGGTGTTGCATCTATGCTTCCCCTCCTTAGAGCTTTTTTTTTAGATTCCTATTTGGGACAGTACTGGAACATTCTTTTCTCATCTCTCATCTATCTGCTGGTCAGTATTTTTTAAACCAATATCCTCTTTAAAATACATTGTGCTTAAACTTTTTGATAATCCATATTCAAAATTGATAATTGTTACTATCTAAACTTAAATGATTTTTAAGACTTACTAAAATTTTGGACATGATTTCATCTTACTGATTAGATTGATACAAAATCTCCTGCACAGTTTTATGAATAGCTTTTTCTTCATCTATAAACTGTAAAAACTTTATATTCATTTCTCCTCTTATTTTTTTCAACTAGTCTAGTTTGCTAATAATTTTGTTTTGCTTTTCAATGATGAATCATGGAGTTCGACCTAAAACATGGAGAATAAACTCACACAGTCAAATCCAGAATCAATTCATGTTAACTTTATATTCTCTAAACAATTTTCTAACTTTACTAAAATTTTGGCTATTTATGCATATCTGAGAATTTCTATACACCTGTGCTTTGAACTTAACATGGGTATTAATAAGTGACTGATAGAGTTAAAGCCCTCTGTCTCACCACCTAAAAATCATTTTGAATATATCTACACAGTGTATGTGTACCAATTCTCAGTCTTTACCCCAAAGCAAGTACCTGTACTACAAATTATATCATAGAAATTTGTACCATTCATGGTCTTTTGGTTAATGTCCATAACTAGACCACTCTAGTTAAATGATATAAAAGTAATAAATAGTTGTCAAAATTTTATCTAGCTGAATGGTATAATGTTTAATGATAAGTCAAGTGGACATCATAAATATTTCAATCAGTTTTTGTGTTTGAAATGACAAATAATTCAAAGAAAAGAAGACATAATTTATGTTCTCTAGTTGCATGGGTTGATCTGATTAACACTTTCAGCTTATCTGCCATTTTTTAGTCCACCCCCATGTGGCTACACATCATATTCCTATCCCAAACCTGCAACTTTTCAGGTGGTTTCAATTTAGGCAAACCTCCTTTCTACCTGTTAAACTGTAGCTGACTACTGCTCATGCAATTTGGAAGAGTTCATAAGAAGCTACATTTCTATTTAGTTTTAGGCTTGACATTTTTAAAATGTATTTGACAAACTTAATGAAAATACTCCTAAGGACATTCAGTGTTGTTTTGTAGGTTTCTGGACAAAGCTACAATTGCAATTGATTTGGACCATGAGCACAAAACAAATGTTGATTGGAGACTATGCACAACCATACAGGTTGAAGAGGTCAAGCTTGTTCTAAGATTGATTCCCATTTGGGTGACTTGTTTGATTTATGGTGCTACTTGTGCACAAATGCCAACATTCTTTACAAAATAGGGCAGCACAATGGATAGAAGGATCATTGGAGAATTTAAAATCCCCCCTGCAAACTTGCAAACCTTTATTAGTTTGTCTGTTCTAGTGCTTGTTCCTATGTATGATCGAATCGTTGTTCCATTTGCCAAAAGCATAACAGGAAATGAACGTGGTATAACACTGCTACAAAGGATAGGTGTTGGTATGTTTATTTCTGTCATTTCTATGATTGTTGCAGCAATGACAGAAATGAAAAGGCTCCAAGCAGTGAAGGAATACTTATTTCCATCCCATATTCATATTTGATATCTCAAAGTACATCCTATTTGGTGTTTCAGATGTGTTCACATATTTAGGCTTGCAAGAGTACTTTTATGATCAGATGCCTGATACAATGACAAGCTTGGGGGTTGCCTTATATTTGAGTATTTTTGGAGTTCGTAGCTTCCTTAGCAGCATTCTTATTTCTATTATTGAGGAACTGAGTAGCAGAGTTATGGGACAAAACTGGTTTGCAAACAACTTAAACAGAGCTCATTTGCACTACTTGTACTGGCTTCTAGCTGCACTAAATTCACTATTCTTATGTATCTATCTCTATTTTGCCAGAACCTTCATTTACAAGCAAGAAGAAAGAAATGTTTGGAAAGACGAAGAGATAGCCTGACCATTAAACACCACTTATAGCTATGATGACCTCTTCAATGTTGTCAAATATGGATATATATGTTGTTGTTCATATAACACCCATTTGACATATAACACCCATCTGAAAACATTCTAGCCTCTGTTCAGAACTACATGTATAGAACATGAAGATGCCATACTCCAAGAAATGAAGAAGACACTTTACTTTTATTTCAAATCATCATTCAATGAACTTTTGTATTGTATGCATCAGAAAAAGAAAGCATAAGAGTTCAGACCTATAGATCATCAACTAGCATAAAAAATGGATTAATCAGATTAATGAGGGTTGTCTTTGCAAGACAATCTTCAAGAATCGAGGGTAGATTCCCTATCTATCTAAGGATAACCCTAAATCTATTTGTGTTGTTTTGACCATAGAAATATATTTTTTCCTTTGTATCTGCGATTAAGCATCATGTGATGAAGATTTGGTAACTCAACAGAAAAATGATTTAAAAAACTTTAATCCTACTTTTGAGTTGAAATTTGTGACAATTGACAAACACGGAAGGTCGTATCTAGCCTAAATACCCCAAGATTTTCCCATAAAAATCCCCGGCAATATTAAATATCTTCTACTAATTCAGGGTTAGACCAAGATTAGATCAAAACTACCCGATGCTTAAATATACTATTTAATAATTGTCTAAATATCTTACAGAAATATGTTCTCCTATTCTGTGATACGCTCACTTTGGATTCTGGGGCCTAACAATTAGGGAAAAGATCAATACTGAAATACGTAGAGATTTTCCATGCTAAATACGCTTTGCCTGATAAGCCACTCGAAAATATCTGTCAATTTGCCCATCGAACTGGGGAGTGATGGAATCAATAGTTTCAACAAAGAAAGCACCATACCCAAAGGTTAAAACCTCCAAAAAGCCTTCACACAAAATAGCAAAGAAATAAAAACCCACAAAATTCTGCACAAATTTATAGTGGAGAAAACAATGGCAAGTGATTTACCTCAAGATTCTACACAAATTTGAGATGATCTCGATCTCCTTCACTTGTTGCTAAACGAAAGCTTTTCAGGACCAATGGGCACGATAGAATAATTCTCGAATGAGACAATTCACATCTCCTTTCTGCATATATATAAGGATCAGGCATGCGAAAGGATAAGTCCAGTGAACTCCAATTTCTCAGGTGTGAAAGCCTCTGAACTCAAGTTTTCAGTTGTCATTTTCCAGGCGTTAAGAATGAACGACGGGAATGTATATCAAAATCATCCAAATTCAAGAAATTGAAAAGCAATAATAAAAAGGAAAAGAAAGGAAAAACCGAGTAAAATAATAACCCAGCTGCAATGTAGACCAATTAATTTACCCAAATCGATAAATATAATAAATCCAATGAAAAAAATTGTGGAGATTGTTAGCTCAAGCCCAATTCATCTCAAATCCCGATCTAAGATTCCAAACCCAAATAAAATGAAACCCTAATTTCCTTGTTTATAGAAACTACAAATCATAGATTCCCAAATCCATCAAACAAAAAGAAAGAAAACTAGGAATTCATAGAATTAATCAAACCTTGAATTTTGTGTTTCAAAGCAAGAGCCATAGGTCAGGGTATGGACATTCATCAACGCATATTGGAAGTTGGAAACAAAGAACATAAATAATATGCAAATGGTATGAAAGAAATTGCAGTACCATCTGAAGCTTGCTATGTCTCTGTAGTTCCTTGAGAAGCGCATTGATGTGTTAAGGTTATTTTGGACATTTGAACTTAACTCTCAGCCACAAGCCATCAACAATCTTCATATACCTTTCAGATCTTCATGTATCAGGATTGATTTGGATTTATTTGACAATAAACAGCTACCTCAAAATTGTTTTCTGGCAGTCGTGAACAGGTTTACGAGGTGCGTGAGACAAGTTTGCTAGTATTTTTTGCACTCGCAAATGGTAAAGCCTATCGGCTAAAAATGAAAATTATGGCGGGAAGTCTAAAAATTATGGGGGGAGTCTGAAAATTATGGCCAAGATTTGCCTGCCCACTATGCCCGGCCACTAGGGTACAAAATTAAATAAATAGATATTATTAAATATATTATACAATATTATATAATATTAAATACTATATAATATAATATTATATAATAGATATTATATATATAATATTAAATATATTATAATATTATATTTATTTATTTTTTATCGGTGATCGCTTTTGACTGGAGATTTGAACTAGTGAGGCCACAATTTATGGGAGATCTCATCCCCATGTTTGTCTGGTATTAACACCATTTCGTTCACCTTCGTCATTTTCTACCTCCTACCACCATCCATCAATATTTCTATTCTTCTTCTTATCTTCTGTTTCTTCGCTTCCTCCACAAGCTCACCCCTCCTTCCTATCTCCTTTCCTTTTGTCCTTCGCTTCCTCCTCGGGTCTGTGCCTTATCTTCTACACATACTTCATCACCTCTATTTCTCTCTTCACTTCTTGTCTCTCCACCTCGGTTCTTCCTTATCTCTCCACCACCCGTCCATCCTCCAATTGGCATCTCCATGCACTATGACCTTCAGCCTTTCAATGAAGCTCCCAGCAACCACTAGCTGACACTCCCCTCGACTTCCACTTCCTCCGCTACTCCTTCCTCCATCACCCCTCCTCTACCTCCTTCCATCCTTCTTCATCCTTCCTTCCTTCTTCTTCTTCTTCCTCCTTCTCCTACCTCCGTCACCCCTTCCTACTTCTTTCTTCTCTGCCTCCTTCCTTCTATCTTCCTCTGTCACCCCTCCTTTCCTCCTTCCTCCTGTCTCTTCCTTCCTCTATGTCTGCTACACTCCTTCGTCATCTCTCCTACACTCCTCCTAACTGTGCTTCCTTTACTCCTCTAGCTCATCCTTCATTTTGCTAGTTCTTGCCACATCCTCCCTTCTGGCTTGCACACCTCTCTTCACCTTCGCTATCGGGCAATCCTCCAACCACCATACACCATACTTCTGTAGGTTCATGACTCCCACCACACTCCCTGACACCAGTTCCTCGTTCTTGCTGTGGGTACCATATGGCTTGAACGCCACCACCAATGACTGGGACCTTGTACTTCCGACTGCCAGCAGAGAGCCTTCCTTCTACCTGCGATGGGAGATGATTGAACTTGTGATGCCCTATCAACAGGGCTCGTGACTTACCATCACGCTGCAGGGTGAACCCTATAATATTATATTATTATATAATATTAAATACATTATAATATAAATATAATATTATGATATTAATAATATATTATTATTGTATTATATTATAATACCACCACTCCCTCAATTCAATTTTTTTTTGTGAATTATCCACTTTAATTGAGAATTTAGTCATCTTTATCAAACTGGCTTCAAATCATAGTTAAAAACATTAATGATTCATTAACATAATGAGTAATCAAAGTTAAAGAATGTAAATGTTAAAAAAAATTATAAAATATGTGAAGGCCTTAAGATTGCACCGAGAGGCAATGTCTTTCACGCAATAGGTATTTTTGGTGCACCAAGCAACCTAGGTGGCCAAATGGCCCGCTTAGGTAGGGATCCCATGAGGGGGGCTTAATCTCTATGGAATATGATCAAATTTGAAAAAAAAATAGAGAAGTAATAATCATTTATTTAGTCAGTTTTATTTGTCTGATATTAGTCATTTATTTAGTCATTTTTATTTGTCTGATATTAGTCATTTAGTTGTGATTTTACCCGATAACCAAATTAGTCACATATAGATGACCAAATTAGTCATTTATTTTCAATATTCTACTAGTGTTAGTCACATGACTAAATTTTTTAGTCACATGACTAAAATTTTTAGTCACATAGTCATTTATTTGTAAAATTCTACTAGTGTTTATCTCTCCTGATATAGCATTTGCTTCCAAACACTCTAAAATAATTAATAGTAGGAGTCCTTCCATACCATAACTCATAGGGAGTCTTTGAATTATTTTCTTTTTCTTGTTCTTTGTTAAGTATGTAGACTACATTATGAATTGCTTCTCTCCAATAGACTTCTGATAGGTTTTCTTCTTTCAACATAGTTATTGTTGCTTCTTGAGCAATCCTATTCTTCCTTTCAACTAGTCCATTCTTCTGAGGATTCCTAGGGGTTGGAAAATGCCTCTTCATTCCTTGAACTTCATAGAAACTGTTAAACTCATTAGAGGTGAACTCTCCACCTTTTTCAAATCTCAAACATTTAATTTTCATATCCATTTCATCCTCAACCATAGCTTTAAATTCCTTAAACTTATCTAGAGCTTTTGATTTTTTTTTAGAAAAGTAACCCAAGTCATTCTAGAATAATCATCAATTAATAGAATGAAATACCTGTCACCTTGAAAAATTCTTGTTCTTGTAGGTCCACAAAGTTCTTTATGCACCAACTCCAAAGGAATGGTAGAAGATTATTCTTTGAATTTGAAACTCTTTCTAGCTTTCTTTCCAATCCGGCATTCCTTACGAATAACATTAATAGGCTTTGTAATCTTTGGTAGATCTCTCACGACTTGAATTGAACTTATCCTCACTAGGCTATCAAAATTGATGTGACACATTTTTCTATGCCATATCAAAATTTCATTAATCTAAGTCATAAAACACATACCATTAGCACCTTTAAGCTAATAAATATTTCCATATGTCCTTCCTGTAGCAACCACAATTTTGGAACATTTTATAATCTCACAACCATCATCCTAAAACACAAGGTTATATCCTTTGCTACACATTTTTCCTACACTCAAAAGGTTATATCATAGACCCTTAAGATAAAAAACATTTGTATTATACTTTCCATCAAAACTAATTGAACCTTTTTCACATATCTTAGCAGATGTATCATCACCAAACTTAACTAAACCACCTTTAAACTTTTCAAGCTTAACAAACTCACTCTTATCACCTGTCATGTGATATGAGCATCCATTGCCAATGATCCAATTCTTTTTTTCTTACCTAGCATGAAGAGCAGTCACCATTGCTCTTGTTCCCAGAGTACTTTCCTTCATGCATCTCTCAGAGTTAGAAAAATTAGTTTTATCATTTAGAGGCATGAGCATGCATTCATTATCCTCATAATTAGGGTAATCAGATTCATCTTCAAATATACTAGCATCTTGTTTAACATAATAGTTTTTCTTAACTGATTTACCTTTGTTCTCCTTATATTTATCTTTTGAAGCTTTGATAGGACATCTTGAAGCATAATGACCAATATTTCCACAATTGAAACATTTGAAAGGTAACTTACCTCAGTATTTTCTAGTACCCTTTTTCAATCTTCTCACAAAATTTTCTTCTACATTATCAACATCATCCAGATAAGATTCGTCATTCTTTTTAGTTTTTCCAACTATAAAAGCAATCTTTTTTCTTGAATCATTTGGACCAAATTCTCTCAATTCAAAAGCAGTTAAAGTACCAAGTAACTGATGTATAGAATAATTATTTATATTTTGAAATTCCTCAATAGTAAAATCCTTATGACTATAGGATTGAGGTAGAGTTCTCACTACCTTCTTTACCACCTCATCATCTTCAAGATTTCCACCAGGGCCTCTGATGGAATTGCAACTTCATCCATTTTTCGCATGTAGCTAGTAATATCTTCATCCTTTCACATATGTAGGGTTTCAAACTTGATCTTTAGGTTTTGCATCTTTTCTTTCTTTACCTTATCATCTCCTTCATAAATACTTTCCAAATTTCTCCATATCTCAATAGCAGTTTTAAGATTCATAAATTTCACATGTTCAGTATTAGAAAGACCACTCAAAAGAGCATACCTTGCTTTTCCATTGTTCTCATAGGCCTTGATCTCATCATCAATGCTTAGACCATTTCTAGGCATAGTATATCCAGATTCAACAGACTTCCAAACTCTAAACCCTAGAAGCAAGGAAACCTTCCATCTTGGTCTTCAAGAATGCATAATCAGATCCATCAAACAAAGGATCCTCCTTGTGTGCCATCCTAGATCTACCTCAAGTGGTTAACCTTTCTTCCAAGGAACCTTTCTCTGATACCAATTTCTAAATGCACAAGACAACTGAGAGGGGGTGAATCATTTGTACATTAAAACATTAAAACCCTCTTTAACATTTAAATCTGTATTAGTCCTTAAACCCTTGACAACCACTTAAAACCTTATCATGCATTAGAAAAATGTAAACATGAGAAACAGTAATGCAAACACATCAAAACACATGATAACACCAGATTTGCATGGAAAACCAAAGAAGGGAAAAGCCATGGTGAGGATTAGCTCACAATATTAAGTAATTGCAACACTAAATACAATAGGCTCACTACCTAGAAGAAAGAAGGGCTCACTACCAGATTACAAAAAAGAAGAAAGAAGAATGTTATAATGAAAAATCCATCTCAAAGCATTAGAAAGATCCACCACATCATCACCAGTACATTCGTAGCCTCTCTAAAGAATGTAGACACCTTCTGCTCAATGCTTCTAGTAGTCTACCACATTAAATCTTGCACTACATTTCATAGTTTCACACTTCACAACTCTATACTTTGCATCACACACACCATACTTCAATTCTCCATCAACTCAACACTTATTTATACCATCCTCAGCCTTGAAATAATCTCCAAGGTTGGCTATGCACCTCAAATGTGCAAATTCAAATTAGATTGGCACTAAGCATTTATACGATGGAAAGGAATGAAAGCAGACCACACCACACCTTAACTTAGACCTAAAATCATACATATATTGCATGCCATGCTTCCAAAAACACTAAAGCCTTTACACAATTAGTGTAGACACCCAAGGTTGATGAAACCTATGTAAACACCATTAAACATTCAATTACATGCTTCCTTAGATCCAAAGATGACTCACAAACAACATACATCACTTGAAAACAATCTAGAATATTCCATAAGCACCCTAAAATCCAACAAATTCTTTTGTAACAACTTTCACTTGAAGAACATACTCATCCTATACACCCAATTAACTTTCCTCATACTGTAACACATGAATCAAACCTTGCAATGCACCAAACTTCGAGCAACTTAGACTGAAGATAGATATGAGAAATGTGAGAACACCCTCAGGTCCACAAGACCAAAAACCACACTGTAGAGAAATGCAGAGTAAAACCATTTCTCCTAGACACCACTGCAATACACTATTCACATTCTAGTAAATACAACTTTCTCTACACAATGATCCAAAACCTAAAAATCTAGATATAACACCTCTGAATACCTTTGATCATCATATCTGAACTGCATAAGTAGATCTTCAACATAGAAGAAATGTGAAGCAAAAATAGATGACTATTCTACTATATTGAACCACATTATTTTCTCTTTTCTTTAAATTTTCTCAAAGAACTTGGAAACCAAACACCACAAACACATTCTCATCATCTTCAACACTTCCTCATCACCACTAAACCACTATAGTAACTCAATCACATAAAAAAGGCTGAACATCTACCAACATAGGCTTATCAAAGAAACACTAGAGGTTGATACTAGTGACACTACTAATGACAACATAATGCATCTAACCAAACATCAATACAAACTTCCAACAATCTCTCCATAGACCTATTGATATCAATGCAATAACCAAGACCTATTGACATCAATGACAACACACATGTTACTCATACTTCCAACACCTTCATCATTCTTGAGTCACATAAAAAATATTTTAAAAATTAGGATATGCTTGATCATTACAAATTCACCATATTTCATCCACACCATCCATATAATCCACATCCTATTATCAGCAAAATGAATCCTTGGACCTAGTTTAAAGTTATCACCTGTTTATCTTTAAATAAAATCATCATATTGGTCCATCCTTTGGGACCTTTAAGCTATCTTAAGGCCCATTTTTTAATCTTTGGAAACTCTACAACAATTCATAGATTCCAAAATCAAAATCACATCAAACCATCCTAAGATCCAAGTGTGTAACTTATGCTTTAAATCCAAGTTTAGAAAACCCAATCCATATAGTCCACTTAATCATTATTTCCCATATTTGGGATCATTCCATTATCTTTCCAAATTTTCCATCCAAGTTCATTCCAAGTCATCCATTACACCACCTAAGGTTATCCTTCATTGTTAGGATTTGAATCCATTTTGATTAGTCACCACAAACCCAACAAGGTCACCAAGTCCATCCACATGCATCCTTTCCTACCTCAAATTTGAAACCAAGACCAATGCCTCCTACCACAAGACAAAGCACTAGACATGAAAATATGGAAGAAAATCATTGTTATAGTCAACCATTCATAGAAAGGTTTCCTTAGGATAAACTTCTCAACTTCCACATGATGACAATGAAACTAATGATGATGTTCCCAACCAAAATGAATATACCATTGATCCTAATACCATGATAGATTCAAAACATGAGTGTGATCTCATGAACAAATTTATTGAAATAAATAAAAATTCCATCCTTGGACAAGTTAGAGAATCGAGGTAAAAACTACCTCTTGGTTATGACCTCTCCAACATTGATCACATAGTTCATCTTGATCCTACTCATGAATAAATTCTAATTACAACCCATGAAGTCATTCATCCCACTGATGACCAAATCAACCTTCATTTATAACACAACATTCTTGCTAGAGGGAAAAAAACCCTTACCATTAGAGGCAATCCCTTATACTAAGGGTATATCCCACCTAAGGTATCCACATCCCTTCAAAATTAGCTTCAAAATGACATATCCATTAGTCATGTAGAACATACACCACAGAGAATGTAGTAATATTTAACCTAAAAACATTCTATATATTTTTACTTGATCCTTGTACATTTGGTATTTGGATATGGGGGTTTAGAGTTATAATAGTAGGCTATGCAAAGTAAGTAGCATGTATCAAATTCATTACCCCACCTGTTAGAGCTACTATGCTTCATGGTATAGATATTTATGCACTAAAATTTGAACCTCTCAATAATTTTTCCATAACTTATGCATCTTGAGTCTTACATCTAACATCCTTGATTGTTCTAAAAAGGAGTTTATTCCAAATATTGTCATATATAATGGATCATTCACAACAAAAAGATTAGGACCAGAAATCCTTTTCATCACCCCCAAGGTGATTTTATTCCAAAGGCATTCAACATTGGCTTTCCTTGTACAAACAACATAGTGGAATATGAAGCATCAATCTCCAATCTAAAAAAAGTAGTATAATGCCACATTCAACACTTACAAGTATTTGTATATTTACAGTTGGTAGTAAAACATGTCAATGATGAGTTCCTTACTAAGGATGGCACTCTTATGCATTATAAACACTTGACGGTCATTTTCTACCAATAATTCTTAGATATATCTTTTGAGAAAGTATCTCATATCAATAACAAATTTGTTGATGTAATGGAAACCATTGGATCTCTTTTAGATATTCTTGATGAAGTTCATGAGTAGCATTTCCTTATGAAACAACTCCTTATACATATTGATGATCTTCTAGATTATGATATGATGTTACATTTATGGTCCCCACACTCCCCACTATACTAGCAATTTTTCCTCTCTTGAAAACCAAACCATTCCTCCAGATATATCATCCACTAAACAAAAGTCCCTTATCTAATATTTATCTTGTTACACCCTCCTTTGTGGCATGCTCTATTATAAGGGTTATCATGGAACTTTTCTTAGATTTTTCAATTCAAATGAGGCCAACCTAGCACTTCACAAAGCAGACAATAGTGTTTGTGGTGCTCATATAAATGACATGGTCCTAGCCAAGAAGCTCCTTCGTATAGGATATGATTGGCCTACCATAGAATCAAATTCCTACCAATATGTAAAGAAATCCCTTGGTTTTCAAAAACATGGATATCTTATTCATGCACCCTCAAAAGCTCTCCAACTTATTACCACTACTTGGCCATTCTCTACATCAGGCCATTCGATCTCATTGGAAAGATTAATCCCATCTCCTCCAATGACCAAAAATTTATGATATTATCATTATTAATTATTTCACCAAGTGGATTGAAGCAGTTCTACTCACTTTCATCACTAACATCCAAATTTCTAAACACGTCCTTAATCATCTAATTTATCGTTTTGGTATTTCATCCACCATCATCACAAACAATGAAAAATCCTTTAAAAACTATGAAGTGAAATCCTATGCAATAAATTCCATCCTAAGCACAAGTGGTCCACCACTTATTGTCCCTAAGGAAATGGTCAAGTTGAGGTGTCCAACAAAACCATGATTAAAATCCTTAAGAAAAATTTCAAAGATGTTGGCCATGACTGGCACCTTCAACTTTATCCTACCCTTTGGGCCTACTGCACCAATATTCTCACTCCAACAAGTTTCACTTCTTATTCCCTTGTCTATGATGCCAAAGCAATCTCTCCAATAGGATTCAAGCTACCCTCATTGATTTTTTCTTTACATCACCTCATCTTAGAGGAGGATTACCAAGCAACATGCTTACATGAGCTATAACTCTTTGAGGAACATATCTCACTTCTCTTAATCACCTTAAAGTATACCAACATAGGTTGCATCATGGCTATAAAAAATTCCATTACACTAGAGAGTTTAAGGTTGGAGACCTTATCATTAAAGAAAATCAAAAGAAGACCTTTTAGGATAGAGAGAAGATAGGGAAGTTTGAGTGAAACTGGTTGGGTCCCTATGTCATCACTACCAAGTTTGGGTCTAGAGAAAACAAGCTAGCCACTCTTGAAGTCCATGAACTAGATTAACCCATGAACATTTTTCATCTCAAACACTTTTATGCTTAATCCATTTGCACCAATCTTTCCAAAAATTAAAAAATTAAAAAATATAGAAAAAAAAATTCCAAAAATAGTAAAGAGAAACAAATTTTTCCAATAGTGAAAACCACTCCTTGTGGCACCTTGGGCAAGTACCATGACAAAAACTTAAAAAATAAGTGTCACTTGTAGCAAAAAACCTCTCTAGTCTATGAGCATGCATCAATACATATTATCTTCATCATCACATTCCATCCATCCCATTGTTTGTCTCCTTCGCCTCAGATCATTTGCTCAAGTCCTTTAACCATACTTTATTTTCCCCCTCTCATCATACATCCCATCCCTTTCATTATCGTATCCAAATGAATTAACTATTCACATAATCTTCCTTCATATTCCAACCAACTACAACCCTCCATTCCCTCCATCCTAGGGAATCCTCTCAACCATCATCCTAGTTGATCTCACCATTAGATCTCAATCATCCATTTCCTCTTCCAAAATTCTATAAATGGGGACACATTTTCACTCATTTTCATAACCATCAACTTTGAGCTAATTACATGTCAAAATAAATAGCTTTTAAGCAAAGAATCGTCCACATACCAACTAACCATTAGAGAAAATCATTCAAAAATGGAGTCTTTGGTAACATTTGAGTTGATTGTTTGATGTTATGCTTTGTTTGCACTCTTTTGTTGAGCTCTATTTTATTTTTGTTTGGTTTGAAAAGGAAACTTGCATGCTTGTTTGTTTCTATTTTCTTTTCAAATGATTGGCATTACACATAGTATAAGTAGATTTTATGTAATTCATATATAAAATAATAAATTACATGTATATATAATATTTATTTTAATTTTCCAAAAAAATAAAAGGAAAGAAAACATATAATAGTAAAAATAATAATAAAATAAAATGATTCTATAATTTCAAGTGTTTTTTTCACTCCATAATAAAATAATTCTTAAATAGTTCTAAAGTAAAATAAAAAAAAGTAAATAAAACAACTAAAGAATAAATCTCTTGCCATTTTTTAGATAGATGTATTCAAGATATCTATATTGGTTATTTTCTCGTCTTGGATAATAGATCCCCATTTTAATATATTATTTATTCCTTAGATAATAGAGATCCAAAGTACAGACTGCTTTCAATATCGTGCCCATGTTCTTGCATGGAAGTATATATAGTGGCATGCCACACAAGTGTTCCAACATAGTGTAGGGCATGTTGTTTGGGTGAGAAGACATGATTGACATGGTATTAGGTAACATGAAGGTGCAAATTAAGAAATTTTGGTTTACTACATAATGCTATGAGAGCACATATGTGCATGATTGTAATGATCTTTTCTATGACTACCTAAATAGTAGGGCGATAATATATGAGAAACCTTGATAAATTTATAACCATTTTATCCCTTCTCCCTTGTTGGTGATTGGAGTCAATCACATTAGTGTACGCAAACCTTCAATCTTGAGATTGTGAACATTTATTTTGATTATTGATGAAATTTCTATTTTTCTTTTGAGGGCCAATAGTGATATTCTTATCTTTGTTTGTGATTATCTTAGCCACAACTTTTTAATATTGTTTTTACCAAATTAGTCTTGTGTTTGCATTGAATTTATTGTTGAGATTAAGCTCATTTATTTACATTCTTGATGCAATTGATATTTCTTTTACTTTGGTATTTTTGAAATTTGTGGTCATGTTGCACTTTCTTGCAATTTTAATGCAACTTCCTTTTGGTTTCCATAATATCTCACACTTAATATTTTTTATGCATTTTCCATTCTTTGTGAAATGAAGGAAAATAGGTGAGGTAGGTTTTGAATGGGGGTAATGTACCTATTTCCCTACTTTCATTAGGAAAAAGAGATCCCCTATGGAAATATTGACTTTCAACCCGTAGGTGAGTCAATCTTAATGGAGATCTTGTTGTTTTCCTTATGACTGTGGATGGGGTAAATCAACCTGAAATGCACTTTTGGAAGAAAAATGAAAAATACCAAATGAATGCAATTATGCAATGAAAAACATGAATAAATTTTTTAAAACTTTAATCTATCAGAATCAACAAAGTTCTAGCAGATCTAAGAAGGTTATGAATTTATACTTGTCACCAAAAGCAGTTGTTGAGTGTCCTCTCGAGACAGATTCACCCTAGGGTGAATGGGTCTTTCTACAGGGATCCAAAATCTATTTTCACAATCATCTGCTCCTAGATCTGCACTCCCGATTCCTTCAGATTTCACAGTAAAAAAGTTGAAATTAAATTCTACAAGTGATTTTTCGTGGCTTGACGACAATGTTGAAAATTTTGATAACTTTGCAAAATTGCACTTTTGATCAATCTCCAATCCTTCTTCACCCAAGATCTGCAAACACAAGAGAGGGAAGTTTTTTTTTTTTTTGGTGAATAGGGGTTTGCCTTGGTGTAATTAAACCTTGAAATGAAATGAAACATGAATGGAGGAATGATGAATGAATACTAGCTTGTTGCAACTCACCAAACCCTTGAATGGAGATCCTTGAAGGACTGAAATCTAACGCATCTCTCCAAGGTCTTCATCTTGCATGAAATGGATTGATTGGATGTTGATATTGATGCTTGAATCTTGACTTGAATTCTTGAAATGTACATCACAATGTTAGCTCCAAAAAAATGCATGAATGAAGATAACTTTGGCATGATGCTTGATATCTTGAATGTTGCAACAAATGATTGAGAAATCTGCTCTTGAACAACTGACAATAATATTAGCTCTTTTTAAGTTCACCTCTTGCTTCTAGATATTGAATTGATAAAAATACCTTGTATTTATTGGTAATTTTATAATTTCAAAAAAATTAAACATCAAAGGCCAACAATTGCAAATTAAATTTGAATCATGAAAATGTTGCTAAAAAAATATTAAAAATTGGGGTCCTAAACTTAAGGGGGGCCCATTCAGCCTTGGGTAAATGGGTCCTAGGCCCCAAACCTAGGACACACCAATTCCAAGGCAATTTAATTAATGCTTTCAATTGTTTAATACAAGTTTCCCTTTCGAAAAAATGATTAATTAGGCTTTTAAATGCATAATTGAGCCAATTAGAGGCTTAATTAAGTCCAATTTATTAAGGGACCCAAACATAGTGTGAAAATATAGAGTAAAATTTTCAACACTACATTTATCCCCCACTTTAGTGAGAGGATGAGCCCTACACTCAAACTCACACTAAAGTAGTCAAACAAGCATCAAGAGAGGTCTAATTGTAAAACTATTGGAAAGATAAGACAACAAAGGTCAAGGAGGATGATCAAGCCCCCAATATCTAAGATCTCATGGAAAACCAACAAAGGCACAAAGAGACACATTCCTATGTTAAATATGCAGCAACAAGACAAGATACACAAGCATACAATGCCAAAATTAATGAGAAGAGAAAGGGATGGATCAAGCCTTGACTATTTTCCCAATTGGTATGGATCAAGCCTTAGCTATTTGTCCAAAAAACATTCACAAGTGGAAACCCATTATCCACTATGCAGAAAAAATATACTTACATGAGCTAGTGAAATCCACTTTCCACTAGGTGAGCACCAAAAGGGTGGCTAATGGGAAAGTCATTCTAGGTCTGCAAGCTCCCATTGTAAACCATACCAAAATTATACCTCCTAATAACTTTGATAAGGTGCCACAAAAATGGTCACAAGGCTAGCAAGTTGTGTTATGCTAGGAACTCATGAAAAATGCTCCACTGGTAAGCAAGTTGTGTTATACTTGGTGGCCTTGAAAAGCACAAAGGCTCCACTGGAAAGCAAGTTGTGTTATACTTGGTGGCCTTGAAAAATATAAAGGCTCCATTGACAAGCAAGTTTTGTTATGCTTAGTGGACTTGATACATGCAATAGGATATTCAATGGGGTTTTTCTGAGTTCATGAAAGGTCTCACCTTGGGGAACATCATGCCTAATGTCTCCAAGAGAGGAATAGTCAAGGATAAAATATTCACAACTTAGGGAATGCAAGTTGTAGCATTACCACTAAGAGGAATGTCATATGCCAAGAAAGGTCGCACTCTTGAGGAACATCAAACCCAAAGTCACCACCAAGAAGGCACATCACATGAAGTAAGAAGACCACACTTTGAAGCGAACAATGAGAGGGGACGTGTATGCCCCCACTTTAAAGAAATTAATAAACACCATGTTGTGATAAATTAATTTAAAGTAGAACATGATAAATTCCAATACATGAGAGGTTTATTTAGAAAGCCCTATGAAAAACATATGTTTTTAAGTAGAACTACATCATGAAAGGATGGTTTTCCCCCATATGCAATCCTAAGACAACACATAAGGGATCCATGGATTTGGGGTCAACGTTTGTCGTTGTTGCAGTGATATAATCATGCTTGAAACCATCATCATTCCCCAAATAACTCATGGAACTACAAGCACAATGGAATAATGACACATAGAGAGAGAGAACAAAGGGAAGCTTTTGGGTCAACATGGAAGAGACTTGAATGTCTCGATGCCTTGCTTCATCCCCAAAAGGAAAACACAAGACAAAAGATAAATGGCTATGAAATATAGAAAAATGTAGATACAAATAGATGAATTTCACAATAGATCCGCTTCCTTTGTATCCTTGCACCAATGGAGTGACAAGGGTCATCCAAAGTAGGCTCACAAACATATAAAGACACGCCAAGAAACATTGTATGGGGGATCACATTATGCACATGCAATCACATGAAAAGAAGACAAAGAAAATAATAGTATGGTACATGAAATTCAACCTATAGTAGGTCATCCACATCCCAATCTTGTTCATCATATGCGGAAGGCAGACAACTAGCCAAAGGGACAACGACAAGTGTCAAACTATGACACATCTATCTAATTAACTTGCCCCCAATAACTGCAGGACAAGGATGAGTCAAGATGGATGATGAGAATATGATCCTTGCAATATAGAAATGATTTGCAGTAAATGTAAAACATGCAATAGTGGGGTATGTGCAGGATCATCATGGAAAAAATAGGCCCTTAAGTGGCGAAAAATTCAGAAAAATTAGAGTTAGGAAACTTGACGTAAAAATTTGAATAAGTTATCTATATTATTTCAAAAATATGTAAGAATAGAATCTGTAGTAAATTGAATGTAGTTTCTAAACTACTAGGTTTTTTTTTAAATCTATTTGGTGAAAATTTGAAATTTCAATGCAGTAGTACTTAAATTTCAGGGAAAAATAAGAAGTAGGTATATGTCTAACCACCCTAACCACAATAAAATGATATATTTTTTTATAAGATTTTAGATATAAGTAGAGGACTCATGTCCCAATGTGATGCATATTTTTGTGTAATTTTTTTCCAAGTAAATAGATAATTATGAATTTTTTATTACAACTTTTAAAAAATATAAAAGTTTGTATGTCTAACCACCTTAACTTGGTTAAAACTTCATGAAATTCATTTTTTTTTAATCCTATAGTATGTGAAGCATAGAATGTGATGCATGTTTCAGATCCAAAAAATGTGATACCATTTGAAAGCTATAGATGTTTTTCAATCAGCCTATCAATCAGGACTTTAGTCATAATTCAAATAGAAAATGAATAATATTATTTATTAAATTCAAACTAAAGCATAATTTATATTGGTGGAAAGCTAAGAATATCCTTTAAAAACCCTTTTCATTTCATCAATTTTAGGTAAAAAAAGAGTCATCAGCCACATACCCTACACATACCCATCATATCGCCACTTTTTGGCCCATCATGATCCTGCACATACCCAGTGAGTATGCAATGATCCTACAGCTATCACATGGCAAGGAGCAAAGTGCATGCATTTTAGTTAATTACATCAATAACATCATTTTCATGGATCAACCATTTTAAAAGATGACACTCATCAATAAGATGCCCAAGAGTTATATGAAATGCACAATAGTTCATGTTTGTACTCTTTCCCTTTTTGTTTTCTTTGATAGGTGGCAAGTAAATCAATCCTAGATAGAGGATTTGTTCCATTTTTTGTTCAATCTTTGTTCTAGTGTGTAAGAATGGAAATTCCTTGATCTTATATGGCTTAAATTTCTTACTTGTTTGGGAAATGTGTTGAGGTGTAGGTGGAGGAGAAGGATATAAGGTGACGGGCTATCATCCTTGTGAGGCATTAATTGGTCTCTTGATATGATCTTGTAAAAGAGAACACCATTTTCCTTTGGGAGATGTGCAAGGGGGGGAAGATCTTGTTATCCAACCCCTTGGTATTCTTAGATGGTATTTTCTCTAACAGTTTGCGAATTTCATGCTCATTAGTTATGTCACATCCTTGTTTATTTAAGATCTTAAAGCCTTGACCATAACTCTCTTCTAAGTTGATGGATGTATCAGTAACTCGATGAACATAATATAGAAGAGTATCATTATTGTCCTTGTTAACAAGTTCATTAATGGTTGATGGTTGAGGCTTGCTTTGTGGTTCAATTTTAGGACGTAAGAGGTTGAACATATCAAGTGATGAGATTATAGGTGGTGTTTGCATGGATGGATAAAAGGATGCATTGTTCTCAAGGTTGTGTAAGGAGTCTTGTATGAATTGTTGCATGCTATCATTTTGACCTAAGATTTCCACTTCACGGGGGAATTTTTTAGGAGATGAAGACTCATTAATAGGCTCAATTGCATTAGGTTCATCACCAAACACACAACTTGAAACATCTGCCAAAGATGTTAAGGTCCTCCATATATTACCCATACACATGTCCATGATGAAATTTTATGCAAAGTTTCAAATCAGATATATGAAGATTTTCTAATTTTTCAATGCAAGATATTGAAAATAATATATTGTTAATGCCAATTTTGATTTCAAATAATGCACTCAATTTGACCAATTTGAACCTAATACAAACAATTACAATTTTTTTTTATTTTTGAAACTAAAACCTAGAATTAACAATAGATCAAAATGAAGCAAACAGAGAAAAATCACTACCCAAAATTTTGAAACAACACCTGTATAGGGTCTAATTCACCCTAGGGCGAATGGGTCTTAGGTTAGGGGTTACAAAAATAAAGTTTGAATTTCTTGCTTAATGTTTGAATTTCCAGTTTTAGGTTGCAAATTGTGATTTTAGTGAGTGAATTTTCCAAATTTTGGTGTCTTAATGCAAATGAAATGAATGACAAGTGATGAACAAATTAACAATTTTTGAAATGCAATTTTGACTCAATTTGTGAATGTGAATGACCGAAAATACACTAATATGCAAGTACTATGCAAAATCAATGTAATATGCATGATATTTTTTGAATTTTTCATATTTTAAATGATGTAAAATGAAAACCTAAAACCCTAAATGAGATACAAACTAATGCAATTTTAACAACCCTAAATGAAATACGAACTAATGAAATTTAATGCAACCAATGCAAATCCTAAATCTAGGGTTTGAATGGACTCCAATTTCAAAAAAAATGATGTATAATGTCGGGTTCACCAAAATGAAATGAAGGAAAATAGGTGAGGTAGGTTTTGAATGTGGGTAATGTACCTATTTCCCTACTTTTATTAGGAAAAAAATATCCCCTAGGGAAATATTGACTTTCAACCCTTAGGTGAGTTAATCTTAATGGAGATCTTGATGTTTTCCTTATGACTTATAAGGATGGGGTAAATCAACTTGAAATGCACTCTTGGAAGAAAAATGAAAAATACCAAATAAATGCAATTAGGCAATGTAAAACATGAATCATTGATTTAAAACCTTATTTTATCAAAATCAAGAAAGTTCTAGCAAATCTGAGAGGGTTATGAATTTATGCACCTGTCACCAAAAGTAGTTGTTGAGTGTCTTCTTGGGAAAAATTTTCCCTAGGGTGAATGGGTCTTGCTATAGGGATCCAAAATCTGTTTTCACAGTCCTCTGCTCTTGGATATGCACTCCCAATTCCTCCATATTTCATAGTCAAAAATTCAAAATTAAATTCTACAAGTGAGTTTTCGTGGCTTGACGACAATGTTGACAACTTTGAAAAATTTGCAAAATTGCACTTTTGATCAATATTCAATCCTTCTTCACCCAAGATCTGCAAACACAAGAGAAGGAAAAAAAATTGGTGAATGGGGATTTGCCTTGGTCAAACCCTGTTTTGGTAATTAAACCTTGAAATGAAATGAAACATGAATGGAGGAATGATGAATAAACACTAGCTTGTTGCAACTCACCAAACCCTTGAATGGACATCCTTGAAGGACTGAAATCTAACTCATCTCTCCAAGGTCTTGATCTTGCATGAAATGGATTGATTGGATGTTGATCTTGATGCTTGAATCATGATTTGAATGCTTGAAACCTACATCACAATGTTAGCTCCAAAAACATGCATGAATGAAGATAACTTTGACATGATGCTTGAGATCTTGAATGTTGCAACAAATGACTGAGAAATATTCTCTTGAACACCTTTGACAATAATCTTAGCTCTTGTCAAGTCCACCTCTTGCTTCCAGATATTGAATTGATAAAAAGACCTTGTATTTATTGGTAATTTTCTAATTTTCAAAAAATTAAACATCAAAGGTCGACAATTGCAAATTGAATTTGAATCATGAAAATGCCACTAAAAACATATTTAAAATTGGGGTCCTAAACTTAAGGGGGGTCCATTCACCCTTGGGTAATGGGCCCTAGGCCCCAAACCTAGGACACACCAATTCCAAGGCAATTTAATTAATGCTTGCAATTGTTTAATACAAGTTTCCCTTTCAAAAAAATGGGATTAATTAGGCTTTTAAATGCATAATTGGGCCAATTAGAGGCTTAATTAAGTCCAATTTATTAAGGGACCCAAACATAGTGTGAAAATGTGAAGGAGTACATTTTCTAACACTACACTTTGGTATTATTGTAATTTCTTTAACGTCTCATAATGCATTTGTACTAGCGGTTGAGATTGAACCAATTGTAGATCATACACCATAGAGAATGTAGTAATATTTAACCTGAAAAAAATCTATATAGTTTGACTTGATCCTTTTACATTTGGTATTTGGATATCGGGGTTTAGAGTTATAATAGTAGGCTATGTAAAGTAAGTAGCATGTATCACATTCATTACCCCACCCATTAGAGCTACAATACTTCATAGTATAGATATTTATGCACTAACATTTGAGCCTCTCAATAATTTTTCTATAACTTATGCATAGCTTGAGTCTTACATCTAACATCCTTGATTGTGCGAAAAATGAGTTTCTTCCCAATATCACTACAGTAGAACAGGAAAATAGCACCTAAAATATGCCAGATTTTAGTGTATTTCAGTCCACGAATTGGGCGAGTTGGCCGGCGCTAAACTTGGCACAAACAGGCATGGTCATCTCGATGCCGACTTTTGTGCCAGACGTAACACCAGAGTTAGCATCGTGGTTAGCATCATAAAATCACAACGCCCCCGTTAGCACCTAAAATAGCGCTGGGAAATAACACTGAAAATAGCACCTCTGTTAATGACTAAAATAGCATCAGAAATAGCGCCTAAATTAGCGCCCAATTAGGCTTCCAGTTTTGCTTCTATGTCTACTCCCATTTTTGCTTCTAGTTTTGCTTATGGTTTTACTTCCAGGTTTGCTTCCGATTTTTCTTCTGATTTTGCTTCCGATTTTGCTTCCAGTTTTGCTTCTAGTATTGACTCCAGTTTTGCTTCCAAGTTTGCTTCCAGTTTTGCTTCCAGTTTTGCTTCCAGTTTTGCTTCCATTTTTGCTTTCAATTTTGCTTCCAAGTTTGCTTCCAATTTTTTTTCCAATTTTGCTTCCATGTTTGCTTCCATGTTTGCTTCCGGTTTTGCTTCCAATTTTGCTTCCAAGATTGCTTCTAGTTTGGCTTCCATTGTTGCTTCCTTTTTTGCTTCTAAAAATGCTTCTTTTTTTGCTTCCTTTTTTGCTTCTAAAAATGCTTCTTGTTTTGCTTCCTTTGATTAATTTAATATGTTTTATTTCAATTTAATTAGTTAAATGTATCATTCCTCTTAAATAACTCATATGATTATAGATTAAGTAATTTAATTATTTAACTCATATGATTAAATAACAAGAAAATTATTATTTTTTGGTCGATAAAACAAAAAATTTGTATTTCTTGTAAAGATAAAAAAGTACATCTATTGTTCAGTGTCATTACCCACCAAAATTCCAAAACAAACGACAAAACTAGAGGTACCTTAATGTGCAGAGTAAAACATTAAATAAATCTCATAACACTTGTAACTGTTTACCAGTAAAATCTTTACAAAAAATAACCACCATTAACAGTGTTCAGAGTTACATGCTTTAATACAACAAAAGCGGAGGGAGAATTCAAAATTAGACACAGACAAACACGACTAGTCTTAACGAGCTCCACCCAGACCCAACGGACGCTTGGCTATCTCCTTCAGAGGCTTCTGCTTCCATCGCTTCCCCGACTTCTTCTTCTGGCACTTCCTTTTCACTTCCAATCCCTGCATCTCTGCCTTTGCTTGTTCAATGAAGAGTTTGAGCGCCTTCCATCCCAAACACACTTTCTCACGGCAACGATCTTTGTATTTTCCTTTGGGCCAATGAATAAAGGGTTTGAGCCCCGGTCTCCCATAGAGCTCCTCAATTTCATCATCTACTAGTCCTTCAGAATAATCTAAACCTACACCCAGAACCGCCCATTTGAGAATGGACTCCATGCCTACCAGAAAATCTTCATGCACAATTTTCTGCATCACCATCCTCACCATTTCCACTGGTTCACCTAAATCCAAGCCCCACGCCATAGTTAAGGAGTAAATGTCCATGTTGGTCCGGTATCTGTGTTTTAGAGAGCCAAAATCCCTGCCACAAATCATTTTTGCACACTGCACTAGCCACTCGTCATCAACAAGAAAAAGGCCCTCCAGTCATTTTCTAGACGCCTCTCCATAAAACGGGCCCAAAGATCTTTGTGACCGGAAGGTGAAATTGGCTTCCATTTCTCCTAACAACCAGCATCGCCACCACCAAATTTTGTTGCAAAGTTTTTCTGAACCCTTTCCAAATGAAATTAACACATCTTAATTGAGGGATTACATTTAACACCATCTTGGATTTCCCACCTTTCTATTAATGAAGTACTACTTCACCACTGCCTGCCACCCCTACCTTTGCTTGTCATTTAAGGCATTGTCCTCTCCTGTGTTTTCACCTAAGTCCGCTAACTTAACACCTCTAAAATATTCCAACCTAAATTCCCCTGTTTCACCAAAATTTAAAGCCCATTTAGATAAGACGTCTGCTTCCACATTACCATCTCTTTTAATGTGGCTCACCGCAAAACTTTCAATTACGTTCAGGAGGTGCCAAGCATTAATTTTACTTTTCATCGCCACCTGAACTATTATTGTAACATGATTATCATCTATAATTAAAAAAAAGTGAGTCAAATATCTATAATTTAATTGAATTTGACAACATCCATCTTGAGCAGTAAATTAAAATCACCATACGTAATAAATATCCATCCAACAATCATCGACTGCTTTTAATATATATAAATTGACAAGTCAATACTGATAAGATCATCATCATATATAACTAAAATAAGTGAAATTCAAATATGCTAGTACATCAAAAACATGTCAAAATGATACATTTCCAACAGTCGACATAAGTGAAAATGATACATGTACAAATGATATAAATAAAATTGATAAATTATGTAACTCAAATTGATACAAGTCAAGATGATACATGTCCAAATGATATAGTGAAAAATTGAAAATGATACATGTCAATATGATACAACTCAATAATATAGTACTGTAGGCCATGAAAATGATACATATGATAGTAACCATGAAAAGAGTCATCATAATGATATATCAACAATGATCCATGACAGTCTATATGATCATGAATGTCACTAGTTACTATCACCAACTATCTCATCATCATCATCACCATTGTGATCATCATCATCATCATCATCATCATCATCATCATCATCATCGTTGTCGTCGTCGTCATCGTCGTCATCATCATTTTCATCAGCCTCGATGTCTTCCACATTTGCGTCATCATCATCCTTTGCCATGTGATCTGTACTAGCAAAACCAATATTTTGTGGATCTATATCATGTTGAGGATCATCTTGATCTTCTGGAAGACTTGTGTTATGCAAAAAAAAAAGCATTTAGAATGAAAAGTTATTACTTATTTCATGCAATAATTTACTTTTCTGTTATATATCTAATATTACAACATATGAGACGAAACCATAATCATATTACATCATATCAAAGTGCACATACCATAAGGAAATTTCAAATTCCCTAGCTAATACTTGAGATTGAGATTGTTAACCTTGAGAGAGTATGACTTGGGCAAAAGGCATTTGATATTGCTACTATTTTCAAAGACTTCAAGTGGGATGTACTCCGCATTGACACCATTCCTCAATCTTCACTTGATGGCATCAAGGAATGGCTGAACTCCATGGATATAAAGTATTATGAAAGAAGAATGAACTTGAACTGGCGTCCAATTTTGAAGAGTATTATTGATGATCCAGATAAATTTTTTGAAGATGGTGGTTGGGAACTTTTGAATATGGAAGCTAGTGATTATGATTCTAATAATTCAAAAGATTCAGATCAAGGATATGAACCCTCTGATGTAGAAGAGGAATCATAATCAGATTTCATGTAGCCACCATCAAGAGTGTTACAAGCCAACAAGATGGAGGGAATTCTTATATAAGGATAATTTTCAATGTTGTAGGTACCGACTTTAATACCAACTACAATGGCAACATTGAAATTCCCTAGCAGTATTTATGTTAAGGAAATTTCCTTTAGATGCAAGGATTCAAAGCACATCAACCATGTGGTACATATGATTAAATCCTAGAGATGATATGTAGCAATGAAAGAGTCTGAAAAGGCAGAGAGAGCTACATTGGTGACTCAGGAGAAACTTCAGCTTTCAAAAACAAAGACAATTAGGTTGGCAGACTTGTGGATCAGGCCAGCATTTGGTGGAAGAGGAAGAAAGATTACTAGAACTCTGGAGGCCCGCCATACTGGATTTCGGTATTCAACCATGAGAGTAGAAGAGAGAGTTGATATCATGTATCAAAACATTAAGCATGCATTCTTCCAGCCAATAGAGAAGGAGATGATTACTTTGCTTCATTTTCAGTTGCATAACCATATCATGACATGGGAACCAAGAAGATCAAGGATGTCCAGTTTTATGTGGAGGTAATGGATGTGGTCCAAACTTTAGGAGGGGCAAGAAGGTCAATGTATGATCTTGATGAAATTGAGGAAAAACAACAAGAGAGGGACAGGAAAAATAAAATCAATACAGAGTTTCAAGGATTTGTCAAAGCGAGTAAGAGAGCTATGGGAGTAGCCTCATCTAAAAGATTTTGAACTAGAGTTTGATATACCATTTAGAGAGCTTGGTTTTCACGGAGTTCCTTTCAAAGCCTCTACTTTTATTGTTCCTACAGTAAACTATTTGGTAGAGTTGGTGGAATTACCTTTCTTAGTAATCACTATTAGTGAGATTGAGATTGTTAACCTTGAGAGAGTATGACTTGGGAAAAAGGAATTTGATATGGCTATTATTTTCAAAGACTTCAAGCGGTATGTCCTCCACATTGATGCCATTCCCCAATCTTCACTTGATGGCATCAAGGAATGGTTGAACTCCATTGGATATAAAGTATTATGAAAGAAAAATGAACTTGAACTGGTGACCAATTTTGAAGAGTATTACTGATGATCTAGATAAATTTATTGAAGATGGTGGTTGGGAATTTTTGAATATGGAAGCTAGTGATTCTGATTCTAATAATTCAGAAGAGTCAGATCAAGGATATGAACCCTCTGATGTAGAAGAGGAATCAAAATTAGATTTCATGTAGCCACCATCAAGATGTTACAAGCCAACAAGATGGAGGGAATTCTTATATAAGGATAATTTTCAAATGTTGCGTACCGATTTAATGCCGAATACAATGGCAACATTGAAATTCCCTATTAGTATTTATGTTGAGGAAATTTCCTTTAGATGCGAGGATTCAAAGCACATCAACCACATGTGGTACAAATGATTAAATCCCAAAGGCGATCTATAGCAATGAAAGAGTTCTGAAAAGGAAGACAGAGCAACATTGGTGACTCAAGAGAAACTTCATCTTTCAAAAACAAAGTCAATTAGGCTAGCAGATGTGTGGATCAGGCCAACATTTGGTGGAAGAGGCAGAAAGATGACTAGAACTCTGGAGGCCCACCATGTTTGGATTTTGGTATTCAACCATGAAAGTAAGAGAGCGATATCATGTATCAAAACATTAAGCATGCATTCTTCTAGCCAATAGAGCAGGAGATGATTACTTTGCTTCATTTTCATTTGCATAACCATATCATGGCGTGGGAACCAAGAAGACCAAGGATGTCCAGTTTTATGTGGAGGTATGTGGACCAAAATTTAGGAGGGGCAAGAAGGTCAATGTATGATCCTGATGAAATTGAGGAAGAACAACAAGAGAGGGACAGGAAAAATAAAATCAATACAGAGTTTCAAGGATTTGTCAAAGCGAGTAAGAGAGCTATGGGAGCAACCTCATCTAAAATATTTAGAACTAGAGTTTGATATACCATTTAGAGAGCTTGGTTTTCATGGAGTTCCTTTCAAAGCCTCTGCTTTTATTGTTCCTACGGTAAACTGTTTGGTAGAGTTGGTGGAATTACCTTTCTTAGTAATCGCTATTAGTGAGATTTAGATTGTTAACCTTGAGAGAGTAGGACTTGGGCAAAAGGAATTTGATATGGCTATTGTTTTCAAAGACTTCAAGTGGGATGTACTCCGTATGTATGCCATTCCTCAATCTTCGCTTGATGGCATCAAGGAATGGATGAACTCCATAGATATAAAGTATTATGAAAGCATAATGAACTTAAACTAGCGGCCAATTTTGAAGAGTATTACTAATGATCCAGATAAATTTATTGAAGATGTTGGTTGGGAATTTTTGAATATGGAAGGTAGTGATTCTGATTATGATAATTTAGAAGAGTCAGATCAAGGATACAAACCCTTTGATGTAGAAGAGGAATCAGAATCAGATTTCATGTAGCCACCATCAAGAGTGTTACAATCCAATTAACAAGATGGAGGGAATTCTTATATAAGGATAATTTTCAATGTTGCAGGTATTGGCTTTAATTCCAACTACAATGGAAACATTGAAATTCCCTAGCAGTATTTATGTTAAGGAAATTTCCTTTAGATGCAAGGATTCAAAGCACATCAACCATGTGTACATATGATTAAATCCCGAGAGATTATCTATAGCAATGAAAGAGTCTAAAAGGTAGAGAGAGCTACATTGGTGACTGAAGAAACTTCAACTTTCAAAAACAAAGCCAATTAAATTTTGGGACTTGTGGATCAGGCCAACATTTGGTGGAAGAGGAAGAAACATGATTGGAACTTTGGAGGCCCACCATCTTTGGATTTCAATATTCAACCATGAGAGCAAAAGAGAGTGATATCATCTATCAAAAATTAAGCATGCATTCTTCCAGCCAGGAGGAGATGATTACTTTGCTTCATTTTCATTTGCATAACCAAATAATGGTGGGAACCAAGAGACCAAGGATGTCAGTTTTATGTGGAGGTAATGGATGTGGTCCAAACTTTAGGAGGGGCAAGAAGGTCAATGTATGATCGATGAAATTGAGGAAGAACAAAGAGAGGGATAGGAAAATTAAAATCAATCTGAGTTTCAAGGATTTGTCAAGTGAGTAAGAGATTATATGGGAGTAGCCTCATCTAAAATATTTTGAACTAGAGTTTGATATACCATTTAGAGAGCTTGGTTTTCATGGAGTTCCTTTCAAAGCCTCTGCTTTTATTGTTCCTATGGTAAATTGTTTGGTAGAGTTGGTGGAATTACCTTTCTTAGTAATCACTATTAGTGAGATTGAGATTGTTAACCTTGAGAGAGTATGACTTGGGAAAAAGGCATTTGATATGGCTATTATTTTCAAAGACTTCAAGCAGGATGTACTCCGCATTGGTGCCATTCCTCAATCTTCACTTGATGGCATCAAGGGATGGTTGAACTCCATGGATATAAAGTATTATGAAAGCATAATGAACTTGAACTGGTGACCAATTTTGAAGAGTATTACTGATGATCCAGATAAATTTATTGAAGATGTTGGTTGGGAATTTTTGAATATGGAAGCTAGTGATTCTGATTCTGATAATTCAAAAGAGCTAGATCAAGGATATGAACCTTCTGATGTAGAAGAGGAATCAGAATCAGATGAGGAAGGTTCAAAAGATGAATCTCTTATGGATTCAGAGGACGATGAAGAAGAAGAAGAATATTCTGAAGAGGAGGAAGGTAAAACATGGGATGAATTAGAGCTAAAGCCAGAAATGCATATAAGGAAAAAGGAGACGAGTCTCACAATGAAGAGGAAAGGTCGCAACGAAAGGTAAAAGCTATAGGGAAGTCTCATGCACCTGATATTAGAGATTCAAGAGGAATGCATGTCAAGAGGCATAAAGTCAGATGAATTGAGTTCATCTACATCCTTTTACTATTTATTCATGCACATAAACGGTCATCTTGTAATCATAAGATTTGAGCTCTATTTACTCATCCTATGCATCAATAAACGACTCAACACAAGAGATGCAAATTGACATATTAACACAAAAATATCCAACTAAGTTATTGAAACTTAACTATTGATACCTTGTTCTCCATCCAGATTACAAAATCGTTCCACTTTTTGTTTTGTAACATATTCTTTTCAAATTGCTTTGGATGGCAGCCATATTTCTCCTCTTGTCAAAACATGGCACATGGACTAGTTAAACTAATTAATATGCAATCATTTACTTTTTCCAATGAAATAAAAAATATATTTATCATTTAACATATTAAATATACTTACAAATGTACAGATCAAGGCTTGTAAACCTTTCTGGCCACTGTGATGCATGGCACGAAGTTTAGATCAAGCCTAGCATTGGAGGCCTTTTCCTAAAACATATTCTAATTCAATTTAACTATGAACAAATTAAATTTAAATATCGTTTAATAAATTTGATATAATCTTATGAGAAAATTCAAATACCTGCATACTCTCCTCACCAAACTTCCTCTGTGCATCAGACTCCTCATATGCTTTTACAAGCTCTCTCCATACTTTCACACTTACATCAATTGGCCTTTTTTTTTTGCCTTAGCTCAGGAGGGATTTTTTTTATCTTCTTCGTTTGGTTGCACCGAAATCTCTTGCATTTTTGAGACATTTGTAGCTTTATCTTCTTTACAGACCAACCTATGCCAAAATCAATCTCCATGTCATGGATAATTTCTTTTTTTAGGTGCATGGGTATCTTTGAGAACGGAAAATGTAGATGGTCTTTGAACTATTGAAGGCATGATTCCTTCAACCTATTCACAAACGTTTTCCCAACATCCGTCATTCGAACTTCCCCTGAAACCACCTCATATTCTATCTTCGTATTGTAGCTACTAATGCAATATTGAAAACATCGTGTGGTGGAACTCTATGTCCCATGAATGGAAGTCTTTGCTCCTTGTTCCACATTCTTAGAGTTTACTGTCATTGATTTCCTCCTGGATCTTTTGCTCGATCTAGGACTGGTTGGGGAATCAATTGATTCCCTTTGACACAATTGATTTGTTTGCAATGTTTGAGGGGCATTAATAGATTATTTTTCTATGTATCTAGCAAGTGTTGTCCAGTCCACATTAACCAATTTTTTCACTACCTCTACCCCTAATATGGAAGCCAATTCCTCTTTATCTTTGTCAATCTCATGTCCCTATATATATATTTTTAAATTATATTTCTTCTTTTAAATTTAGAAATAAAAAAATAAAAAGTAAAATTTAAAGAAACAATGGAAACATTTACAAATCTATAAATTGGCAATGAATTACCTCATTGTGGCCAGAGTTTGCTGTCAATGCTCGCTTCCCTCCATTGCTTGACATTTTGAGGTGACCTAGGGCAAAGTATTTGCGTCTAGCCTGTGGAGGCAAACGAAGTACACACTGTCAGGTATGAAAGTTTTTGTCCAGTTTGTGGTATGAAATTTTTGTTTTGTGGGAAAATATGTTCATTGGGTTTGCTTAGTGTTGATAACCTAGGGAAAATATGTTCGCTCAGTTTACTTAGTGTTGATAACCTTATCATGAAAACTCTTTCATAATGCAATCTTGCACGAATTTTTCATGGCATCGATGACTATGGCACAACTGGGAAAAATGAGGTTGTTTCTATGTTTATTTTCAGCAGTTGCTCAACAGTGACCAACCCAATACACAAATTTTCCAAGCAGTTCACTATTTCCTTGATGCCTAGGTTAGGGAAAGAATATAGAGGCATCCTTGCTTTGTGCTATAATATTTTGAGCCAAAGCTCAAATGGGTAGGGTAAATTTTTTTGTTGGTTTCTCAAAGGTTTTACAATTTATAATGATGGGACAATTGAGAGGTTGCCTAGACTAGTTAGGCCACGAACTAGTAAACAATCACGAATTCAAATGCAATACAAAGAGCAGTAAACAATCACAAATTCAAGCAAGAAAAAAAATGTAACCTTACCTATGGTGTCGCAAACTAAATAAAATTTCTCATAAAAATTCAACTTAAAGGCTGACAATCTACACAAGCTATTTGAGGAGGAGAAGATCAACAAGACAACTAGTTTTTTGGTCAAAATTCATAAAAGAAGGTCCGACATGGAAAAGAGTTTGGAGATTCCTTAGCTTTTTGGTTCTCGGTCCCTTAGGTCGCTTGGTCTTGTGGACATCATTAAAATCTCTCATTCATTCATTCATTCATCAGTTGCTGGTAGCGCCCTGCTCTCTTCCTCCACGTAGCGTTTTTCCCTTTTTTGTCGTATGATTTCTTCCTTCACGTAGGAAAGTTTTAAATTTTTATTTTGATTCATTAGTCGCACTTTAGTCGGTGTTAGTTATCACCAACTTTAGTGCTCACTTTTGGCCGTTAATGTAATCTGTTTGGGATGTATAAGGCAGCATCAAGTGCGCCTAATTTAGCACCTATCATTGCTATATAGTGACTATTTTCATTGTTGTGTATCACAAGACCCAGAGTGTTGGAAATAATTCCAACTCCTGCCTTTTTTTTGTGACCACCGTTGTCCCATGGCTCCTTCATCAGCTCGGTATGGTAGAGCAGTTTTTACTGTGGTCCCGCAAGGTGCTTCATCCTTCTCAGCGGTAGTGCGGTGAAAGCTTCTGTGGTAGAACTGTTATCCTAAATTTTTGACTTGTTTTAAAATTTGGATAACCAATCAAATTCTTGATAAAATTTGAAGATTTTCTTCTCTAAGGCATGCATTACGAGGTGCAAGGAGTGGAAAATCTCAGTTTTAAGTCTATAAACCTTTGGGCTACTCTTTTTCTCTCTTTCTTTTCCGTTTTTATCAATTTCTGAGTCTTTTTCAGTGTGTTTTTGGTCAAAATCGGATTTTTGGAGCAACTCAGCAAGTAGGGAAATTTTGGCTTAAGAACAAAATTGCTAAAGCTCTAAAAAGTTCTGAAATTGCTTAAGTGAGTCAAAAAGTCTGAATTTATTAAGAATGCTCATTTTTGACAAAAGTAAAATTGTTATATGAGTCAAAAGTTCCGATTTACTTTGAGCAAAATTGCTAAAGCTTCAAAAAGGCCCGATTTTATCTAAAAACACTTGCAATAACATTTTGAAGACCCGATTTCACTTGCAACCGATTCAAAAAGGCCCGATTTCTTTTTAAATCTTGTTTTTACTTGTAATGTGCTCTTAATAACCCAACAGCATTCATGTTTGAAGAACAGTTCGAGTTTGAGTTTGCTTCTCTACCTTATTTCATGCATTTTCAAGCTAGAAAAATGGATTTTCAACTGTAAATATCCAAGTCTCTCTTGTTTTCCGAATTTACAAATCGCGCTTAGGGTTTTCATCTTCTTATTTGTCTGCAATCCCTATTTCAGGTATGTCTTTTCTTGTTTTCTTTGTTTCCTCTTTGTAAATATTTGTCTATGCTAAGAACGTTTTTATTAATACGCGTTTTGTTCTCATTTTATTCACGTTTTCATAAAAATGCATTTTTCTTTATTTCTTTTATACGTTTTTTTTGATATACATTAAAACGTATGTTCATTCGCTTTTAATTTATTCATGTTTGTACATATATTTGCCATTATTCACTTTTGTTTAAACAAAACGTGTTTTCATTGTTATTTAGCTCACCTTCACTGAATATGCATTTTCCATTTATCAATATGCCCTTCATATACTATGCGCCCTTCATTTCCTTTCATCCTATCGATATTTGCTCTCCATATCATTCCATATGCCTCCATTCTTAAAACTCCATACCAAACGCATTTTCCATTTTTCAAATACCTCATACACAAAAATGCATTTTTCTCACGTCATCCATATTTCTGTTTTCATCCATCTTCCTTACCCATTTCTTACATTTTACATTCATCCACATCAAATCCTCTTTTTGCCATTCTCCGTAAAATTTCACTTTGACTCATATTTCGGGTTTTGAGAACAAAATAAGCAAGTCGGGATTTACAACTAGAATTACAATTTTTAAAAAAATTGCAAAATTGTAAAATTGTCAAATGTCCAAAAAATCCTGACTACCTTTTGTAAAATTGCTAAAGTCATTGAAAAACTCGAAATGCTTTAAAAAAAAAGCTCAAAAGTTGAACTTTTTTAGGCATAACTCCAAATCCAAGCTAAAAATCTTTTTGTCTTGCTGTTTCAAGAAGACAAAGCATCGCTTTTGGTTGCAATCACTCCATCAAGACCTGAATTCGTCTTCACCGTTCACTCTCCATCATTTTTCTAAAAGACGGTTTCATTACCCTAGGGTTTGAGTTTCACTATGTTTGCCCATGTTGATGTTGATGATGTTCTGATCTTATGGTGTTTTCACCGCAGCCTTGCAGATTCCTGTTCAATGACAGACGAACCATCTTCTCCAATAAACAAAAAGATGAAATACAAATTTGATAAGTATCAGAATGAGATTTCCCCGTCTCACGTGGTTTCGAATATTGACGAAATCAAGGACACAAAAATTGGACATGTTGATATGTCTGAATTTCTCAAGAGGGTTGAGAAATCTACTTCTCATGATATGCAGTTGTTGTTGAGAAGTCATATTCATCTGGTATCTTCTTTTCCTGTTGCTGCTCTTGAGCCTGAATTTGTTCTTGCATGTGCATCCCGTTTTGACAGTCAATCTAGAACCATCAAGGATGATGATGGCAACATGGTTATCAAACTTGATGCTGAGACAATCAACAGAATTTTCAGAGTTCCTGATGCTACTACATATTCAGAAATCACATTGAAGAGTGCTCACAAACATTATGAGCAGAAAAAGAATGATTGTATCAAACATATCAATCACAAGTGGCTTCTTAAATCACGACCTTATGTGACCCGGATACCCAAATTGTATCGGTCTGATTTTAAGGAAGAGATTAATGATATGATCACTCTCCTGAGCAGAATAGCAGGGTTGAAGGTTTCCAATGTGTTTGAAAGCTGGATGTATAAGTTCATTGTGGTCATTAGGAAAGCACAACATCCAATATTTTGGGGTGAAATAAAATGCAAATTGTTTATGAAGAACATAGACTTGCAACGATAAGATATTTTGATGTAATCTTGAAGACTGTTGCAGTTGCTAAGAACACACTGGGCTCTGATCCAAATGAGTTGCAGATGATCATCAGCAAGTTCTTATCTTTCAAAGATAGGAATGAGACAAATTAAAATATTAGGTTGTTTTATGTATTTTACTTTCGACAAAGTATATGTAAAAAAAAGTTTTGCAATTGTAAGTGTTCTTTCCTTGCAGTTTTGGAAAATGTAATTACATGTAAGTTCTTACAAAACAAATCACAATTTGGATTGTAATTTTGAATAAGTCAATCACAATTAGTTATCGGTTGAGAGATTTTCTCAAGTTTGTTGAGATCCTCCCACCTTTTTCTCCAGACCTCTCTCATATAAATACTTGAGGGGGTCTATTGTAATCTTTTATCTTTTTAGCAAGCAAGAAATCTCTGCAGAATTTTGTACTCATAAAGTCTTTGAGCTTTATAGTTATCAATTGTGAATTTTCAAGTAATATCAAGAAGTTAGAATTTTAGACTTTGTGTTGAATTCTCATTTTGCATCCTTCATGTTCTTATGTCATTTTGGAGCATCATTTTGTGACTACTTGAGAATTGTGGAATATTGCTGAAGAGATATTCAATTTATATATTTGTAGTCTTTGTGTTGTAAATGTGAAGATTGAATTTGTAGTTAGTATTAGAAATTGAGAACAATTGCAAGACTTTGTGCTCGTAGTAATTCTCATTTAGAGTAGTTAATAGATACTTCGTAGTTACAGATTTTGTGTTGTTTTATGTTGTATATTTTATTAAGTAATCATTCTAAAAAGGGTAGATAGGATCTCATTCCTCAAGACTTTGCGCTTATTGGTTATTTTCCCATCCCAGAGGAAGTAACGGAAGTCTTTGTACTTTCAGGAAACTTTATTTCCTCTTTCTTGATTTCACTGCATAGCTGCTGTAATAAGTTTTATCAACATGTGCTATTTCTTTTCTATGAAGAGAAAAGAACATAATCTTTCCTGAAATAAGAGGAACGATTGCTGTCCTACCCATTTAGTTTTGTTTAGTTAAAGGGGGAGCCTTCCCTTAATTAGGAGAGTTTAATCTCACGTACTGTGGCTGAAACCACAATTTTGTATGCTTTCACAAGAATACAAAATTTTCAACCAACAAGAACGCGAGTCTTCCTTTTGTTCCTGGCGGTGTTGCAGTGACTCCTGCAGTCCCGCAAGTCTTCTACCATTGGTGTGCAATAGTGCAGTGACCACCGCTGTCCCGTAGCTCCTTCATCAGCTCGGTGTAGTAGAGCATTTTTTATCGTGGTCCCACAAGTTGCTTTTCCTTCTCAGCAATAGTGTGGTGAAAGCTTCTATGGCGGATTTTTTATTCATAGAGGCCATGGAGAGAGGACGTGGACGACGTAGAAATACTAAATCACTGAGAGGAAAGTGGGTGGAAATAGATGAGATAATGGAATCTGTAGATACAATAGAGGTAAGAAGAGAAATCAACCTCAACAAAAGGAGGAAGGTATTTATGAATTCACAAATGCTACAATGTAGAGGAGATAAAGTCATTTTTTTGTCCATGAGGCCTCTAAGGTCAAACTTATTGGTTGAAAATGCACATGAATGGTGATTAAATGTGATTCTATGATCAAGGGAAAAGTTTGCAAATTAGGATAGCCAAAACATGATATCAATATATCAAATATTTGACTAAAGTGAGGTTTTGTGTTGGATAGCATATCCGTTGAAATGATATAATTGGTGTACTAAACATTATTTACTATGTTGTGTATTATAGGGGCGAGACAAGGCCATGACAACAGATCGTGTCATATCAAATGAGGACACAACAGATGAAGTGGGACATCAAGTACTCAAATTTTGACTTAACTTAGGAAAAAATGATCTGATGGAATTTTGTGATACATCCATCTTTTTCACAGTATTATTGAAACTTATAATGTATTATCCAATATTGACATAAATTAATGCATGGTGTTGATAATTTTAGATGGAGATTGGAGCAAATGCAGAGCCTAAGCATTCAACTAGCAAAAGAACAAGATATGTATGTGGACGTGGACCTAAAACTGTTAAATCACGTAGATGACAATGGGTGGAAGAGGATATGGCAATTGATACTGCAAACACAACAAATGATTGCACTGAAGAAGAGATAGGTCAGGACTATAGTACATGGGATGAATACTTTGAGAAAATTGTCTTTTGTGGATGTTTTGTATGTCGTGGAAAGAAACAATTCAAACGAGCAATTGTACAAAGACATTACATATATGATGAGCTTCCAGTCAGTAGTATGCCTCCTACAATCAATTCAAATCCAATAGGAATTGTGGTGAGGAATTTTCCAATTTGATGTAAATAACATGTATACTTCGTTTAAACATTGTTTTATATTATTTAAATAACTAATTTTTTTTTAATGGATACTTGCAGGATAAAGTTCTTGGTTTAAAGTTTCCTAGATCACCGACTTCCAGCCTAGAGGGAAATGATCATTTATCAGATGATACATCTAACAAAAATATGTGCCAATATAATAGCTCAGAAGATGAGGAATTGACGAAAACAAGTAACAGAACAAGAACCGATGTGAAGATGCATAATTTGCTTAACGACAAGGGGAAGGTGGACTAAATACCATATGAGAATGAATGTGATGAAGATGATGACTTGCCCCTGAGTTTGAGATCAATTTACAAAGATACATTTGATCGTCGACTATATTGCGCTTGGCCTAGTGATCAACAACTACCTAGAGTGTACGAGGTGTTTCAATTTTGGGGATACAACTACATGATACGACCCTCCAATATTCATGGAGTGAATCTAGGCCTCTTTATTGTCCAAAATGTACATGTGGGATCCAAACATAGAAAAAATTCAGAACAAACCACTAGGAGATTAATGCCATATTATGGTCCATCATATTACAGTGGTGAATGGAGAAGGCTAGCAAAATATAAGCCTAGCATGTCAGCATATGGTCTAAATTTGAATATGTATACACATCGTCTCCAATTGGAAAGTGGAAAAGAAATGAATAAAGGTCATCTTATGTATATAGATGGATGTGCATACACACACAAAAATATTGCAGGATTTATAAATAGTAGTAAGAGAAGGGACCCTAATGTAAGACCGAATTATCAATTTGTTGAGGTTATAAATTATAAAGATGGAGATATGGAAAGAGAGGTTGATAGATTGATAATGGTTGAGGCTATTATGGACCTTACCATTGGGGATGAGTTATTGATTGATTACCCCTTCTTAAAACACACTCTTGCACGAAAGAAGAGGGAAGAACAAGGTCTCCCTAAGGATGTTCTTAAGGGCAAAAAACCAAAGAATAATAAATGAGTGTGGACTGATGTTTTATAAACTATGTTGTCAAAATTGTGTTTTATAGCAATTATTGTATAAAAAAGGTAGTCTATAAAATATTGTTCCATTATTCAATTGATGTATATATGTCCATACAATTTATATAATGTCTAATATATGTATGTCGTTCATGTGCAGGTATTTTTCTATGAAGATATTTTGGACCCGAAATGGATATTTGTCATACATTATGATCCAAGATTAAGGCATGTATTTGACAATGCATTAGTGGATATTGAGCAAAACAATGATGGCCAACAAAATGAGAGAGAGGGATTAGAGAACATCGAAGAAATTGACATCCATGATGATGTTGAGGATGGTTATGTTCAGGCACAAGAAGACAACAATCCATAGCTAGATGATGTTATGGAAGACAACAATATGGATGGTATAGAAAATGATGATCCAAATACATCTGGTAACAATATAGATGGTCTACAGTCAAATTTGAATGATGATGAAGATGATGCAAGTCAAGATGAGGATGATGATAATATTAAATACTTGAAAGAACATATGAACATTGACAATGATACACTGGATGACATTGTAGCAGACAATAATGTTAATGACGAGGACTTCTAATTTTTCAGAATTATTTGCAATCCATGTTTAAAAAAGGATGATTCTTATGGCCTAAACTTTGAAATGCTTCAGTAATATTATGTTGTACTTGGACAATTGAAAACTTGTTTTATTCTCCTAGCAAGCTTTGTTATTTTCCATTATAATTCTAGACCAAACAACATTTGTGGGGATGGCCTTTTACACCAATCTTAATTTGTATGAAGTTCACGAACCTATTGTCAAGCAGTAAATTTCTTTCTTAGACAGGAAATGTAAAGGCTTCATTTAAGAAAAGATAAGTAGTCTTTTTTTGAGGGTAATCCACATGCAAAAAGTAAAAAGCACATAAGTAAACAATTGTACAATAGAAAATCAGATTCAATCAGCTATGTCTTATTTCGCTTGCACACTTATCTGAAAGACATAGGGTATTCACCATACATTTCCCTTGAAAAAGAAAACATGTGCTTTCATTTATTTTTACTATATATCTTAGAGGTGAAATTGTTGTTACATAATGATGCACTGAGAAAATAATATATACAAAAAAATGCATAGAAAATGTTTGAAATTTAACATGCAACCTACTATGTTGTGCTGAAAGGAATAAAGATTAATTGGGACAAGAAATATAAATAAAATTTTGATGATTGTACTTAAAAGTGAACAGGATATGAAAAGTGTGGACAATGATGGTGCTGAAATTGAAAACCCTGATTCTGATGATATTACTATTTTATGTCATTTGAGATAAAGAGCACATACAATTTTATATACATAGCAAATGAAGATTTGAAACTAGTAAACTAAAAATGTAAACACTGTAATATTTTTCCTTAAACAATAATTCACATACTCACTTACAAAAAAGGGTGAAGCATTTTTTATTCAAACTTTGTTTTATTTAATAGACATAACAGTAAAAGAATATTTATAAGTACAAGAATATATACATTGTTTCATAGAAAATAAGGAATGTTTCATAGAATATACAAGTGCAAGAATATATCATCATCATCATATCCTTAATTAATACCTATTGCAATATCCTTAAATTGTTCAATCTTTGGTATGAATTATTAGCAGGAAAAATTAGGATTACTTAGATGCCTCTTCCATTCATTTTGTATCAACATATATGTTCGTGAAGGAACAAAATTTAATAAAATATTAATGCACGTAACTCACAATTATTTAAATAAGCAACTTTGTTAACTTTATTATTTTTAAATAGTTTCCATTTTTATGTTGAACATGTAACAAGGCAAAATAAGCTCAAATTTTCAAAAAATTTAGCAGCGCTACCAACATCCACAATAAATGCTTTACTGTATCAGCATATTCATTCACATAAGCACAGTATTGAAGCTCAATAACTAATATTCATTCAAATATAAGAAGAAATAAGTATGGAAAACATAGGAAAAATAAAAAATGATAACACAGTCATGGAGAATCTCTGATAATAAGATATTCTCCATTATATTGCTTCAATTGATATATATTAATAATAGAAGTCTTCAAAAAGGAAATGATATATGATGATGATAATGTAAAACTAGGCCTTGGTTTCCTATTTATATAGGAAGCAACAAGCTATAGGCCTTTTACAAAAATAAACGACCTTTCATAACTACTTTTACTAACAACTATTTAATTAGCATAATTAAGGAAATAACAAGACTTAAGACATTTTGACATATGGTCCCATTATTCAACGTAGAAGACCCGTGATCATTGATCTGGAAAATTCTTCCTCTCCATGATGAATGTCCAAATGCTCTCACCTTAGTGTCCTATTATTTTGAAACCAAATACTTTTACTTCCACTAATACACCGTAAAATCTAATGGCCACTTATATTCCTAAATCGTTTGCATGTTTGCAAGATGAGTTTTCCATCGACTATCTAGTAATGCCTTTGTATCATTGAAAAACTTTAGGTATCCCGCATCAAGAACAATCAACTCATCCATGATCTGATTTAGCCTGGGAAGACTGGTATCATCATCCTCCTGTATATGAGTTCTGCACTTATGAACAACCTGACTGAATTCTTTCTTCCACTTATCCAAGTCCTTTGAACAGTTGATCACCATCTCTCACGATTTCAGGTATATGCCACTATTTGCAGGTATGGAATAAATCCATTCGTGTTACAATATTTTTATCAAACCCTTGTACATACTGAAATTCATCAATAATCATCTTCACAGTTTGTTCAGTTGGCTTTAATGTTGTGGGTGCATCAAGACTTCTTTGTAGAACTTTGCATAACTTAGCCAAAGTGTGGTGAATAGGCTGCCACCTTTTGAACAAAGGATCTAATACAAGCATATATGTCTTTATTTGATCCATTGCCTGTTGAAGTGTTTTATAACTATCATGCACATTCTCTAGTTTATCCATAACTGATTTTATCCTGTGCTCAAGAATCTTTTCCATAACTTCACAAATTCGTCTTTTCACTTCATCTTGGGTTTGATTGATGGACTTGTTTACATCATCCACTTCCTTCTCTGGAGTTTTACCTGTTCTTCAAAAATGTTCTTTACAATATCCATTGGAGCAATAGGAGGCCTGTATAACACCATCTCCTTGCTTTGTGAGGGTCCTGCTCCTCTTAATTGTTCTTTCAATTTGACATTCTCCATGAACAGTTTATTAACTTCATCATTTAGGAACCTTTGTTCCTTTTCATGCTCCTTCAATTTGTCTTCTAATCCCTTAACAGTTGCTCGAGTGAACATGGCTATATGCATGGTCATTGTGGCTACCTCCAAAGGGGTGGTATCTTGTATTGTCCTTACCATCACTGCCCCTTTCATCCCTTGAATTACATCCAATAATTTTGGCTTCTGTGTATTTTTCTATTTGATCCATATGGACAGGGTTTCAATCTTTGGGTTATACCCAATTCCACTCACACCTTCATCAGAGTCAAATTCTGCAACTAGCATTCGATCTTCCTGAGCCCGCACTTGATCAAGCAAAAAAAAATTCTTTAATTCCAAGCCAGGGAAAATGAGCATATTGCTCTTCAAGACCATTTCTCTAGCCTTTTGGGGGCTAATGTCAATGTTGTCAACTCTTAATTCTTGGAAATTTTGTGCTACCATTTCATTTTTCTCTAATTCTTCAATTCCTACTTCAGTTGATTCCGTCCTCTCTTGAAATTCTTTTATCTTCATCTTCATCCAAAAATCCTTAAACTCAGGAGTCTTAATGAATTCATCATCTTCTATGAATCTCCTGGCTGCAATTTCCCTTTCATCTTCATGTACCTTTGTACTTGTTTTTTCTACATCACCCATCATTTCCTCATGTTTATGGGCACTGGTCTCAAGGATGGGTTGATCAACTTCAATATCACCTTTCAATGATTGCAGTATTGTAGCCACTTCCTCAGTATCACCCACCTCTTCAATATCCTCATAAGGTACTAATTGTTAAATGCTTCCTGTCTTCTGTCTTTTGGGAGGTAATTGCTCCATGGGAGGCTCAGAAGTTTCACTTGGGGTATGTTCTGCAGTTGCACCACTATGATATTCTTCGAGATATGCTTCCTTCTTTCTGTACAAGTCTTCAAATCTACCAATTATCAATTCTATCCTCTTGATGGGGTCCTTTTCCTCCACAAAGTATCCTAGGAAATCCTTGGACCTCCGCTTCATCCTTTCTTCAACCTTCTTCATATATTCCCATTTTTTCCTTCTACTAAGTACATCATTATAAGTAATGCAGTGCCTTATGACATCTTCTTCAAAATCTACTTAGTGTGGCACTCTCATTTTGGTAAGAATATTGTTCCTTATGTTGTTCATATGATTTCCAGGGTCAAAGGCTCTTTCTTTTCCATATTTCAATGCATATCTTGTCTTCAAATAATATTGTAACTCCTCTAGTGTGTCTGAGCCTACAGTCCAATCTTCACACTTGGTTTGGTTTGGCAGGAAAGTGCCTTTCTTCTGCTTGTGCATTACATCTTTCTCCATCCACATCATTTGCCACATAAATTCAAGAAATGCTAATCTAAGGGGCACAAATTTTGGTAGTATATGTGGAGCAATAGGGAATCCATAAACTCTTATTATTGTAACTTCTAGGAGGAAGAACCAATCTCCAAAATTGTGTATGACCCTGCTCTGGTCTTAAAGCCAAAGGTCTCACTAGTTGCAATATTTTGGTTGACAATCTTGGTATTGCATACCCAAGAGCTTGAAGGATTTTGTGTACAAAGTCTTTTTAGAATACAACAAAGCTTAAATTCTTGCATCGACTGTCCCAAATATAGCACCATTTCTGGATAGGTGTGGGATTCCCTTGCTCATCTACTATAGCCAAGTCCATTCTTTTAGTCCATTGGTCCCTATTTTGGTACAATATCATATGGCATAGTAGGGAATAGTGTCTAAATGTAATCGGTGCTCTATCCTCTATAACTTGGGAGAATTTATCATCTAACGCCTTCTCAAGGTATGAAGCAAAGTCATATTCAATATTAGTTTCAGGGTTTTGAATTCTCATGGCCATCATCATTAGGCCTATTGGCATTTTATCTTGAGCATCTATCCCCAACACTTGGCAAAGAGCTAAATATGTATTCACAAAGTAATACTAAAAATTTGTCACATTAAATGGTTCAGTAGTGGTAGTAGAGATGGGGAATGTTCTGTTACCAATGCCTCTTTTCATATATAGGGGTACCTCATCACTTCTATAAGTATTTTTTAACATAACATAATCCTCCTCACTTTTCTGTAGGTTTATCTTGGTCAGAGTCTGCTTGTTTAAGCCAAAACACTCAATGATGGCTTTTCTGGTTACTTCTACCAATATCGTGTCATTTGGAAACCTTACTATTTTGGTAGCTGAGTGATAGTGTTTGGCTAGCAATCTGATAAATTCTACATCAACAAACACATTTGGGACAATCAACCTTTCTATATCCAACATCCAAGCGTTTGACACTGGAATCTTCTCATTTCTCTTACTGTAAAAATATCAAAATAGGTCCCATCCAGATTTGGAAATGAGGGCATCCCTACAACTTTGTGTGGTGTCCACGAGAAACTTCTTATTACCCTCTTTAGTAGACCCTAGAAGTATATCTAATATGGACTGATGGAGTGGTCTCTTCTTTACTTTAGGTTCTTCATCTTTAATTTTAGGCCGACTTTCTTTTACTTCTAATTGTTTTCTTTTAGGAGGCATGTTTCAATTTTCTCTACTATGGCTTCAGATGACAAAACCTTGAAAGATTTTTTATAATAACATAGCTCTTTCAGAGAGTTTTTGTGCACTTACCCGAGTATTTCACGCTTGCACGAATTCTTCTTGTATCCTTAGCTCCTTCAACGCTAGTGCACTCCAATTGAGTGCGATATTGGGAAAACTCACTTAGCTTTGGATGGCGCGGTATTCAATCATATTAGTTTTGACAACCCTTAATAATTTAATAGCATTTAATTTTGGCAACTGATGTGATTTGCTATAAATTGTAATGATGCCATGTTTACCACACTACTGCCTTGCTCAAGGCTTCTTGTTGTGGGGTTGTGGTGTATACCGCTCTACCACATATGTTGCTCGCCTTCCCAATAGTATAGCAGTGCATGCTTTTGATCATTACTTGAAGAGTGTCGATGAGACAATCTTATTTGTCTTACCGATATCTCAATGTCTCATTGACATTAGAGCTTATGTTCCTCTGATGTTGGTTGTCGATGTCAATGAGACAAGTTAATATCTCTTGCCGATATGCCACTGTCTCTTCAATATTTTCCTTCGGCGGTTTTTCTTTATATATGGTGTAACTCTGCCATGTGTCAGGGAGACTTTTGATTATCGTTGTGGTATAGCGGTGTTTTTCCCTTCCCTTCTACTGTTTACCGCACTACCACCTTGCTCAAGGCTTCTTGTTTGCGGGGTTGCGGTGTATATCGCTCTACCGCATATGTTGCTCACCTTCCTGACGGTATAGCAGTGTATGCTTTTGATCATTACTTGAAGAGTGTCGATGAGATAATCTTATTTGTCTTACCGATATCTCAATGTCTCATCGACATTACTTTGTTATATCCAAGAGTTGTGTTTCGCTGAGCACTTGTAGATATACCTTGTCGATGTGACATAAGTGATTCTCTCCTCGATATGCCTGTATCTTGTTGACATTTCACTGTTTTACATCGTCGATGAGACATATAAATAAGTCTCTTTGACATAGGGGTGTTTAAACTGGCACTAAACCCAAAGCGAAACTCGAAGCTAAAGTCGGAGCTAAAAGCGACGCTACACTTGAAGGTAATATCAGCGCTAAAGACAGTGTTACTTCAGGTGCTAATTGGCACCTAAATTAGCGTCGTCTTGTACTGATCGGTGCAATAAACGCCAAAAATTGCGCTATCCCGATAAATAGTGCCGACGTTTTCAAAAAATTGCCAAAAAATACATTAAAATAGTGGGTGGAAGCAAAAAACAGAGCAAAAAGTGGAGCAAATCATAGGGATTTGTTGTTGTGTATTGTCATATCTGTTGACCTTACAGTCACAAAATTAGCACTTGATGATCCCCTAAGCACATTTGTACTAACAAAAATTCCATTGATACTTGCCATGCTTGTAGATCTAGGCATCAATGCATTGTATGGGATAACTTTTTGTAAAAAAATCTCCTTTTAACAATTCTTGCAAAAATTCTCAATCTTTACTAGACCATGCTCAAACAAAAATGTGCACAAGCACCTTCTTCAATTTGAGAATTATTTGATATTTTTTAGTATAATTATTCATCTCCTAACCAATCCAAACCTTCTCCTTTTGTTGGTACCACATATTCCTCTAGTATGCTTAGATGTTGTATCCCTCCATTCTCCTCAAGTCTTTGCAATTGTTTATAAAACCCTTTGATAAAAAAAAACAATCTCTACCAAATCACTAAACACTTCTCTCTATGCCAAGCTAATTTCTTTTCTCTTTCACTCACTCATGGCCATCTTGATTCATCAATCCTACACCATTATACCAATAGCCTCTTTTTTTCTATATAGCTCTAAGTGCAAGAAAATTTAGCCTTCCATTTTCGAATTCATAATTCCCAAATCTATCATTAGTTTTCTTATCAATAAAAGATTGAATGTACAAATTTACCTCTCAATTCTCTCAAAATTTGGAATGTCATTTCCCTCTAGACATGAGTATGTAGTCACTACAACCTCTAAGAAATAACTTTGCAAAACACTTTCACACTAGAAATTAACAATACTGGTTCAATCTTCATTAAGTTTAGTTAACCTTCGTAGTCTACACTCAACACATTGAAATTTCTTCCAAAATATTTAAAATAATGTTTTTTATTAGAGGTAAAACAGGTTTTGAAGGGGCCCCAAAACCCTTTTACAAATAGGTTTTGAAGGAACTTGAAACCCTATCTAAACAAAGCATGCTACTAAGAGAAATACCATAAACAACCAGTAGCCAAACCACAACAATCACAAAAGAGCTAAACAAGAAAGAACTAGCTGCTCCAAAACAAAGGCAACAACCCCATAACAAACTAACTCATGAAGAACATTAGTCCTAAGCTAAAACCAGCGATAGCCTTCAACTTGATAATACAAACTTTTGCTTCCTTATGATGTAAATCCAAGATCCCATCAGCATTCTCATGCTCCACCTCAATAGGAGAAAAGAGAAAAAATCTAAAAAAGGGTAGCAAATGCTCCCTAGTAGTAACGCCATCATTCTTTTGATAGATACAACCTCCCATCACTATCCTTGATCTCCCCCTCATTAGGAAAACAAGGAAAATTTGAAAGAAGGGCAAAAATGTCCCCCTTACAACAACTCCCAACTTCTCTTGCACAAACCTTCTCCACCTGGATAGAATAAGGCACCACCTCAATAGGAAAAGCAGAAGAAGAAGCAAAACCCCAACCTTTCCCGCAAGAACATTCTCCACCTCAATAGGAGAAGACAAAGACACTAGGGAAAGAGCATCAAAAGCCCCTTTAAAAATGAAGAAAAACTAGGGACATAAAGCCCCACCTACTCCTTCAAAAACTGGAGATTGCAAGCAACATTCCTTCATCAAGATGGCAATCTTCATAAGCCAAATCCAAAACTAGTGAACAAACTGCACCAGATTGGCAGGTCGACCAACCTCCAAACCCATCAGAGTTAGTCTAAATGACACAATGTTTGGGCTATCATCCTAGATGGAGGCCATGGTTGTCCTCCTTAACAACACAACAAAGCAAACACAACAATGAACTTGTATCTCTCTCACCCTCTCCGCATTTATCTCACACATAACCCTGGTGAGAGCCAGAAAGAAAGAGGCACCAATGCTAGTGACCCAAAATTTCAAAGAATCCTGCACCACCAAGGTCGGGCCTTCAATAGCATCACCACATTGACAGCAACAAATGTAGCAGTTGAAGAGCACAAAAACCAAAGGCAAAAGCCACTAAACCTTCAAGGAACCAAGGCAAAAACCCTACAGCCACGACACAAAAAGCCACAAAAGAAGCTCACCAAAGCCACAAAAGAAGCTCACCAAAGCCAATCGAAGGAGAAACCCCACCTGCATACACAACGATGGCAACACATTCTCCTTTAGCTCCTTCAGGACTCAAACAAACTCCCCCCATGTCAAATCCTTCCTCTCTCCATACAAGAGATGGAGAAAGGAAATCCAAATGATAAAGGACCCAAAAGGCAGAACCAAACCAACAACTGCAACTGGCAATATGCCCCCCCAAAAAAATCTAAAAATAAGAAACCAACAAGCAACATAGCTGCACCAGATGAAGCAACCTCACCACCACTGCTCAAAACAAAGTAATGGCACGAGAAGGACACTAGAGCACCTGCAAGGTCAACCAAAAAGACCCCTTCACCAACACCCAACGCCATCCACCCAAGTCGCTCATCCACAAAATAAACAAGCCAATGAAAACAAGCATTTGCATCACCATCAAAGTCTGAATCATCATTGCCATCACCTACAAAAGAATTCAAACTTCCTCCCCTGCTTTGTTTCCCACCCAGACTCCTCTGCTCCATCTTCAATATTAAAGATATGATGGTTTCTAAAACAATGATGACTATACACAAAGATCTATTTAAAAATTACCTCAAATATTTAATCAAAGAAAAATTCAAATAAAGGATCATAAATTTCCTTTTCCAACCACATTTTAAGCTTCACTATTTATTCAACAAAGTATTTCATAACAAATTCAATGGAATCTTGCCTAAACCATGGATTAACTATATCTAACAATAGATGATAAATGCATCTTTGCTTCCATTTCAACTCAAAATCACTTTCTATATTCTTACTTTTCAATTCACAATTAATCTTTACGAGAATTTGCTCAATATTGACAAAGCTTTCCTAAATTCATTGAAAAATTGAAACTTAAACTTCACAAACCTTTCTATTCTCAAAAATTCCTATAAATCTAGCAAGTGATTCACATCACAAACTTCTAAAGACTCTTAATCTAAATGCCTTATAAAGAATTTTGAAATGCTATTCATTACGATCTAATACCTATGTTCACACACATTGACTTAGACATTACACATCACTTTAAATACTCTAGGAGTGGACTTCAACATGCTTTTCACTTATGTCTTGGCAAAAGAATCAAAATGTAAGAACCATTTAATTCCACAAGCAAATGCAACCATCCTCTCATCCTACAAAAATTGATGACCACTCCAAGCAGAAGGAAGACACCACAGAAGCCTATCCTCAAGTATTGAAGAGATCTAAGAGCTCACTCAAAGCACGCCACTCCTTTAGAACCACTATGAAACAATGTTAACCCTTTTGCTATGAGGTCAAAGATATTTGTGTATACAAATCTAAATCTACTTAACATTTCTTAACTAAACACAATTATCATTCAACATAACAGCATACAACATAGAGAAGATTGCATAAAACATATTCTATTATCATTCATTGACTTTAGACTAGTTTCAACTACATTGGTTTTCACATGAGCGCTCAATGCTTACTAAAACTAAAAAAATCTAATCTGTTCTCTGCATGGCTATCGATTCTCTCCATTTTCTATACATCTTTGCTATCAGGCTACTTCTTATATAAGCTTAGCTAAAGGAATTATGTGGTAGATATGAGCCCTTTCAAAGACATCTATGATTGCTTGCAAAATATTTGATTCTCCCTAAATTCGTTGTTGCCTTCTCAGATAGCCAACCCAGCCAGTGTTCTTCCTGCCAACAGAATTAAATAATAGTTTGGACATTATCAACTGTGTAAATTTCATATTTATGTCGGACGTCTGCCCCTAGCATTGGTTCCCCCTTTTCATTGATATAAAGTAATTTGGGGCTACTATCCTACAATTCTATACATAATTTGTTCATTTGACGCATCTTTAGTGAATGTTATTGCTTTATTTCTTTGAAGCTATACCACTCAGATTGTCAACCAGTTGCAAATGGTATGCATACTTTGGCTATTAATGAAACTTATATTTGTTGAACACAAACATCACCAAAATCCCATGATGAAACTGTTTAGCATCGCTCACCATAATTTATCACTATTATTTTAGAGATTAGATGATTGTCGCATCATTAATGTTTGACACATCAATATGTAACATCCAGTATCTCCAGGCTCTAAATTTCAGAGTTTTCGTGCCACATATTCTCCTAGCTGGATATTAGAGTGAATTCTACATGCACCGAGCATCATCCTCCACACACCAATATCAAGCTCTAATGGTATGTTTTTTAATCAAGTTTCCTGCTTAGGGCAGACTTCCAGCACGACCAAATTGATCTACCATGCATACATAGTGGTGTTAAGAAAACCAAGCAATAAAACTACAGCAGATTAAATAGAAAATACAAATTGCAAAGAGACCATGAATTATGTGGTTCACCAAAATTGGCTGTCCACGGGAGAAGCAGATTATATATTATCCTTGAACGATTGCAGCAAAAATACATAAGTTTGCTAAACAAGTGGTTCATGCTTGGGTAAATGTGATATTCTTTACTCAAAATTAAAAGAATCATGTCCCAAGTGAACTGAAACTAAGGTAATGTGGTTTGTCTTTATTCTTGCTTTTAGCATTTGATTAGAAGTGCAAGAGTATCCTCACCATGCCCATGCATTCCATACCCTGCAATCATTGCATTCCATGAGATCACATCTTGTTTAGATACTTTAACAAAAATATTTTGTGCAATAGCTATACTGCTACTAGGGAATTTTTGACAAAATTATCCAATTCAAGTCCATCCTGATTATGCAATAATGTATAAATTAGCCTTCTTCCAGGCTGTTAAATGGGCACACGCTGAGAGAACGCTTACCATGGTAACTGAGCTGAGTTTCATATCTTCCAGCTGCATTTGCTCAAAGAGTACAAGGCCTCACTAGCAAGCCCATTCTGAACACATTTCTATAAAGACATTTTCAAACAGCCGCCGTGTTATCACTGTCCTCTGGTATTTGGCATACATGTCAATGAGAGAAGTTGACATAACATGACTTGATTCAAACCCCCTTTTAATGATGTGAGTGTGTAAACCTGTGCCTTGTTCTACAGCTCCTAAATGGGCACAGGCAGAGAGCAGATTCAACACTGATATTAAATATAATTGCCTAAAGAGGCTCAAATTTCTTGTTGGAGATTTTGTACAGGACGATGTAAGTGCAACCCAAACTCTCTGGAATCCACTCTACACTCCCTGGACTGAATCTGCATCTTAAACGTCTGGAGATCTGAGTTCATTTAGTAAACGCCATATTACAATGGGTATTGCATCTGACAGTTGCATTTGAGTAAAGAGAAATACAGCTTCATTGGCTTGTCCATTTTTAGCATGTCCAGCAAGCATTGCATTCCATGTCATCACATCCTTTCTTGGCATTTTCTCATAGCTGGTTTGAATATCTACATCACCACATTTGGCGATGTAGTTTTGACTCATAAGAATCTCGGAATCTAATAGATTCATATTTAGCTGATCGTGAATCAACTTGCCTTTCTCTAGAGCACCTTGTAACGATCAACCCAGCATGAGACACCTAAAAGAACACAATATGATGGAACACATCCCATGGTGATGGAGTTGTTGCATTTAATGAAAGACTGTGAAGGGCTCTTTAGCATGATCAGTAACAATTCCAGTACAGGAAGCAACAATCTCTGCAGACATTTTATCAAACACTTGTCGTGCCTCGTTGACACACCCACATTTAGCATACATATCTATGAGGGTATTCCCTACAAAAACGTGGGATTCTAAACCAGTCCTCACTATGTGGTAAGGGATGGCATTAGCTGTTTAAAGATCCGATTTGTTTCCACATGCCTTCACTACAAATGGAGAAGTAAAATTGTCTGACTGTAGCCTACCTGCCGCATTCGGCAGTGTGCAAGGGGTTTTTTTCTCGCGTACTCTTTAATTAATATATCGCACAAGAAAAGGAGTGGTTCATATTTCTGATAAAGAATCAGGTGTGAATCAGCTAAACCCCTTAGTTCGGTATACATAACTACAAGTTTGGTAACCAACTGGATATTTTTGTCAAGTCTGGAGACAAGTATCTGGGTGTGGAGTTACTTCACTGACCTCAGCTTAGTGCACAATTTCATTCTTTCTTCAACGCTGATGGAAATGAAGGAGTGAACATTGCAATACACATAAACTGCAGAATTTTCATAACGTTAATGTTGCAAAGAGAGGCTGACAAGAGAACAAAACCCGCACGATATTTTTTTTGGCATTTTCTTGTTGTGTCTCCTGTAATGCTCGGATTTTCGTCCACCTCTCTCTGTCTCTCCTCTTACATAAACATTATGACCAATAGGTTGTGCAGTTGTGTCAAATTATTATACGAGAGGCTCACACTGCTGCATACTTTTTACAACATGGTAACAGAGTTGCATTCACCGATGTTTCCTTGTGTTGTTCCTCATGCTGACTAGATGGAATGCTAATAAATCAAATCATACATAGAAAATAAACTCCAATATTGAATCATTGGGAGGGAGTACCGTGCTTGGGTATGGTGTCGGTCTTAACCTTGTTGTTGACTGACATATGTAATACGATAGAGGATTGGGACCTGAGATCTGGTCACGAAACAGAAATCAAGCAGATATGACTAAGTTGCTCCGAGGTTTGTGCTGCTGAAGACAGGACCGTGCTGTGTGGCCTGGTTTGACTGTGCTGCCTGATCTGTTATTGATGCAACCTCCTACAGTGTGTTTCACTTGGGTTTTTTGTACCTGTCACTATGCTGAAAAGCACAGTAGGGCTTGGTAGATGGAGATAGGACTCTTTGACTTGCCTCGGTAGCAGTTAAACCCATTAAAAGTTGTGTAGATCTGGAAAACATGCCAAGCAAGAGTACAGTTTTAATGCAACTGAGACTCAGATCGAGACCGAGACCGAAACTGAATGATCTTGCAATGAATTGCATATGTGCTCCTTATATGCACTTGTTAGCACTGGATAATCTTAACGACCTGGAAGATGCCTATAAATACATGTTCTAATCCATCAATTTAACGTAACATTGGCACCCCACTTTTTCTATATAAAGAAAATTTGACCTAGCATCCTACAATTCTGTACGTAATTTGTTCCTTTCATGATCTTTAGAATGCCATTGCTTTATTTCTTTGGACCTATTCTACTTATTGTGCGAATAACCTGACGTACAATATAATGCTGATACTCGGATTGTCAACCATCAGTAAGTAGTATGCATATTTTGGCTGTTAATGAGACTTATATTTGTTTAACACAAACATCACCAAAAATCCCCACATGAACAAAATCCATTCTTGAAATGATGAAACCGATTAGCATCCCTCACGATAATTTCTCGCTGGATTATTTTAGAGATGAACTTAGATGCATTGTGGCAATCCCCACATACACGGAGGTTTTTGGTAATACGAATAGGCATCATAGAATTGATATAAATGAGCCCAAAAGCAATAGCAAGCTTCTCACTATGGCTGTAAAGCATACGCTTCTTCACTTTCTCCTCCACATCATGCAACACGAAATTTGTGTCAGGCACATACCCAGCTTCCTCAATCTTCTCAATCAATGTTACTAGCATTGCATAAATTTTCTTAGATTGAGGATGCGATTTGTCTCCCGAAAGAAATGTGTGAATCTTGTTATTTGCCTCAATCCAGCTGCATCCTGGTGTCTTTTTCAGCATCTTAACTGTCATCAATTCTCTAACCTTGGCTACATCATCCCACTTCCCTGCTGCAGCATAAATGTTTGACATCAACACATAGTATCCAGCATCTTCAGGCTCTAAATTAAAGAGTCTTTTTGCCGCATATTCTCCTAGCTGGATATTGGAATGAATTCTACAGGCACCTAGCATGGCCCCCCACACACCAATGTCAGGCTCTAATGGCATACTTTTTATCATGTTTCCTGCTTCCTCTAGATTTCCAGCACGGCCAAAAAGATCTACCATGCATACATAGTGCTTCATGCTTGGGGAAATGTGATATTCTGTACTCATAGAACTAAAATATTTGCGTCCCAAGTCAACCAGACCTGCATGACTACATGCAGATAAAACTGAAACAAAAGTAATGTGGTTTGGCTTTATTCTTGCTTGTAGCATTTTGTTAAAAAGCGCAAGAGCATCCTCACCATGCCCATGCATTCCATACCCCGCAATCATTGCATTCCATGAGATCACATCTCTTTTAGACATTTTATCAAAAAGATTTCGTGCAATGTCTATACTGCCACACTTAGCATACATATCCACTAAGGAATTTTTGACAGAAATATCCAAATCAAGTCCATTCCTTACTATGTAATGATGTATGCGCTTGCCTTCTTCCAGAGCTGCTAAATGGGCACAAGCTGAGAGAACACTCACCATGGTAACCGAGTTGGGTTTCGTATCTTCTAGCTGCATTTGCTCAAAAAGTACCAAGGCATCACTAGCAAGCCCGTTCTGAACATATCCTGCAATCATTGCGCTCCATGAAACCACATTTCTACAAGACATGTTTTCAAAAAGCAGCCTTGCTATATCTATACTCCGGCATTTGGCATACATGTCAATGAGAGCAGTTCCTACAACAAGACTTGATTCAAACCCCCTTTTAATGATGCAAGTGTGAACACCCGTGCCTTGTTGGACAGCTCCTAGATGGGCACAGGCAGAGAGAAGATTCACCACTGATATTAAATTGGGTATTGCATCTGACAGTTGCATTTGATTAAAGAGCATTATAGCTTCATTGGCTTGTCCATTTTTAGCATACCCAGCAAGCATTGCATTCCATGTCACCACATCCTTTCTTGACATTTTCTCAAACAACTGGTTTGCAATATCTACATCACCGCATTTGGCATACATATCTACCAATGCGGTCGATATGAAAATGTCAGAATCTAATTGATTCATTTTTATCTGACCGTGAATCAACTTGCCTTGCTCTAGAGCACCCAAATTAGCACAAGCTGATATAACACAGGCCATGGTAACAGAGTCGGGCATAACATTTTGAAGTTGCATTTGATGAAAAAGTGTGAGGGCTTCTTCAGCGTGCTCACTCCGGGTATAACTAGCAATCATTGCAGTCCAGGAAACGACGTCTCTGTTTCTATCAGACATTTCATCAAACACTTGTCGTGCATCCTCAACATACCCACATCTAGCGTACATATCTATGAGGGCATTCCCTACAAACACGTGAGATTCTAAACCACTTCTCACTATGTGATAATGGACAGCCCTACCCGTTTGCAGATCTGACAGCTTCCCACATGCCTTCACCACAAGTGGAAATGTAAAATGGTCCGGCTGTATACCTGACTGCCGCATTCGGTTGTAGAGTGCAAGGGCTTCCTTGCTTGAGTTCTCTCTGATTAATATATTCCACAAGAAAAGGGGTGGGTCATACATCTGATCAAAAATCAGGCGTGCATCAACTAAACCCCTTAGCTTCGTATACATAATTACAAGTTTGGAAGCCAACCGGATATTTTTATGGAGTCCAGAGACGAGTATGTGAGCGTGGAATTGCTTCAGTGACTTCAGTTCAGTGCACGACTCCATTCTTTCTTCAACGCCAATGGAAATGAAGGAGCGAAATTTAAATTACACGTAAAACACAAAATTCTCATGAACGTTAAGGTTGCGATGAGAAACTGGCAGGGACAGAAATCTCCCTCGAAATGCCTTTATCATTTTCTTGTCTGGTTTCCTGTAATGATCGGGATTTTTCTCCGACTCTCTCTATCTCTCTTCGTATATAAACATTATCAACAATGGTCTGTACAGTTGTGTTAAATTGTTAGAAGGAAGGCTGTCACGGCTGCATATTTTCGGGAAGGAGCACAAACCCATATACTTCAGGGAGAGGGGCCGATGATGGTGCACCGTACTTTTGGTGATGTCCAGAGAAATTGGTGCCATGTCAATAACCTCAAGTGATTTGGTGGCTGTTCTGGTCTGTCACAAATAGAAATATTTTATTTTCGACTTAATCTTTCTACAATTTTATCTGCGACATCAAATTTCTTAAAAACTTTGATAAATGTCAGTTATTACGCCGATAGGCGTACATTGCTGTGGCAGTTGTTCCGTGTACACAAAAACGGACTAAAGAAATATTTTAACGGAAAGCCTTAAACAGAATAAAGAAAGAATAACGGAATAAAGCGTTAAACAGAATAAAGAAAGAATAAAGAAATATTTTAACGGGAACCCTGAAATAAATAATTTGACATCTATGCCACGTGGGCACCAAGTACCGCGCAGTTGGCGGAAAAAGGTCATAATAATGAGTTTCTTCTTTTAAGAAGAAAAAAATACGAAGAGTTAATAACTTGAAAGGTAATAATAATGAGTTTCCTCTTTTAAGAAGAAAAAAATACGAAGAGGTAAGAATTTGATATCTTTTACGTGTCGTAAATATTTCCCCTTCAGGCCCAGATCCTCTTTGTCTTGCCTCGGAACCCTTAAAGCTTCCTTTGAGAGCTCTGCTAACAAACAGAGGAAAAACCGGAACTTGGAGCAACAACATCAACGACAATATCACCAACTGCCTTATTGCAATGAGAATCAGGCAAGTTCGCGGAACTTTTAAAGACAGCAGGCTTGTCTTCAAGAGCACCCGTTATATTCTTACCACAAGAAAACTTCATTGGCTGGCCGTCGGCAAAGCTTTGACAATAACCGCCCGGCTCAGGATCCATAACAGTCTCATCTAATTATGGCGTAGAGAACCTTGATTGAAATCAAAATGAATACTCTTTGAGGCGTTTTTCAAACTGGATTTTCCAAAACCATGGAAATAATCTGTCTTGAGGGCAAACGAATTTATTTTCTTGCGAGGAACCTTGTCATTTTCTGCCATTTCATGTGACGCATGCTGCACCCGTCACAACTCCTTGTTTCCGAGCCCGTACTCTCCCACGAGCTTCAGCTCTGCGTCCGACTCTGCCGCATCCATATCACCGACCACACGCGGCAATTCTACCGCCACAAAGGTCTTCTCCTCAACGGGATGCCCGCAGACCAGACTTAGAGCGCTCATTATCTTTCCTTCAAATTCTTCGAATTCCTCAAACAGTCTACCTCTCCATCTTCGAGTTCTCTGTCAATTTCATCGTTGGACCTTTCCCGCCACTACCAGCCTGCAGGGTTTTCTTCTCGGAGTCCTCCAAATCGGCCACCGTTGCACTCTCAGCGTCTTTGGCTTCATTTGCATGTAATTCTGCTTCAATAAATGGCATATCTTCATCCATTGGAGTGGCTTCTGCAACAAATTGTGCAACCAATGGAGTTTCATCTATTTCCATCAACAAAATTCCACATTCAACAATAGCAACAACTGTTTCTTCACGAGGCACTATTTGTGCTTTTAATTTCTTATTTGTGGAATTGTGATCATAATTTCTCACCCTACGTTTCATGGAATTCCTCACTTCTTCTCGCTCCTTTGGAAGATCAAACGTGACCCTCTTCTTACCTTTCATTGATTTCAACTTCAGAGATTGATTCCTATTGTGCGAATTCTCAAGACCTTTGCTTGCCCATGTGACCAAGCCTCTTGAACCAAGGCTCTGTGTCACTATCCACCATTGCCATCACAACTCCCACCTCATTGTGACTCTCCAACACATATAAAGTGTTTAATTTGCTGTCTTCTGTAATCACTCGAGTTCCTTTTGTCACCTTCTATCTACTTAGTTCAAAAGTGACTCCACATCCTTGAGAACTCAATTGCCCAATTGAAATTGAATTATGTTTCAGTTGAGGGACATACCTGACATCCCTTAACAACCAACTTTTTCCATTTGTTAGTTTCAACAAAACATCTCATATGCCAACAATATCAAGAGATTTATTATCTGCAAGAAGGACCTTACCAAAAACACCGCTTTGAAAGGTTTTGAAAAATTCCCTACATGAAGTAACATGAAACGAAGCTCTCGTATCTAGCACCCAAGCATTTGTTTCAATTCCTTATTCAGTTAACACAAATACACTATCTTCCATACCTGCTCCTTGGCTCTAACTGAGCTCTGATACCAATTGTAAATATTAAAACAAACACAAAAAAGAAATAAAACAAAAAAATAAAGAACAAAATATGAGAAACAATTTATAGTGGTTCAGCAATAGCCTACGTCCACTCTCAAAGAGGGAATCACTGTATTAATCAATCACCAATCAACTATACAATACATGACCTGCCACATATTTATACAAAGCTCTTCGAATACGAAGAGATGGGAGAATACAAACAGTCATGTGACCGTTGGACTTCACATCCCAACAGTGAGTGTGTACACCGCATTATTTTTTTCACACCACCAAACTGGTGAATGCGTACACCGCTGGAGAATGTTTTCTGGAATGAAGACATGTCGGTGCGGACGTTTGCTGGCATAAATTCATCAACATTGCGTAAAATAACCAATTTCGTCTACCGCCAAACTGCTCTATATTGCCTGATTTGCCGAAAGAGCTTCTCGCCATTTGAAGACTGGATTTTTGCGGTGAATGCTACCTGGTTTGCAAAGGACAGCTCGCTCATTTACCTGGTAAGAATGATAGTTCGCGACCTGTAGGTTTTACGAAACTTGATTGTGTCATTTAAACCATGCTTTCACTTGAGTTCCGTCTATGGAAGTGTAATAATTCAAAGAATCATACCAAAGAACTGATGCCCAGATGGATGCTGCAGGAAAAATAAAAGACGGGTGAGAAAAAAATTTTAATAATATACATAATCGTTATTGTTAAACTGCTTCGATTGTGCGGTTTAGACCAGGCTACGCTTTACAGAAGCCATTCTCATTTCTCTGGATGCTCAATTCCTTTATTTCCGGCCATAGTGTGAGTTTCGAGTATCTGGTTTTGTGAAAGCAGATACCAAAGTAATGCCATTTGGGGTACCAATCACTTTGGCTTATAGTCTTTTCGGGTCCACAAATAGGTTTATGGGTCTGAAAAAAATTCATTTCAGAATTCAAACAATTATTTAGCCAAATTTGAAGGACATTGGGGTCCACAGCGGGTATAGGTTTTGTTTTCATTTTTTTTTCACTACGTAAACAGATTTATTCTTTTTAACTGTTATTTTATTTATTCTTCTTATTCTATGGTAAGTAGGTCAGGGGATTTATTCTTTTCAACTTTTAGTTTTATTTATTCCTCTGATTCTATGGTAAGTAGGTCAGATAAAAAATTGATTTAACACTAGCAATTGCACCTTGGTGTGCAATGGGTACGTCGAAGAGGTGTGAAAGGTTAATGAGGAAATTTTTTGGTTTATTTTTTGTATATATTTGTGCAATACATTTGGTCAGTTTGTAGGTCATTTAGAAAATGATGTTATTTGTGCAACAAATGTTTCAAGGGATGCAGACACGATTAAAATAAAACCTCTGAATTAGGAAGATAACTGGGTTCCATTACCAATAGGCTGATGGTATGTTTGCATTAGGAAGGGAGGGATAGACAGAGAGAGAAATATAAAGATAGAGATAGGAAGTGATATATAAAGAGAGGGAGAGATGTAGGGGTAGAGAGAGATGGAGAGATAACAAAATAAAGATAGAGGGAGAGATGGAAGAAGAAATGTAGAGAGATAGAAATAGAGAGGCAAAGAGATATAGATATAGAGGTCTAGGAAGAGGGAGATGGAGAGAGAGAGAGAGAGGAGAGAGGAAGATAGAGATAGAGATGAAGATAGAGGGAGAAAAATAGAGAGAGGTAGATGGAGAGATAAAGATGGAGAGAGATAGGGAGATAGAGAGAAATAGAGGAAGGAGAGGGAGAGATAGAGTGAGAGAGAGATAAGGAGATATAAAGAGAGGGGGAGAGGGAGATAGAGAGATAGATGAACAAAGAGAAGTAGATATAGACAAATAAAGATGGAGAGACAAAGAGATAAATAAGGGAGATAGAGATAGGGAGAGAGAAAGAGGCAAAGATAGAGATATATGGGGAGAGAAAGAGAGAGAGATAGAGATGTATGGGAAGAGAGAGAAAGAGGAAGAGATAGAGAGATAGATAGGCGATAGGGAGGAAGGGAGAGAGGGTGTTAGGGGAGAGATAGAGAGGGAGGGAGAAAAAGGGAGAGATATAGGTAGAGGAGGGAGAGGGGGAAGAGGGGAAGAGAGGGAGAGAGGTAGGTAGAGGAGAGAGAGAAGAGTGGGGAAAGAAAAGTAGAGGAGGGAGAGAGAAAAAGATCGGGGGAGAGGGAGAGAGATAGGTGGAGAGGGAGATATAGATTAATATATAGAGAGGGAGAGGGAGGGGGAGAGATATAGATAGAGGGTAATATAGATAGATAGAGAGGGATAGGGAAAGCTATAGATCTAGATAAGGAGACAAATAGGGAAATAGAGGTAGAGAAAGATATGGATAGATATGGATGGAGAGGGAGACAAATAGAGATAGAGATATAGAGTAGGAGAGATGGAGTGAATTGGTTTTAGTGTATTAAATTATGTGTAAAAAATTACTTTATAACAAAAATATAATAAAATAGTAACAAAATATGAATGAAAATAAATGTATTTAATTATTTATGTTTTTTTTGAATTGAAAGTTCTTCAATATTATTACAATGATGAAATAAAAGTAAATCTACTTTATTTATGTGGCAAAAACTCTTAGAGGTTCATGGAAAGTGCATGAGTAAAGAAAGTAACTCTAACTCCACCATCAATTCTATTCTCGACCATGCCGAAATGGTGGAAGGTGGAGCCTACGAGGAGTTATGTTTTATGAGGCGATAGGTGTAATGCAGTGAGACTCTTTATTCATGATGTGTCTACTTGGGGCATATGCATACAACGACATTAATGTCATGAACAATTACTGTGAAAATGGAAAAAAAAGTATAAAAAGCACAAACAAATAAAGGATATTGATGATAACAAACAACCAAGATTTATTTTTTTCGTCTTTCACCCCTTCTCCAACAAGCTATGTTATTGATTTACCGTATTAGGTTGCCTTGGTTTATAGAGGGAATGCCTTCAACAAAAATATTAATGTTATTTATGTTAATTTTTATAGATTTTTTAATTAACAAGAATTATTTAATTTTATTGGTATTTTCTTTGTGTCCTATAAATAAGTGTTAAGTTGATGGGTTAATTTTCTTAATTTATATATCCTATAAGAAAAAATGTTTTTAATAGCTCGTATTTGTATATTTTTTGGGTCGTGTCTTTTTTAATTATGAATTTGATTCATGACACCTTGTATTCTCGTTAATTTTACATAATCATAAACATGGAACACCTTGGCAAATCAATTTCTAACATCTATCATCAAATTGTGAGTCAAATATGGTATTTAATTATTTCAATTTCCACATTTAGTTTTTATTGAATATTTCCAATCCTCACTCAACCTGAATCAAATATATGTATTATCACATATTCCTATCATCAAATTTTAAACTAAATAGAATATTTAATCTATTTTAAATTTCACATTTTTTTTATTTAATATTTCCAATTCAAATTCATTACTCTAAATAAATTTATTTTATCAAAATATAATTTAACTTTTTTTATTTTTTTCTCAAAATTAAATCTATTAATGTATTACAACTAATTAGATTTAAATTAGAATCCAAAAATGACATGACAAGCCCATTAACATAAAGATCAGGGCCACGGGTACTGACACCCCTCTTTATGGAGCCTTAAAATTAAAATAATATTTAAAGAAAAAACTATTTTTTGTCGTGAAATGCTCAGGTAAGATAAAGGGTTGTTTTAAAAGGACACGATGAAGGAGCCTTCTCGGAAAGTAGGCACTGGATTTGGAGGTTCATTTTCAATGCGACAAGTTTTTTGGGCCCTTCCATTTGGTATGCAGAATAAGTTTAAAGCCGATACATAGAACGGCGTTAATGCCATGAATGTAAAAAACAGAAAAATGACAGGAAAAACCTCTCTTTGATGTAGCATGGTCACGCTCAGATTTTAGCTTCTAGAAACGGTTTGACATTATCAAATGTTAGCGATATAAACCAATCCAACGAAATTAGTCAGTGCACATCCAACCCAGACAAAATCTGTTGCAATCACCGACCACAATTCAATCTTTATTTAGAAGACTTTGAATCAAATACAAGTTCCCAATTATATAATTCCTTCTTCCAGCCTTCAAATTTAAAAAAAAAATCTCGCCATTTCTATGTATCAATGGGAAATCCCGTGGTGCGTTTTCCCCATTATAGCGGGCAAGAATATGAAAGTAATCAAACTTCTGGATTCAGATGGGCGTGAAAGGCGTATGCAGGAGCTCCAGATCAGTGCAAATAAAATAATGCAGAGGTAGCCATAAAACATTGTGTCACACGCCGAATCGTTTTATATTGGAGAAAAAGTTCCTGTTTTATTTACAATACGAGCACAGAGGGCAAAACATATATTCTAATCGTAATGAGAATCTAACAAGAGCGGAAAAATGCGCTCAAACTTGGACAACTGAGGAGGACAGAAAGCAATGACTACGTAAAGGTCGTGGCCGTGGTGGTGCGGAAGCAAGAGGATGAGGTCCTGCGAGTGAGAGGAAATGGCGGGACCAAAGTGCAGCGGCTTTCCCCATGGAAACTGCACCTGGTCCATCCCCAGCTTCCACCATGTCACCATGGAGAAGCTCCGCACTGCGCAGGGAATGCCCTTGTAAACCTGCAACCAGTCTAAAACATATGCACATAGTCGTTGTTGATCATGCGTAGACCGGCCTAGACCTTGCGCACCACCACCCCCAGCGCTTCATTTCGCAGTTCCTTCACTCTTCCTCTCGTGTGCCCACTTCGAGAACTGCCCTGGTAGGAATTTTGTCAGATGTAATTGCAACTGCCCTGGCAGGAATTTTTTTCGTAAGTGTTTCGATTCGGCAGATAATATAGATCTTCTGTTGGCGACCTCCTTTTTGGTTTGTCGCAGCAGTGTTACTGGGTATGATCATTTGAATGGTCGTCCCATCGGTACGGGAGCTCACTGCTATAATATTTTAAAATCGGCGGCAAATTTTTGGGAAAAAAACCGAACGGCCCATCTTACTTCCATCGTCTCCAATCCTTTCAACACCGTCGATGGCAAAAGTGAGCTTGCTCACTTCAAATAGGATACGCCTTCGGCGTAAAATATGTAACAGACCAGACCAAAGAGGCTGCCATGCCTTTGAAACGTTACGTTGAAATTGGGCAAATTGCTCTTATCAACTATGACCTGCATGAGCAATTTATATTGAAGAAGACTTACATATCTTTTATTCAATGACTTAAAAGTAATTGTACTTTCAAATTAGTTGCCTAGAAAAATGTCATTCAATTATAAAAATTATTAATGTTTTTAGTAACTTTTGATAAAAATTAAATAATTAAAAAGTAAAAAATAATTAAACAAGACATTCACGGGATTTGAGAATATTTTGAAAATAGATATTTTTTATGAGTTATATAGTATGTAAATGTGGGGACAAGATAATAAGATAGTAGAAAGACAAAAATAAGCTTTGATTATACAATTTTATTTATTGAAATTTTGTTACTTGTTTTTTTTAATACTAAAATTTGAAACATAATTAATATAAATTATTTATCTGAAAATTTTATATATAATATTAGTATATAATTTCTTATGGAATAATCATATGTGTCATGTCCTTCACTTTAACATCTGAATAAATATATTGAAATTTTTTTATTCACAATTTATTTTTATATTAAATTAGTCTCATATTATTCTATTATTTGCTTAATTTGCTGTAAATTTCTATGTTGTTTATATGTGTAAAATTTCCTACAAAGGACACTTAAACAAATTAACCAAGACATTTTTTATATTAAATTAGTCTCATATTATTCTATTATTTGCTTAATTTGCTGTAAATTTCTATGTTTTTTATATTAAAGTAGTCCCATATTATTCTATTATTTGCTTAATTTGCTGTAAATTTCTATGTTGTTTATAGGTGTAAAATTTCCTAACAAAGGACACCTCTTGACAATTAAGCAAATTAACCTAGACATTTGAAAATCTTTTTAGAGGTATGTATCATTTTAGTTTCTGACATTAATACAATTCAGAACATAGCATTCTCTTTGAATTTATTCAATTCAAAGCATAGTGTTTCTTTATGAATTAATTTTTTGATATTAGTTATGAGTTATAATTCAAAAAATCTTTGTAAAGTTAATTCAATTGAAAACATAGTGTTTCCTTATGAGTTAATTTATCATATTAGTTATGAGTGATAATTCAAAAAATCTTTGTAGAGTTAATTCAATTCAAAACATAGTGTTTCTTTATAAACTAATTTACGATAGTAATTATAAAATTGTTGTACTATAGTCATAAAAATATGAATGATAGTTCAGAAAATCTTTGCAGAGAAAATTCAATTCAAAACATAGTATGTCTTCATTTCGCGTTGTTTCATGTGAAGATTCAATTTACCAAATCTTATCCCATGATTCTTCAGTTGAATGTTAGCATCATCTCAATTTGAAAAATTATTTTTCTAAATTCTTGATATCATCAAAGGACATAGTAAGCAGTTTATGAACAATCATTTTTATTCATTCACTTGTAATTAGCCAAGAATCTCTGTATCCATGGATCTTGTTGAAGAATTGGTAATTATATAGGATTTCGCTTTTTCCTTTCCTTTGTTCTGACTATAAACTTGTTTTGGAGGGGAAATGGTGGTTCATTTTAAGTTCAGAAGTGCAGTGGAATTTGACAACGTTGAATTGGAAGGGCCCTTCATATCTATACACGATCTTAACCAAAAAATTGCACATCACAAGAAGTTAACTACTTGCAAAGATTTTGATCTTCTCATTACCAATGCGGAAACCGCTCAAGGTGAGCCCTTTCTATTCAATAAACAAACCAAAATTATAATGTTCTCCCATATTTTGTACTGATGTAGTGGAGATTGTTAGGGTTTTGAATTGATCCTTCAGAAGGATTCGTTTGCATTTTAAACGGTTTACGTTATGATGAAATACCATCATAATTTCTTTTGGTTTAACCGTAACTTATGATAAATTTTAGGTAAGTTCATACAGGGGACACTTTTATTTACAACTTTTGTGGAAACACTCAATTAATCTTCAATAGAACCTTATTATGGAAATTGGGCTGCACTGTACCATATAGTATGACTTTGACTTCATGCTTGAAGTGTCTCCTGCATGATATAGTTAGATTTAGTTATCATCCAGGTCATTATCATTCGGTTACTCTTCAAGAGGCCTGCATGGCATTCCAAATGTAGGAGGAACTATTTCAAATAATGATACTAACAGGGATTTGAGAGAACATAAGACTTCAGACATATTTTTAAACTTCCAAGTTGGGTGCAGCCAAAAACCTGAAAACCTGATTGTTAATAATTTATAGCTAATTAAACTCTAAAATAGTCTGTCTTTATATCTTGTAACACCATTGTATTTTTTAAATTTGATGTTTCAAAAGTTTACAAGCACTCCTAAGATTTGCATATATTGTTTTTTTATCATTTACTATTCACATTATTCCTTCAGTGACATACTTAGTTTATTCTGATGTAACCCCTCCATAAATAAAAATATCTATCAGTGTAATATAAATATATTATGTAATAAAATAACTAAACTAGTATAGATATATTATGTAATAAAATAACTAAACTAGTATAATCTGCTTTCACATTTTTCCGTGTGCAAGTTATCTATCAATTGTAAAATCATGCCACTTACTATAAGTTGTAAATGCACATGGAGCCAAAGGAAGGCATATTTACAGCTACAAAAGACGCCTCGCCTCACCTTGACAATTATTTTCTTCAGCGCTTCATCCTTCTCTTCATCATCATGCTTTGTTTTGTGTAGCCTTTAAGTTATACACACTTCTGCTTATCATTGGACATTATTTCACCATGTGAACATTGTGTTGTAGGGACATAATCATGAAAAAAGAGCATACAAGCATAGGCTAGCTTGGGTTGGGAGAGACTCTTCAACTCGTTTTAGTCCAGGCATATCTTCCAATTCGTTTTTTTCTTCTTTTTTTTGTATTGAATCAATGTAAGGATTTTACAAAAAGAATGATAGCCATAAGCTGTCCAGAAGAAGTTACATAAAAAAGACCAACTGTTCTAAAAAACACCACAAACTAACTAACAAAGTACAAATTACAACATTAGGGAATAGAGAAACACTTCAAACACTATATTTTAACATACAAAACAACTAGTTGTCAATAATTTGTGGACAAGTGAATGACCTAATATATAATAGGATGGCATTCTTCTAGGTTGCAATTAGATTTTTTTATCAGTATGTTTTTTATATTGGGTTTTATAGGCATGGAATACAATAAGACAAGCTAACTTTGGATGGCTCAAATGATCACGTTCTTGCAACACATTTTATACTTTGTTGTATTTACATAAATAGTAAAGATATTTATAATTTGTTGTGTTTTGTGTGATAAATCATTGGTGGGGGTTTTACTTAGAGATAATATTTTAATTAACATTGAAGTAAATCTCTAGCTTTGATCTTGGGTAGTGGTACTATTTGTAGCTCATTCATGGACTCTTCTTATTGCCTCTAAAATTACCATTTTCAACTTATGGCAAAACACTAAATATTATTTTGTTTGCACTTTATTGTGGTAAATTCTCTCAAAGAGTTTATGGAAATGGATTTTGGTGGGGGTTGGGGAGTGCGGGGTTTGGTTTTTTAGTTGTAGTTTATGTGAGGAAAATTCACTACCAATAATACATTGCTTGAAAATTTATGCCAACAATTCACTGCGGGAAAATTCACTGCCATGACAAATTCACCTCAAGGAAAATTCACCACTAGCAATTCACCACCACGGAAAATTAATTGCAAACTTTTACTGTGATGGTGAATTGCAGGTGGTGAATTTTCCTTGAGGTGAATTGTCATGGTAGTGAATTTTCCTACAATGAATTGTTGGTGGTGAATTTTCCGACTGTGAATTGCTAGTAGTGAATTTTCCTAGAGCCTTAGTAGATATATATGGGTATGAGAAACAAAATTTTATAGCTAGTTTTTATAATTAGATTTGTAAAAAAGGTAGTCTATTTTGTTGAAGTTAATTTGCTTTTTTAATAGTCATTATAAATGAAAATTAAATAATTGTTCTTTCTTTAAGAGGATAGGGTTAAAAAAAATATATTGTATTAATAGGAATTTTGTTTATTGCTAAGTGATTTTTAGATTTGATTGTGTGAGAATTTTTTGCATCAACGTTTCAGATCACACTCTTTGATCCATCATCAGGATGAAAGCTGAGAGTGAAAGCACAATACAAAGTAGAAGGGGGATCCACAAGGGAATCCTACTAGCCCATCTAGCAAGACACAAACAAGAAACATAGATCCAGGTAAAACCCACCACAATCCATCATATCCCCTCTAAAGTCAATATTTTTTCTCCTCATTATTTAACTAAAGAATCAATTATGATTTGTCCTTGTCAATAATACCCAAAATTTCCACATGGCAACCTCTTCAACCTTCTAAAGCCCATTTAGCTAACCAATCAATAATTCTATTCCATTCCTTAGGGACATGAACAAAATAAATTGCTTCAAACTATGTAGCTGACCAAAGAATTTTCTTAACCACCAAAGTTAATCTCCAAGAGCACTCTTGAGAATTTCCATAATTCATAAGGTTGACAAGAATCATAGAATCAATCTCACAAATAACCTTTTTCTAGCCCTTTGCATAAGATATCTCAAGACCAAAGAGGAGAGCTCAAGCTTCCATCTGATTGTTGGAATGAGTACCTTGAAAATAAGAAAAGAATTTAACTAAACAAAGTCAGTCTTATCATGACCAATACCACCAATACCAATTGGACCAAGGTTATCCCTAGAGAACCCATCAATACTGATCTTACAAAAATCTCTAGGGGGAGAGGTCCATTTTCCTGAATGGTTCACCTTCCTAGTAAGCATAAATCTAGATCCAAATTGGACTTGTAAAGAAGGAGAAAAGGAAATTCCCAAATAATTAGCAATACACAAATCAGAAGAAGAAATGGTTTTCCTCTCCAAATTAGCATACTCTTTATTTTTTCCCAAACTTGAGTAACTTTCTTACTCACATTTTGGAAAATACGTTGATTTATTTCCTCGATATTTTTCATAAGAAAAATGAGGGACCAATATCCCAAGCAACTAATAGAAAATAAGTTAAAGCCGATGGATGACCCAAATTGCCTAAAAACTCATATAAAGAAGTGGCATGGATAATAATAGGTTTGTTCTAGAGTTGCCACAAATGACTCCACTGATCTTTAGAGAAGGGACATTGGAAGAAAAGGTGATTAGTTCCTTCCTCATTATTTCCACAAAGGAAACACCTAGAAGGTCCCTAACAAACTTTCTTACAAATATTCTCCTAGGTTAGGCACTTGTTCTAACTTAACAACCATAAAAATAAATTACACTTTGACCAAGTTAGGCATACTCTTTATTTTTTCCCAAACTTGAGTAACTTTCTTACTCACATTTTGGAAAATACGTTGATTTCTTTCCTTGATATTTTCCATAAGATAAATGAGGGACCATACCCCAAGTAGCTAACATAAAAGAAGTTGAATCTGATGGATGACCCAAATTTCCTCAAAACTCATATAAAGAAGTGGCATGGATAATAATAGGTTTGTTCTAGAGTTTCCACAAATGATTCCATAGATCTTTAGAGAAGGGGCATTGAAAGAAAAGGTGATTAGTTCCTTCCTCATTATTTCCACAAAGGAAACACCTAGAAGGTCCCTAAAAACCTTTATTACAAATATTCTCCTAGGTTAGGCACTTGGTCTAACTTAACAACCATAAAAATAAATTACACTTTGACCATCCAAACTTGTTTCAAATTCTTTCCCAACTAGGGTACTTAGTTTCTCTTCCTTTCTAGACCTCTAAAAAATGCTAGCCACTCCCAACATAATATCACCTTTAGGATGATGGCCCCAAGCAAGAATATTTGGGTCTTCCAAAAAGCTACATAGTTTGTTTGCTAAAATTAAAGTAAGGCATTTCCTATCTTCTACACAACCTCCTTTAGGCTAGATTTCAAGCTCCTTACATCCATGAAAGAGGGAAATTATTGAAGAGAAATTATACTTTAAATTAGCCACCTTGGACCATCTAGTCTCCAAGAAAATATTTCATACAAATCAAAGGTGAGGAAAATAATAAATAATGGGGGAATGATTATCACAAGAATCATCCCAAAATAAAGTTTCATTACCTTTATTGATGATCCAAAATAGGCCTTGCTTGATAATCAAAGCTCCATTTTTCAAAGTATTACAAGCCATTGATCCTTTACCAATCAACTCCATCCATGGAACATCCTCCTCTACCACCCACCTAAATATTTGAATTTGAGAATTCTAGCCCAAGATTGTTATGGTTGCTTACATCATCTCCAATATAATTTGGCTACTAAAGCTTGATAGTTGAGCTAAAAAATATGAAGACCAAGTCCCCATGCTCTCTTGATCTACAAACTAGGCCCCAACTCACCAGACTCCATTTTTGAGAATCAAGAATTCTTGTCTAAATAAATTATATAGACAACTTGTATCAAATTCCTTACAAAAACACTTAGGGGCGGCTAAAATTAAAAAAACTATATATAGGAAATGCTACAAAACATATTTTAGAATAACAACCCTACCAACAAATGATAACCATCATAACGTCCAATGACTCACTCTTATATATTTGAAATTCATCTAAAATATTTTTTCAATGTTTTCTTCTAAGAGCACCTACAAAGAGGGGAATTCTTAGGTAATCCATTGGCAAACTTCCAATTTGAAAATTAAGAATACCTACAATTCTGCATTGAATAATTTCAAGAGTGTTGAAGAAGAAAATACTAGATTTTTCCTCATTGATTTTCTTACTTGAATTAAGATAAATAAACATCCAAAACTCTCCTAAAGTAGACTACCTCATTAATGTTAGTCATCCCCATTAAGACAATATCATCAAAAAATTGCAAATCGGTTTGTGCATTAATATTTTGATCCCAAGAACAACCTTGAATGAGCCCCTCTCTCTATGATGGTTGAACAACTATCTGAGACCCTCTACCATCAAAATGAAGAGATAAGGAGACAAAGGGTCTCCTTGTCTAAGACCCCTAAATGTAGAGAATATAGCTAAAGGAATGCTATTAATGAGGACCAAAATGAATTTGAGGTCACACAACTCATTACCCAATCTATCCAACCCAAGCAATGAAGACAAGAAAAATGAACAAAGGAAATAACATAAAGATTCAAATACAATAATGGAATATTTTACCTTTGTCACTCCTTTCTCTCGAATTGAGCTTAAAGAAGAGTTGCATCCAACACTCTCTTGATGTGCTCCTTTGATGTATTCATGGTATGTGGTTGCTTATAAAACCAATAGCATGATGATATGATTGATAGGATGATAGATAAAATGGATAACATGAGACTAAGATAATGGAAGATTAGGTGGGCTATAGAAGAAGTGGATAGAAAATGCAACAACATAAGGGTATGATAAGACTATATATTCAAATGGGATGAGAGGCCTCTCATTTATATAAGTTCTATGAAATAAATCAAGGGGCAAGATGTATTGGTTAATGGATGGCTAGAATTGATTGAGGATTAGGGTTTGGATTAAAGTTGTAGTCATGTGAAAATTGTCACATGAGGGATAAGAGCTAGGTTTATGATGTGCATTAGGAAAACATCCTTATGTGAATGACTAAGATTTGGAGATTTAGTATGAAATGGATGGATGAGATGAAAAGTTAGTTTGAATTTTTGGAAAGAGACTAGGTATTAGACATGTGAGAGAGACACTTGTCACATGATGACAAGTTTGGACTATGATCCATGTGAATGGAATCAATGACTAGGATTAAATGGGCAAGGATTGAGGGATAAAGTGGAATTAAATATTGGAGGAAAAGGTGGTGGGGATTAATTATACTAAATTAATTAATTAATTAATTTAGTTGGAGGATTTTGGAGATAAGGCTAGACTTAATTAAGTAAATATAAATTTATTTAAGTAAAGTGGGGAATAAAGGTGATGGGTAAATTAATCAAATAAATATATTTATTTAATCAATGGCTTACGATAGACTAAAAGACAAGTGTTATTGGGAATGGACAAATTTAGGTGTCTAGAAGCATAACCCAAAAGAAGACAAAATTTTGTGCAAGAAAGACCAATTGACCCTATCATGAGCCTTGGACATGTTTGACTTAATAAACATGGACATCTCCTTAGAAGATGCCATAGAATGAATGGATTCTATAACAATCATGATATTATATAGGATTTTCTTTCCTTTCACTAATCCTCCTTGCTCAAGAGAAATTAGAGGAGACAACTCCCTTTTTAATCTTCTTGCAATAATTGTGGTGATTATTTTGTAAGGAACTTTGTAGAGAGAAATAGGGTGAAAGAAGTTCAGAAAAGAAGCAACCTCTTTCTTAGGAATGAGAGCTAGAAAAATTGAGTTAATGGATTTGAGAATTTTCTTATTTTGTTGTGATTCTCTAACCATTTCCAACAATTCAAACTTTAGGATTTCTCAAAAATCCTAAAAGAACTCTATAGGGAATCCATCAGGTCTAGGAGCCTTTCCCTTCTTCATTTGGAATATTTTTTTTCAAGTTCTTCCAAAGAGATGGTAGCCATAAGATAATTATTCATATCTTTAGATACCAAGGAAGGGATGCAATCAAGAATGTGTCTTTCCTCTTCAAGAGCATGGGGACGCTGCTCTATAAAAAAGAAGAAAAGTAACAAACAACTTCCTTAGAAATATCTTGAAAAGAAGACAAAGGATCACCCTGCTCTGAGAAGAGTGAGGAAATAGAATTCCCACTTCGCCGATCTTTTAATGAATTATGGAAAAAGGAAGTATTCATGTCACCCTCTTAAAGCCAATCTGTTGTGGAATTTATTTTCCAAAATATATCTTCCCGCAACTCTCATTTAGCCAATTCTTGGCAGCAATTAGATTCTTCCTTCAAAAGGTCATCCATCAATCCCTCATCCTTGATCCAAAAGGTTATTCTCTTAGGATTCTCTTGAAGAGAATATTTTGCATGAGACACATTTTCAAAAGAGCATTTATTACACTTTCTAAGCTTGTATTTAACAAATTGAAGCCTTTTTAAAAAGGTATACATAGCAATTCCAAAGTTAGGATCCCTTTCACCCACCACCACTCCATTAGGTTGAACAATTCATCATCTCAAAACCACATGAGTTGAAACTTGAAAGGAGGATTCTTTGGGAGGGAAATATAGAAGAAGACAACTTGATTAGCGAATTATCAAAACCCTTCCATCCCAAAAAATTAAAAAATGAAGCTCAACAATTACCAATCCAATAAGGAAAGTCCATGAACCTATCCAATCTTTAGAGATTGAATCCTCACCACATCTTCTATTAATCCATGTGAAAGTTCTATTTCATGGCACCACATCCACCAAGTTAAGAAAGGCAATATTGTCTCTCATCAAAGTAGAAGATGGACCAAGATGAATATAGCGTCCTTTTTTCTCATCCAATTTTTTTATAGCATTAAAGTCTTCAACTAAAATCCATGGAATGGAAGGCATTAAAGAATGACTAAATCTAATATGGTCTTAGAGAAAAACCTTACCTAAAAACTGTGTAGGCACATACACATTCATGAGCAAGATAGTTTCACCTGAGTCAAAACAAGAGACCACCAAAGAAATTAAATTCATAATCCCCAAGCATTGGGCATGAGTGATATGATGAGGATCCCATAAACAAACCATTCCTCCAACATTACCTAAGGCCCTAATGCCCAAATATAGATCCCCTTTCCAAATCCTAAAAGAGATACTTGTCATGTCTTCCACTAAAATTTTAGTTTCCTAAATAAAAACACCATTCAACCTATGTTCACAAATAAGGTCATGAGCAACATTTTTGTCGAGGGATGTTACTCAAAACCCTAGAATTCTAAGATATAGCAATCATTTTGGGAGATTTGAGAAATGAGTGTCCAAAGTTTTAATGGAACACGATTCAATCAGAGACTCCCCTATTAGTTTTACCTTTTCATGGTCTTTTTTCCTTCATTCCTTTGCCCCCTTGTCGATACTCTCTTTCTTAATGTTCTTTTGGTGAAGACATAACATAAGAGTATATTTATTTTTCCCTTCCTCCTTTGACTCTAGATCATGCATTAGGTCTAAAGTTTCATTGACTTTAGTTGGTTTCAATTTATTCAAATTCAAAGGGGTGGTAACCAACTTCTCAATAGTTAGGTTTAGAACTCCTTGTTGACTTGAACCCCCTTCCAAGTGACTAGAGGGAAGAGTCTCACTTGCTAACATTGGAAATTGTATATCTATAGAAGGAGCATAAAGAGAAGTATTTATAGAAATACTTGTGTCAAGACCCTGCAACTCTGGATCAATGGCATCAGTGTGATCCATCCAACCATATCTTCAAAAATTTCAAGAACATTGAATTTGTTGTTGGTGATTACTTTTGAGGATTTTGAACACTAATAGATCAAGGACTTCCCCTTTTAATGAGGCTCTATTGGAATGAAGCCATTTGCATCTATCCCATCAACCTAAATCAAGGCCTTTCCTTTCATCTTTAAATTGGCTTCTTGGGTCTCAAGCAAGAGTTGAGCAAGTTTAGGCCCCAATTGTAGACAATTTCTTTGAAGATGTTTGTACTCATGACATGTATGACAACGAAAGGCGAGTGCATCACAATCAACTTGTTGGATCCAATTCATGATTCCAACCTCTATTCTTATATAATCATGAAGAGGGTTGTTTAGATTGATTTCCACACAAATTTGAGAAAAAGTGGAAATGCTTATGCCATGAAGGCCTATAGATTTCCCTACAACAACAACAATGGATCACAAAATTTCTTGTCTCAAACTCCATCGAGAGCCTAAGGAAGCGAATCTAGACAAGAATCTTGTATGAAAGTTCTTGCACAAGATCAAAGCCTACATGCCATGGCTTAATGAATAGACCATCTTGATTATGACAGTATGGGCGCCCTTTAAAAACTGAGTTATGATCTACCAGTCAAGAAAAAATGACAAATAAATATTCATTTATAGCCAAAATTTTCCATGTCAACGTTCAGACTCCATTTTTCTTAATCCAATTCTCCAAAAAAGAAATAGAAAAATAGAGACCAATAAAGTTACAAATCAATACATGTTTAGCTAGATAAAGAACATCATTCGCTATAACTTCATGGTTAATCACTACAATAGATTGGTCCTTTCTTTTTTCCCAGAAAACCATTAGATTTCAAACGAAACCCCAAATGTTTCTCCTATCTAGATTCCTAGATTACATGAAAAAATAAATAAATAAATAAAAGTGAACTACATCAACGTGGATAAAAGAAGATGATGAATTAGATTCCTAGATTACATGAAAAAATAAATAAATAAATAAAAGTTAACTACATCAACATGTATAAAAGAAGATGATGAATTACCGAGTAGAAAATCTTTAAAAGAGTCAAAATGGGGGTCTAGGCCGCTGCCATACTAGTCGCGACTGTTTAGATCTAGAAAAATGAAAGATAATATAGAGAAAAATCACACCCAAAATCCAAACACCCAAGACTCCCGCAAAGAACACTCGATCCCTCACACCATATAATGAGGGTTGCATAAGTCGCATAGGTCTTGAGCTCTCGCGCGAGGAGGAACAAATCCATGGTTGTGGGAGCTTCCATCCATCGCCATCCTTTTTTCTCTTTGGATCCCTATTTCAAGTAAATAATGAGGAGTTAGCAAATTAAATAATTCTTCTTATTTTAATAGTATATAAAATTACTATTTATTTTTATGCTATGCATGAATATAAAATTTAATGACATATTTGATATATTTTTTTGGGTAGTTGGGGACATTTGTTATTATTATGATTGGTCAACTTACATAGGTTTTGTTTATGTAAGGAAGGGGAGGTTGTCTTTGAACCTCACTAAAGTAATCATCCAAATGATTTTAAGTTTTTTTTTGCTTACTTATTGTTGAATATAGCATTTTGTTGAGTGTTCAAGTGTTGAAATTTATTTTTTTGAGAATTTTTTTATGCACAAACGAGCCACTATTATTGTTGAAGTTTAAGATTTTATTGTTCTTGTATTCCTATAGCTTGAGATGTATGTTTTGTTGTGTTGGTCTTTTAGTTTACAAGCTTGATGATTCTTGAATAAGTTAACTAAGACTAAGCATGATGAAAAATAATAATGTAACTAAAACTCATCTTTTTGTTGTTGTATGTTATTAATATCAAAAGCCATAATTATAGAGCATTAATTGAATGAACAAAATGTTATACATGCATTCTAATGCATTAACAACAATTTTCTTCCCATTTACTATAAAAAATGACATCCATACCTACCAAAATGTAACCAACACACGCCTTTTCCACTTTTTAACACTCAACCATAAGTAAAGTTATAACACATGTGAGTGTGGAATAAGTAATTGAAAAACACTTCTTAATAAGACATTATATCAAAGATTCAAAAGCAATCAAACTAATTTAAAAACACAAGTCTACTGAAAGCGTCATATTGTTCTCTATCTCTAAAGATTTATTAAGTCATGGGGCTCTCATATTTTGTAAGCATTGTGACTGTTAAAATGTTAATCTAGAGAATTAGATGCTACTAAATGCAATAATCTAATTATGTATGATGATTTCTAAATGATAAGATGAAGCTACTATAATCTATGCTAACATGAATATGATAAAAGGAAGCTACAGTAATCTACAATGCAACCATGATATTTATTCTATTGATGCTATGATTGTAATTGCTAAATGTATTTCTATTGCTAAAATGCTTGATTGATTGATTGCTATTCCTGCAGAATAAGTTTACACAAAGTTGGGATCCTTTTCCTACTTTAGAAGGCTGTATATATAGATTTACGACAACACATTTGCAAAGGGGCAGCACAACAAAGGCTTGGATTTGATCTAGAGGATTGAATGGTGAGAGATGAAGAACCTTGAGCTGATCATGGGAATGGTTCCTCCCCATGAAAACATTTGGCTAGATGATAGGAATAATCAGATGAAGGAGATTGAAGAGGATTGCCTGCAAGTTTGTCTCCAAATTTGTCTGTGAATACCAATTGAATTGATTAGATATGAAATATCTAATTTTATTGGTGAGTGAATAAAGGAAATTACATTTATGCCTTCATTTTGAATTTTTGGATTTATTCAATTTTAGCAAAAAGAAGATATTTAATTAAATGAAACAAATATTTGACATTTGCTTATTTAATAAAAAAGGATATGATAATTAAATAAAAAATTTAAAGATATCTTTTATTTAATTAAGAGGAAAGATGATTAGATAATTAAATACACATGCAATGGAAGGTTATTTAATTAAGATAGAATAAACAATAAAATATAGAAGAAATATTAATGATAATAATTAAATAAAACAAAGTATTTAAATTTGTTTATTTAATTAAGAGGAAATAATATGATAAAAATAGAAGAAATAATAATGAACTATATAAATAAATATTTCTATTTATTCAATAGTAGAAGACATTAAGGTTAATTAATCAAATAATTTGTATTTAATTAATTATATTCTCTAGACTATTTTTAGGTGTATACATTTTGCCCATTTTTGAAGTGATGTGTTTATGCATTGGGGCGGGTGCATGAAGCTAGTCGCACTTTTGTGGCCAAATGGGAAATTTTTTTTGAAAGGAGATAACGAGAGCGCGTTATAATGCGCTCGAGTTATGTGATTTTAAAAGCAAAAAAAAAGTGAAATCTGTATCATTTGCTTTTTATTGTTTCTCAACTCTGCCCGCGGCCAAAAACCCTCACTTTCGCGCTCGCGTTCTAGGAGGAAGGATTTCTACAAATTTCATCAACAACAGTTGGATTTTCTTTGCAAATATGGCGCCACGACGATGAAGAGATGCAGGAGGTAAGTATTGTTTCCTATTTGTTTTGAATTTGTTAGTTTGAAATTGAATTTGTTAATTTGAAATTGATTTTGTTTGTTTTAAGTTAGATTTGATTGTTTTTTTTTAAATTTTAGGAAATCCCAAGTAAATCCTCAACAAGAAGAGGAGGCAAAACCTCAACAGCTGAAAATCCTCAACAACTCTCAATAAAATCAACCTCAACAACAACAAAAATCAATTCTCCCCACCATTCTCCTTTCAATACCCTCTTGGCACTCAAGAAAATTTGAGGAGTGAAATTGACAATGATAGAAAACAACTTGAGGATCTTATCAATAGGTTGAGTGATCCAAATACTTCAACCACAGAAAGAATGCATCTAGCAAATTCATTGAAAGAGATGTTAAAAAATGTAGATGCAATTACCCAACAAATATCTGGATGGCAAGATAGGAGGCAGGCAACCAGGGCATATTATGTAGACAAATTATCATACAAACAAGTAAAAGATTTAAAAATTACTAAAGGTGATTTGTGATCTCTATTCACTGACCCTAAAACAAATCAAAATCTTACCCTCAATGCAAAGAGGTTTCTATTCATTGGTGCCACCACCAAGAGATTTAAGAACCATTTTTTATGAAAGATGATATATGGTCTGACACCCAATCGCGTAATAATTGTGAAGTCCCCCAATATTTTCTTAGGAAACTATATAGTGAGTTTGTATTGAACCAAATCCCAAATTATGTTGATATGAGGGAGTTCCAGGGAAGAGGTGGGGGGTCAGCTCAGGATAGGCCCGGTGCACAGCCAGATCCTATGCGGCAAGGGAGACGACCTCTCGCTAGGCTGCCTCATGAGTAGATTGTGATGCCTGTCGTTGCGAAGGAGAGTGTCGACATAGAG